>CM023097.1:21070473-21397520 GCA_013103745.1 Gardenia jasminoides | reverse complement strand
TTTAATTGAACAATAACAGGAAATAAAACAGAAATACATACATGTATAAAGACACTAGAAAAGGATACAACTTGTCAGCCTTCCATCACATTCATCTGACTTTAGGGAAACGCTTGAGGCTACTCTCACAACCACTACCTCATGTAATCAGCAATCACTTTACCCCACCCGCCTACTTACACCCCTCGTGAATTTTAATCTACTGGCCAAAAATAGTAAATACTTCATTAAACCAAGCTCCTGATGAGCTGCACCTCCCACGTATAGAGCTGTGGTACATACCACCGCTTTTGGTAACAGAGTCGACGCAGACTACCCAATCGAATTTAATACAATCACCCAAATGGGAGGAGAGGTACCTCCTCCACTCTCCGAAAAGGGTACATAAGCAACCGCTTTGTCTTCTACCAGCGTCAAGAACAAGCACACGACAAGCATTTGCATGATTTCAAATCAAGTAAGTTCAATATGCTTTTAGTGCTGTAAAGTACACGCCACTAAGTCAAACAAGTACGCTGAATGAAAATCTATCAAACTGACATCCAAGTATGAAAACAACATGCACTTGAACACTCCACCCGCCTAGTTGAGCCGTGAAGCAAGATACTGGAAGCCAAACACGCCACAACGGGCCCACCGGACTCACCTCGAAATATGCAATCAAACTATCAACCTTTGGTTTCGTGGTAAAGTAATTCCACAGATTGAAGAAACTAATTCAAAGGTAACCCGACTACACGCGACATGCCCTGAACTAAGCTCCTGGCAAATGTTTATGAACACTCTAAAATAGCGCAGCGAAGTATTACACCGCGCATGAAAACGGATTACGACAACTCCAAAAAACGGAAAACATACATTGAAGGTGGAAAATAGTTTTGAGCACCTTGTACCGCCATTGCCCATATCCAGGTTACATGTCGACTTGAGCCGCATAAGGTGCCGCTCGCTGGGAAGAGAACAACCTACAACTTGTGAAGACAACTTCAACCCAGATTTTAATTTATCTAGGTCAAAACGCAGAAACAGTTTCCAGGAATTTCGGCTATCAGGAATGCCCGACAGGCCAACTTCAAAACGTGGGTGCATAACCTAAAGGCTCATAAATCGAATCAAGAAATTCCAGATGCTTGGTGCTTGTGAACAAAGGCCATGATAATCCTCTATACTTTGGCCAAAAGTTAAATCACAAAGGAACAACACCAAAAACGATACCCAAAGTCAAGCAGTCAAAAATCCTGTTTCTCGCCTAACCCAAAACGAATTTTGCTTATAGAACCCAAAACGATTCATTTAAATTCCATCGGACTCTGCATTACAAACATGTGCAAAAACAGTTCTCTAAGCACACCTCACACTAATTCAAATCCGCGACGCATACAAGCACACTAAGCACACACAAATAAAACCACAAGTGGGAATCTGGCATTCCGCTATAATGCTCACAATTACGCTGGTGGGAATCTAAGAGCCCACTCAAACAACTAAACATGCAATCCAACCTTGTCACCATTAAGATTAAAGCCAAAAAACCCTACCCTAACCCATAATCATGGCAAAGCATACATACAGTTAAATCTGCCCATTCCAATCCATAACCATCTAAGGAGCTGTGTGCTAGACATGGATCTGCCATGAAAACTACAAAATCCTTCCAATCTAGTAATCTCTAACTCCACCCAAGCCAGGAAACTAGGGAGAACCTCTTGAGGTTGTTCTGATGAAACTCTCAAGTGCCTTAAGTCCAGCTTCTCCTCCCAGAACTCCCGACCGAATCAGACGGGTTGGAGGCTGCACCAAAAGTTCTCTCCTTTTTTTCCCCTTTTCCTCCCCTTTTCTTCCCTCACTTGCTTTCCTTTCCTCTTTTCCCTTATTTACTGGCAAACTACAAGGCTTGGGGCTAGTTTTAAAGAGATAATCCAAAAAAAGATTTTTTTTCACTTGGTCACCCTTATCAAAATATCATGCCAAAACCTCTAGCAACTTGTAGTGGTCTCTTTTTCCACTCTTCCCACATAACTTCTTCCCCTAAATTAGTCCATAAGTACCTCTAATTTAACCCAGCCCATCAAAGCTTAATTACCCCTGCCTTAGGCTACACCCACCTAGGAATCTGTAATTCCCCCTCCTTAATCAAGTGCACTATCACACATAAAATCAAAGAGCTAACAAACCCAGAGGCCAAACATAAAAAATCCTAGGACTCATTTTCTCAAACTAGGGTTTTAAGAAATCAAATCTGAGTTTCCATATCCAAAATTAGGTTTTACTCAAAATTAGGGTTTTCAACAAATTAGGGTTTTAGGGTTTCAAATTAGGGCTCTGCAAACGGGAAACAGATTATTAAAACAAAACACTTTTAAAAGTAAAACAAGCATATAAACACCTATAATAAACTTAAATAAAATAAAAAAGTCGGTAATGGTCCTCCAACCTTCCCCTGGGTAAAAGAATTTCAGCCCTCAATTCATACTGAATTAGAGAAGAGTCGATATTTTCTCCTTATATCCCTCTTTAACCTCCCACTGGCTCTCTCAACATCATGGTTTTTTCCCACAAAGACCTTCACTAACGGAATTTGCTTATTCCTCAACTCCTTGGTTCCGTCCAAAAAAGCTTTAACTGGTTTCTCTCTCGTAGGGTTAGAGAGTTTATCTCAAGTTCTATATCCCTCCGTCATATGAGATGGATCGGATGTAGTATTTTCTTTAGAAAAACATACATGGAACATCGCGATGAATAATGGATGCCCATGTCATGCAAATCCAACCTATAAGCTACCTTTCCATTCTGCTCAAGAAATGGTGTATGGTCCATACATATCTTAATACTGTAAACTTTTCCTTTTCCCATCAACTGCTTCAAGGCTTTAAAGGGTAATTCTAAGAAAACTTGATCTCCACCCAAATCAACCTTTTCTCCCATTGTCAAGGCTCTTTTGTCGACTTTAGCGCCAGCTTAAAATTCTCCTCAATTATCCTTGACCTTCTTTCTTCCATCCAAGGGATTGTAGTTGATCTAGGGCTTCTTCCTTCCCACCCCATCCCAATAAATCCGCGACGAACATTTTACTTAATCAGATTCTGTGAAAGAGCTTTCCATACTGAGTCATTTTGTGGGTTGGATGAATGAAAACTATTGTTATAGGCAAATCTCTACCAAGGTACAACATTGACTCCAACCAACCCCAAAGTCTGGTAGAACGTACCACAAGTCCTCAACATGTCCTCAAGAGTTTGAATCGCCCTTTCGGTTATTTTATCGCCAATTGTGGATGGTAAGTAGTACTAAGATTTAGCTTAGTTCCTAATATCTCCGTGATCTTTGCCAAAATCTCGACAAAACGCTTGATCTCGATCCCACACTATACCTGGCTGGAATACCCACATGCAACCTATAACTTCATCCATATACAATTTAGCCAATTCTCCAGTCGGTATTTCATGCTTATGGGTGAAAATGTGCAGAACTTAGTCGGGGGATTCTACACAACCCAAATCGATCATGACCCTTTAAGCGCTTTGGCGTCCGAAGCAGATACAAAATCCATGGTAATATCCTCCCATTTCCACACGGGTACTTCAATGGTTGTAATAATCCGAAGGTTTCGATGTTCTAACCTTGGCAAACCGAGGCATGTTTGAACAAATTGGCTATTTCCTTCTTAAATGCCTCTCCCACCAGTATAGACTTTTCAAATCGATACATCTTATTTCCAGGTAAAATTGATCACTTTGATCGGGTTTCCTAATATCTCCTTTTGAGTTCCTCCTTTGGTGGCCCACTTTCGGTTTCGTACTGAAAACTCCTCCGCCCTGATATTAAAGTCACTGAAGCTCCTTTTCTGGCTTTCTCCACCCACTTTGTATCTTCTGGGGAGCTTTCTTTTGCACCTCTTTAATCTTATCCAAGAATGTAGATCTTATTACAATGTTTCCCAAGATAACCTTGTTAGGATCAGAGATGAGGATTCCAAACACTAATCTCTCTAACATGTGCCATTCCTTCACCATCAAGCTGCTACTTGTACCTTCAAGCATCCTGCTACTACATTAGCTTTCTCCAGGTACTTAATGCGTAATCATAGTCCTCTAAAATTCCACCCATCTACGCTTGTCTCCAAATTCAACTCTTTCTGGAAAATAGATACTTAGGCTCTTATGGTCGTGAAAACCTCAAATATTACCCCATACAAGTAATCCATTTACGCTAAAGAAATGCAAACAAACCTGCGGCATAAATCCATATCATGGGTCGGGTAATTTTGCTCGTGAGGTTTCAATTTTCAAGCATAGGCTATAACTCGCTCATTTTGCATCGACAACCTAACCCTTCCTTTGATGCATCAAGAACACCACATACCTATTTCCTCCATTGGGTAATAACACCTGGTGCCTCACCAAGCCTCTTCAACTCCTAAAACTCTCTCACACTTAGCGTCCCATAAGGAACTTGCTTTGGTCAACTCGGTCATAGGTCCCGCTATCTTGAGAAATCTTTAATAAACCGAATGTAATAACCAGCTAAACCTAGAAAACTCCAATCTCCGTTGGATTCTGGGTTGCTTCCATTTTGACACCGGTTCCATCTTAGTTGGGTCTACAAAGGATTCCATCTTTAGAAATTATATGACCCAATACTCCTCCACCAAAAAATTCACACTTACTGAATTTGGGTATATAGTTGATGTTCTCTTAGGGTTTGTAGTACTATCCTCAAATGTCGCTCATGGTCCTCTGAAGTTTTAGAAAATACAAGAATGTCATCGATAACCACTCCAAATTGATCCGGTAAGGCTTGAAAACTCGATGCATCAAATCCATGAACGCAGCCGTAAGCGTTTGTCAACCCAAATGGCATCACCGCTAACTCAAAATGCCCATACCTAATAAACTGTCTTGTATGTCCTCTCTCAATCCTCAATTGATAGTACCCCGTCTGAGATCCAACTTAGAGTACACCTCCGCACCCTGTAACTGATCAAAAAGCTCATCGATGTGTGGTAGAGGGTATTTGTTCTTAATGGTAACATCATTCAATCCTCGATAATCTATACACAATCTTAGGCTTCCATCCTTCTTTTTAACAAATAATACCGGTGCACCCCAAGGTGAATCGCTCTCTTTAATGAAACCCCGTTCTAGCAAATCCTGTAATTGAAGTTTCAACTCTCTCAACTCAGCTGGAGCCATCCTATGGCTTACTTAGAGATAGGGCGCTGCCTCCTGAGTCACCTCAATCTTAAAAGCTATCTCCTTTCGTGGTAAGATTTCAATTCTTCGTGGAATATCAGCCGAAATTCTCTCACCACCGCATATCTTCCACTTTACCTTATCCCCGTGTATTGATCGAAGGCTAAGAACCCTTTCGCCCCTTATTCAACAATTTCCTAGCTCGATTCCCGAAAGAGCTGATGACGCTAAGCTACCCTTACATTTAATTTTAAAGCTTGGTTCTCCTGTACATGTAATTCTACCCATCTTTGTCTTACAATCAAGTGGGCATGATAACACTAACCAATCCATTCCCAAGATAACATCATAGCCCTTGATTCCTGACTCATCAAGTCCACTAGCAATTTTCGCTCACCAATCCAAATATCACAACTTCTATAAAACCGAAAGACTAGATAATAGTTTCCAGAGGCACTCAACCTCTAGATCATATGGGAGTTTTTCGATTTAACATCTACGCTCTCCATGAAAGTAGGATTCACAAAGGAATGGGTTGCCGGATCAATTAAAACTTTGCTAGACGGTGAAATATGGGAATCGCACCTTCAACTTAACCTCAGGGATGGGAACCTCACACCGGGTCCATAGCATACACCTTAGCTGGGCATTATCCCCTACGGATTTAGAGGTTGACTTAGCAGATGATTGTGAGCTACCACTGCGCTGTTGGGCGGTTGGCAATCTGATGCTTTGGCTACAGCGGCTTAGACATTTTCCCGCTTTCCTCCAATCATCCGTGGTGTGGTTTGGTTTTCCACAATATCCACACCCTAGAGGAGTAGACACGAACCTCCTTGGTTGTGGTTAGTCACCAGCCCACTGTAGCTCCTTCGGCCACAAACCTAGGACGCCTCCATGTGCACTCCTTCGACACCTCTCCCAACTTTGGACCGACATCGCTTTATCCACAAGTCCCACACCACTCCCGCTCGGGCATTTCTTTTCTTAGCATGAAAAGCTCACTTGAAACCTAGCACTTTCACCCTTTGGGCCTTTTCTAAGGCCTCGGTGAACGATATTAATTTGGGTCATGGCTAGAGCCTCTTGAATTTCAACATTAAACCCTTGCGAATCGTCTAATCCTTTCTGCGATCCATTGGCCACAACTCCGTGCAAACTTGAGAGTTTCGAACCTGAGTTTCAGAATCGGCCACACTCATTGTCCCCCTCAGCTCTAATGAAATCATCCTCTCTTTTCTCCTGATCATAGGAGGCAAAAAACTTTACATCAAATTCCCTTTAAAATTCACCCAAGTCCATGGGTCTGCTCTCTCTCCCATTTAGCTCTAATGACATTCTACCATGACTTAGTTGGACTCTCGAATTGAAAGGTAGCAAACATCACTCGCTCTCTCAAGATAATTCAAGACGGCAAAGATGTCACCATTCTCTCGAACCAACCCTCCGCTACACCTGCCCCTCCGAACTTAGGCGGCGTGAACTTAAGGAAACGCTCCAGGGCTCTATCTTCTCCATGTTCGGCCTAGAGGTTGATTTCTTCCACCACTTGATTGTTGGCTGGGACGCCAAGAATATCTATCATCTTATTGAGAGCGTAGCCATCCTGATCTACATTTTCACCACCCGATCCCCTCTTCCAGGTCCTACCTCCAAGACCGTGCACTCCCTCGAGGGTTGAGGCGGTCCATACGCTTCGCCCCTCGGCCTCTCGACCTCACCCGCCTTGGCTTCCATGGTCTTAACAATGTCTAAATACAACATGAAAGTCATTATTCGAGGGAAAATAGAATTTTAACTAACCGATCAACATTGAAACATTAGAAAATAACAATAATGAACATATATTCACATATCAAAGTTTACAAGTGGTTTAGTAAGTCATGGGGCATGTTCAAAAATAGCCCACACATGTCAACTAACACGTCCACAGACACTGCTTCAAAAAACAGCACACGCGTGTCAAAAAGAGGACTAGTTATACAATTAAAGCCACAGCTTCACTAGCCTCACCCCAACTAATCCTTAGTCAAAACAAAGACACAAACATCACACTCCTAGTCTAGTTCTCAGCCACTAGTCCCAGCCTCCCCTGGCTCCTCCTCCATTGGCTCCTCTCTTGGAGGGTCTTCAACAGTCTTCCTCCATCCTCTTCTGAGGGTCCTCGGCTCCTCCTCAACTGCTTCCTCCGAAGGGTTCGAACCCTCATCTCCCCACTTCCTCCAACTCAGCCTACTTCCTCCACCTCTTCCAAAGTAGCATCATTCAAGATCCTAGCGGTAGCCACTGCCGACCCCGATTGATCACCCTAGTCAACCGAGTTGAGCTCTGACTCCTCGCCTTGGCGGGCTGCTCGAGCTCAAACACTTCATCCTCTAGCTCCATGATTCTAATCCCTTGGCCATCTCCTAAAATAAACCCTCATTTTTCATACGCCCTGCTTTCATTCAATAGCTGCCGGGCGCCATTGTCGATGGACAACACTAACTTCGTTAGGGTAAGAAACGTCTCCCCTGGGACATCTGGAGATCTCCTTGGTGTATATCGAATAAGAGGCTCCTCCTCCAAGCACTCCCAAGTGTGCTAACATGACCATTAGCCTCGCCATTAGCTCCTCACCCATGACCACAGCCCCATTTGGCTCGTCCACCATTACCTCCTCCATACCTAGCAAAACAAACTATAAACCCACGGTAGAATTTTAAACACTCATTACTCAAAAGTAAATTCCTAATGAGTTCTAAAATGATCCCAAACCTAGGCTCGATACCAACCGTGACAGCCCCACTTTCCCCTGGGGCTAACCGGGGGTCGGCCGGTCACTGCCTCGCCGGACTCAAAGCGAAATAACCATAAAACCATAGTAAAAGAAACCGACAAATTCTTATAATTTTACCTCAAACACATCAGCGTTACGCTTGGAACAGCTAAAATACTACAAACCATTTAAGGCATCCATTATCTTCCAACTTATACAAAAGGAAAAGAAAATCCGTAAAACTAGAATCCCTCGATTCCTGCACCCCTTCCGACCTGTAAGGAAAACAAAGTTATGGGTGAGCAAAGCTCGAGGCTGAGACCAAGAAATGATGCACAAGCGAGGGGTAGAGCAATAACATACCTATAACAACAATAACAGGAAAATAAAAGCGGGAAATACATACAAAGCGGTATAAAATATCACTAGAAAGGATACAACTTGCCTCCATCATTATCTTCGGTCCGACTTTAGTGGAAACGTTGATACTTCGATCAACCACTACCTCACGTAAGTAGCAATCACTTTACTCTCACCCGTCTACTTACACCCCTGCACGGCCTTTCGTCAAAATAGTAATATCATTAAACCAAGTCTGGGATGAGCGGCACCTCCCGCCCATAGAGCGTGGTACATACTACCGCTTGGTAAATGAGTCGACGACTACGCCCAATCGACTTAATCAACAACCGACCCAAACGGGAGGAGAGGTACCTCCCACTCTCGAGTGTGGTACATACAACCGCTTGGTTCTAACATGTCAAGAACAAGCACACGTGACAAGCATTTTACGATTTCAAATCAAGTAAGTCAAACAAGGGTGAAGCGTAAAGGCCACCAAGTCAAACAAACATGCTTTCGAATGAAATTCATCAAATCAGACATCCAAGTATGAAAACAACATGCACTTGAACACTCACCGCTAGTTGAGCGTAAGCAAGATAATGTAGAAGTCAAACACGCTTCCAACGCGCATGGACTCACCTGGAACATGCAAATCAAACCATCAACCCTTTTGGTTTCTATGTAAAAGCAATCTTGTCATTAAGATTGAAGAAAACCAATTCAAGAACCGACGCGACACATATGCCCTATGAACTAAGCTCCCATAAATGTTTATGAACACTTAAAATAGCAAAGAAGCACATACGTATAAAGCGGAAAACGGACGATGACAACTCAAAACGGAAAACACACATTGAAGGTGGAAAAACAGTTTTGACACCTTGTACGCCATTGCCCATATCTCAGGCTACAAGTGTCGGATTTGAGCGTACGAGATGCCGTTTCGAAGCTAAGAGAACAACCTACAACTTTTGTGAAGACAACTTCAACCTAGATTTACTCTATCTAGGTCAAAAACGCAGAAACAGTTTCAGGAATTTCGCCGTCAGAATGCCCGACAGGCCAACTTCAAACGGGCATAACTCAGCGCTCACAAATCGAAATCAAGAAATTCCAGATGCGTTGGAAAGCTAGAACAAAGGGCTATAACTTTCATGTTTTGGCCAAAAGCTAAATCACAAAGGAACAACACCAAAAACGACACCAAAAAGTCAAAATCCTGTTTTTCGCTTCAACTAAACGAATTTTATGCAACCCAAAACGATTCATGCAAATTCCATCGACCTGCGATTACAAACATGAAAACAGCTCCTCACACACCTCACACCACTCCAAATCCATGCGCACATACACACTACACACACACACAACAAACCACAAGTGGAATTCAAGAGCCCACACAATCGCTCAAATTTACTGTGGCTGGAATTCAAGAGCCCACCAAACAACTAAACATGCAATCCAACCTTGATTTCTACCATTAGCATTAAAGCCAAAACCCTACCCTAACTCATAATCATGGCAAAACATACATACATCAAATTCAACCATTCCAATCCATAACATCATTCCATGAGCTAAAATAGACATGATTCAAAGCCATGAAAACTACAAAATCCTTCAATTTAAAATCTTCAACTCAATTCAAGCTTATAGAAACTAGGAGAAACCTTTCTTGAGGTTGTTCTTGATGAAACTTCAAGTGCTCAAGTCCAAGCTTCTCCTCCCAACTCCGTCAAATCGATGCGGTTGAAAGTTGCAAAATTTCCAAGTTCTCTTCCTTTTTTTTCCTCTCTTTTTTTCCCCCTCTTTTTCTTTCTTCCCTCACGGTTTTCCTTTCCTCTTTTCCCCTTGGTTTGGCAACCACAAGGCTTAAATAAACCAAGAGATAATCTCAAAAGATTTTTTCACTTGGTCAAATTTTGGTCAAAATATCATGCAAAACCCTAGCAACTTAGGTCTTTTTCCACTCTTTCCACATAACTTCTTTTCCTATCAAATTAGTCCATAAGTACTTAATTTAACCTAGCCCATCAAAGCTTAATTACCCCTACTTAGGCTACTAATCACCTAGGAATTGTAATTCCCCTCTTAATCATGCATTATCACACATAAAATCAAAGAGTTAACAAACTCGTAGTTAAACATAAAACTTAGACTCATTTTCAAAACTAGGGTTTTAAGAAATCAAATTGGGGTTTTCCATATTCAAATTAGGGTTTTATCAAAATTAGGGTTTTTCGAACAAATTAGGGTTTTAGGTTTCAAATTAGGGTTTTAAAACGCGTAAAATAGGATTATTAAAACAAAACACTTTTAAAAGTAAAACAAGCATATAAACACCTATAATAAACTTAAACAAAATAAAAAGTCGGTACGGGTCCTCACAGTCTAGACATATTGTCATAATCATTGGACTACTAAACTAAAATATGTACTTTCACCAAAATGCTCATGTAAGAATTAGGTTGTGACCCTTCTAGATTATGTAGGTAAACTTGTCCTTGAGAATTATCTAGGGGAAAAGCTATAGACAGAGAAGTTCCACTTGCAAGATTATGAATCGGTATCATATTTACACCTTTTGAGAAGACCGCTCAATTGACACAAACTCTAGGAATCTTGTAGTTAAAACTCACCTTGCGTCCCGCTTGGGGCTGGAAGCTTGACATGTAATGCCTTTTGGGTTGGTATTATATGAGATAGTTGTTCCCATGTATGTCGGGTGCAAGCATAGTTGGAAATGGAATATCGAGTCATACTGCATTATTCAATCTCTCCTTTAGCTATATTGACTAAATTCTCACGAGGTTACGCAATGGATGAGGTGGAGGAATTCAAAGTGTCAATGAAAATGTACCATGACATACCTCCTTAGCTCAAAAGTCTGGAATTCAGTATGGAGCTACTATACAAGAGTGTGTTGGTAAGTTAGCTTTCAAAGGGGCAATTAGTATCTCTGTTGCATGCTTTTTAGGCAGAATACCATTCCCCATTCTTTCTTAGAAACTGAAGAAACCTTAAAAAACTAAAGATTTGTTTTGTTGCATGCCTTTGTCTTAAGGAATCTTTCTGGAAAATTGCTTTGACCCATTTTTATGCATGTAAATAAGATGGTAAAAGGAAAAGAGGGTTTCGAAGTCAGTTTTAACTTTAAAGTGATTTACTGAGAACCTAATAGTATTCCATGCTTAAGTTTTCAATTTTTTATAATGTGTGTAGCTCTAAGTAGTGGTGGCATCTAAACGATCTCTTTGCTTTGATAATTCGATTTATCTTCATACCATCCTTGGTATGACTGCAAAAAGTTTTTGACTCAAATTGCTACTTTTTTAGACTGAATTGCAGATAATATATCACTAACTTGACTGACTTGACCAAGTTGGGAATTTGATGACTAATCAACTTCACCGCGATATAACTAGTTTGGCTTTTTTATTTGTTTTGCGGAAACCTTCTCAAAGGCATTTAATCATGTATAATGGTTAATGGATAATCTCTGCCTTGCAATTCTCTGAATTCTATAATTACAACTTCTTCGAATGTGAATAGCTAGGGATTGCTTATGCTCTATTTTTCTAGGACCAGAGCTACTTTGCACATCATGCCCAAGTAATAAGGATGAAATTAAAGATCTTCTATCCTGATCCTTCCATGTCTTTCATATGCGGGGAGAAATTTATGCTCTTGTTCATGTCATTTCATTACAATTTTGTATGCTTGACAGAATCCATGAAAAAGAGAAGTAAAGAAGTATCGCTGGAAAAGTCAAGAGAATCCTCCTCACAAGCCCATGCATTGATAGGTGGAGTAAAATTGTGGGGATGATCTTGGAGCTCCAGCAGAATAGGAGTATATAGCCTTGACATTATTATAATTCTTGGATAAACTTCCATGGCTTGGTGAAGGAAGCTGTTTTCATGCGTCACTCAATCGGCGATATAACGAAAGGATTATAGCAGCCTTATCTTTCAAATCATGATGCATCAAGGGTGTGGGAGTTTCAAAGCAGGATTTTCATGAGAACCCACTTGAAGTTGTAAGTGCCCTCATTTGAAGAGACTTGGATTGATGTAAATATTTTCGATCAAGGTAATGGCCATGTTCAAATATGTTGATAATTTGTTGTTGCACTTTTACGTTTGTGTTGGGCATTGAGATGTTGTGGTCGGATTGAGTCATTCCACATTGATATCCTTTGACTTGTTTTCAGGGACATTCTTGTGTGGTAAACTACTTGTGTTGGGATCTAAGTGGTGACTTTCTTGCATCGTAAGTGAAGATTACATTAAAGTGTGGTCGCTAGCATCGGGAGTGCATTTATGAGCTCCAACGGGAACCAATTTCATTCTTGTTTTCCATCCCGATCATTACGCTATTTTGGTGATTGGAGACTATGGGTAATAACCAAGTTTGAGGATAGGGATGATATCATCCATGCTAATGTATCTTCATTAGTTTGGTTCCTTCCGATCACTTTCTCCGGACTTTCGCTGAATTGATGCTGTTTTTATTCTTTTTTCTATTTCCTTCATCTTATGGACTTGTGGTGTTGGTACTTTTCATCCCTTTGTTAGCTAAGTCTATTAGTACTTTCTCTTTCTTTTCTCTTTTATCAACGGATGGTAGAATTTTGTATGACTTATGACTTGGTAATGAATTGCTAGTATTACTAAGTGTATTATGTTCTATTGGGGGCCATTTCTTTTAAATGTTTATCCGAACTGTTATGTAAATGGGATTGTGGAAATGTAGCAGGGATCTCCATTGCTTCGTTATTTTATTTACAAAAACAAAAAAAAAAAAACTGGCGGTTGAAAGTGTCATCAAAAGCAATTTTTTATGACACCTATAATCGTCATTAAACGGTCTATATTACGACATTGAAAGTGTCAGCAAAGCCAAATTTCAAACAAGTCTCTAACGATGCATGAAAGTGTCATCCAAAGACGTTTTTTATAACATTTATAAGCGTCATTACACGGTCTATATTACGACAAACCAAAATGTCTTCCTAGATTTCGAAAGTACTATAGCTATAGTGACACCTACGATTGTCAGTATAGGGCATTTGTGTTGGCAGTGGACGTGCCATAATAGATATGTTTGCCTGACACATTTGCATGCCATTAGGCTATCCCCACATTGGAAGGCACGACACACGTTCGAGGTGTCGGGAAAGGAAAAGTGTCAGCTTAAACTATATATACTGACACTTGTAAGTGTCAGGAAAGGCCCTTTTTGTTGTAGTGTATAAATATCTACAAGAAGGTTTTGATGATATTCGTTGGGCATCTTTAGTTAGAAAGTTGATTTAGATTCTGTGTTAGTTTGATCTAAGCAAACACAGAGTGTATGGAAGCTTTAGGCGTGGCATACTACCAGTATTATATGATTTTGATGTTAAAGTTGTGCAATTATTGGATTGAGTCCACTAATTGACAGTGCTAAATTATTTTTTACCAAACAAGCCTGTAAATAGGTCAACTTTGAGCTAGAACTAATACTTTCAGATCCTATTAGAAAAATTAGCTTAGGATATAGTGTGATTATTCAATGGATCTAATACACGTAGTTTTGGATCAAAATTTGAATCGAATATAACCAATGAATAGAAATAAATTCCGCATGGGACGTTTTCACTATTTTTAATCTTCTAAATCCACAAAAATTTAATTAGGAAAATATTAACAATATAATTTAAAAAAACTTCTAACCATTACTTGAGGCTTAACACAATTTTAATTTTGAAAAATAGATATAAACAATAATAAATATGTGATTTGTTTATGTAGATATTTATTTTTATCGTTCAACAATCTGAGTTTAAAATGGATCAAAACTAATATATTTGTATCATATTTGTTTATAGAAGCTGGATCTGGATTCAATTAGAATAAATGAATCTGTGTTTGGATCTAACTCTAGAAAAAGTATACCTAATCCGACCCCAGAAACAACATGTCGACAAATCCTTAATTTTGAGTAAATTCGAATCATGGGGTGTAGGATCAACTATTAGTTTGATGGGTTAACATGAAAATTGAATATAGTGGTGTTGAAGCCTTGAGGTTTACTCTTTTATATCATATGAGACAGTTCGAGGTTTATATTTAGTATAAACTAATCTGGAACCTTTTAGGACAAATATATTTTAAAAGTGAAGAAAATAAAGCGAAAGGTACTTTAATTCAGTAAAATTATTTTTGATAACGTATTTTTTTTTGGATGGATTTTGATGCGGAACTTAGCCAATTACTTTGCATAATTGTAATTTATTATAAAATGAAAGAACAAGAATAAGGTGAAAATAATACAACCTAAACATCTTTTAAAATAACAATCTATTTAACTTCAAATCATTCCATTACATCTTTTTTTTTTAAATATCTTTTTACAAAACTTTGATTGCTACAAACTCAAAAATTACTGTTTACTCCTTGATTGAATGGAATCCTTAGCAAATCATATTTAATTTTAATGTCCTTTTTGACATAGTATTTGCTTTTGTCATGGTTTGGAACTTTGAGGATATCATTATCCTTTGAACATTTTATTCAAAGGTCCTATCAATGATTAGCAGCCTTAAAAGAAAATGACTTTAAAATAAATTAAGATATTGATGCATAAAACATATCCAACAATATTTTACAAAATAAGCAAGAAAACTAGTTTAACTTTTATATATCTGCTAGTTATTAGCTAATAGTTAAAAATCTGTTTAGATGCTTGTGGCAGGAATCCTGGATTGTAATAGTTCAATTTTTTTCTGCCAAAATATTGGAAAAGGAATCAATATATAATAAAATGAGCCAAGTTGAAATGAGATTTAAAAAATAAAAGAGAAACTCATTCTAGAATTAATTTCTCATAGTAGATAACATGAGCACACACGAAGAGAAAAAATATAATTGTAAAATTTAAGGATGTCGGAAACATAGTCATCAAATACATGAAATTTAAGAAAAAAAGGTCATGTGGAATTTTCCCCCATGCATATCTCATGTATCTATAAGTCTGCTGACATATGATAGTAATCTTGATACTGTGCTCACAGACATATTAAATAATAATATTTACAGACAAATAGATTTGCAAAACATGAAACAACCAAAAAAAAAAAAAAAGAAACTTAAAAAGTAGACTAATACGGTTAGTCTCTTTTCTACTATGGAAGCGTAATCCAAGAAGAGTTACATGACCTTCATTCAAAAGAGTATGATCAATCCTTAAAACAACAAATTTTAAAAAAAATTCTTAATAAAGTATTTTTCACTAATCAATCGATTAAAGAGATCAAGATTTGAAGCGTTCTTCGTGTTCATCAAATTCTTCGAGTCTTCTATATCAAAGTTTGAAGAAGTCGACAGTTGATCCAAAAACAAACTACGAAACCCTTGGATTAGTATTTGAAAAAAAGAATCGAAGGAGTCTCTACAAATTTGAGAAAATCCCAAAGATTGTACTCCCATCTTTTTTAAATTTATATTTTATATTTATTGTATATTTTTCTTATCTTTTCATAGACTTAAAATTTTATTGCATACAGTATGAACGAACTTCACTATTGTTAAACATGCTCAAGGAACCTGCAAGAAAAGTTAGCTCAAGGAACCTGCAAGAAAAGTTAGCAAGGCAACGGAAAATTCCTCACAACACACAGACTCACGTGTATCCACTCACTCTCATGTTTACACTCAAATAAGAAAATACTCTAATGATCTCACCAAAATTTTCTCAAGGCCCTTGCTCAACTTTCTTGAAGAAATCAGAATTTCACTCAAGTAATTCAATCAACTTTCAGCCAAAAACCCAATGTGATTGTAACAATTTTTAACTTGGTTTACTTGGACACATTTATGTGGAAGAAAGCAACGAAATTTTAAACTCAAAATCTCAAGAAAAGGATTCTTAAACTAGGACAAGGTATTCGACCACTTTAAAAGGATTAAGCTGGCCAATTATTTGTAACAGAAAAATGATCTAACTTAAACACCAATTAAATAACTTAATCGACTATTAATGTGAACCAAACTCAACACATGAGATGGTCACTTATTAACTCAACCAACAACTAACAAACACACTAAGTAAAGCATCAAATCTTCTTAATTAAGCTCAACATCCAACTTGCTCTTCACTTTATTCATTGGACCCAACGAACCCTTGACGGAATTTGAAGAATGGTTAGGACTTGATTTGAATTTTGAATATGAGCACATGATACTTGCGTCAATATTAGTTGTCGTGACTTGAAGGTTCAACTGGTCAACCTCTTGAACCCATTAATAAACCGACTCAAGTCTCTAGTTAGATCAGATGTGAACAAGACTTGTTAAATGGTCAATGAACTAGCAGTTCAATAGGATGAAAACCAAAAACCATCCGGTAGAATGGGGTAGAACATTAGTTGTCATGAGAAAAATTTTGACAAGATGTTGTAATTGTTTGAACTCAAGACCTGCATATATAAGCAAAGCATACTTACAGTTAGGCCACCAACCCACTATATTAAATTATTGACCTATCTTATATTATACATTCATCAGCTTTTTTTATTCTTTTTTCATTTCTCTAAAACAAAATTTATTTGGAATCCTTTAATAAAATTCATTACTCCCCAAATTCTATGAGTTATGAATTGGATTTCAAAAATAATATATTATACAATTCATTTCAAAGACAAATATTGTTCCTAATAACCTTTTGCACTTAAAATTCATAAACAAACTAACTAATTACACTAAATATAGGTAAAAGTTTAAACTTAAAGTTTGGTGGATTACTAATTAAATTTAGATTTTCTTGATTCTTATAAGAATTAATCATTCTATAATGAATTAGATTAAATAAGCATTTGCTATGGTATAGTTTATTATAGTTTAAACCATATATCTATATAAAAAATTATGAGACATAATATTTAAATATATTTAATAATCCACCAGTACAACCACTCACCTACTGATTGAACCAATTACTCACTGACCCACCTCTTTTGCCGGGTTCCTCTCCAGACCAGGTTTAATAACTATGCTACAAATCCTTTTTTTAAATTTTTTTAATATAAATGGGAGGGTTCAAATTTGGGATCTCTCACTTCCACTCCTTCCTCTTCACCCCTGTAAACTATATAATCATTTATAGTATGTGAATGGATATTGTACTTTGTAAAATGAGATATTTTTCTTAATGGAATTTTTTTATTGTAATATGTTAGTATGAACTTGCAACTCCGATGGGGTTTTTGCCAAGTTCTATGCAATGTACTTGTGTACATATGTTCTTATGAAGTAAGAATTTTAAGTAAAATTAGTCAATTATTTGCTAATTTGTGTTAGTTTGGTGTTATACGTGGGAAATATTTATGGTATGCATTTCAAGATAATATTAACATATTCAAAATGACAAATTAGCCCATTAGTGTTTGATAAAATGCTTCAGTAAAGGAAATCTTTTTTTTTCTTTTTACTTTAAAGAATTCGTCTCATGGTGGATGGGTATTTTTATTTTGGATAATACCAGCGTCAGTCAAGTCATTGCTTTTAGTGAAAAATTTTTAAATTCTGACAGTTAAAATTATTATCATCTAGTTGACAGGTTTGCTTGGTTATTGAACAACTTATAAGATGTCCTATAAATTGCTCAATAACTATAATAAACCTTACCAATATGAATACTATCCAATTACCTATTATATGAATTATGCAATACTTTTACGCTTCTTATGAATATTCATTCTTCTTATTACCCTCACGAAAATTTGTCACAAAGAAAACTATGCATTATTTGATTACTTAGGTGATAGATGTCGAGCCTGTTCAATAATAATAATAATAAACCTAATTGCCAGCAGTAGTAACCTCAAGTCAATTCTAGTGCTGGAGTAGAGCAATGAGTTACTTGATTCACCCTGACTCCGAAGAGTTTGCTTAATCCGATATACTAGAATTTACTCACGAGAAATTATTAGCTTGCATACAGGACAAGTAGGGTCGTGTGCTCAGGGACTGAGAAAAATTCGCTCTTCTTCAAGTTAAAAAGAAACAGGGAAGTTTTGAGAATTTAAGACTAACAAAGTAATATCAAAGTAATAAAATGTGAAAAATAATTAAGAGAGACAAATAGTAGGGAAAACTCTAACCAAGGATACACTTCAGAGATGGTTCAGATAACTGATCATTGATGCAAATAGAATCCCAACATTCATTAATAAACAGGTTTTTAACTACTGATATGATCTGATAATCAATTTCTCCTTACTGTTTTGATAGTCAAGGAACAACCATTGATTATGTCCCTAATTTAGAAATAACCCTAGGTACGACCGTAGGATTTAATTTCCTAGTTGCATTAAAAATTAGAGAAACCCTACTCTAATTAATAAACACACTATGAGGGTTTATTTAAATTAGATTGTACTTTTTCCTGACATAAACCCAATTATGCCAGTTGCTATCGAGATTAGAATAGTCAAACAATTACGAATTCAACTATTCTAATTAGTAAATAGATTACGTGAATAATTAAATATTGCGCACCTATTCAACCACACACAAAAATCATAACCAATAAAAGCAGAAAACATACAAATACCAACGAATAGAAGAAAACAAATAAAATCAATTAAATCTCACAATGATAGCTGAACTAAATCCTCAATTGCCCCTTGTCTAGAAATACGAGATTAGTTCTCCATTAATGGAGGACAAGCCATGCAAAAATCCCTTGAAAGCTTCCAATAATTGTCTTCTTAATTGTCGAGAGAAAAGAAAACAAAAGCCTTGCATTCTTTTTCCCTTTCTTTCTTTTTTTTTTCCCCCGAGAGAAAAACCAACGCAAGACCAATCAAAGAGAAGTAATCCCCTTTCTTTCCTATTCTCCTGGACTAAAATAACTAGAGAATCTCTTGTTTCCTATTACCAATCAATCCCCTCAAGCAAAGTCCTCCTTCCTCGGAAAAATAGAAAGGAAAATACAAAATAAGGAAATCTCAGCAGCTATCAACTTGGAATTTGACTTGGATTGGGAAACTGTCTGATGTCTATCCCGACTTTCTGACTTTAAACCTTGAACTTAGGTGAGCCCACGTGCAAACCACTAGAAAATCTTCATTTAACCACTTTTCGTTCCAATTCCTGAAATTAACACAAAATACTAGATGTAAGTAGAATCAACCAAATAAGCGATATTTGGTATAAATAAAAGGAGAAATATAGGCAAATATACCAACTAAATGCACCTTATCAACTCCCCAACACCTAAATTATGCTTGTTCTCAAGCATAATCAAGCTCAGAAGTACAATCAAGAATTCACGTATCCATACTAGCACAAATAACTTATTCTTCCAATAACCTTATTGAGATCAAAACATACCGAGTTCAACAATCCTCACACATTACACAAGCTCATCACTCAAAAGTGTATAGGGTGAAATTTTAACTCTCAAATTGACACGATGGAGTGACATTACCATATGTTTACTCATATATTATATCCCCACCATTAAGAGTGAATTTTATGCAAAAATCAAAGGGACTTTAAAAGGGTTTTAATGGGGCTTAAGGTGAGGATCAGACAAGGATAAGTGAGAAGGTGCAAATATGTCAAGTAAACGCCAAAATTCACTACGTGAAAGAAATTTCAAACTCATAATAACAAGACACAATTCCTTCCATCTACTTAGCAAGTGCAAGACATCTTTTTTTCAGCTTCCATCACTACTCCACAGCACTTATGCATAAAAGAGACTTCATGGCTTGCTAGGTCAGATCTTCTTTCTTTTTTTTCTCTATCTTTTTTAATTTCTTTCTTTTTTTCACTTTTTCCACCATTTTTCTGCATATGCAAATATTGTAAAACAACTCACTCGCCAACACTTGCTAATGACACTTTATTGCCTTCAATTAAAACTTGGTATTTTCATGTAGTTGAACTAAGACGTTGCCTTGACATGAGACTCCAAAAGAAAGTCTAAAGAGAAGTAATGGGGTAATAATCTCATTTTGTAAACAAAGAAAGAGTTAAGGCTCAAAAGGGTTCTTCTAGTGGCAAACTAAATAAGGAAGTTTTTTGTTTGTTTGTTTTTTTTTTTTTTTCAGAAGAAAGTCAAAGATGGCTAAATCCTAGGTGCCCTTATCATTTCAATGCATCAAATTCAACAAAAACGTGGCTATGACATGCATAACAGAGCAAGTTCTAGAATGATAAAACTATACGCGTTAACCACACAACAAACGAAAGTAGAGTGTAATATGGATAAAGATATGAGTGAAATGCTCATCACAAAGCTCAAAAGCTCACAAAGTGGTTTAAATTTGTCAAACTCAACATATTTATCACCCAAATTTATTGTCAAGGAAAATAAGAAATTTAACTAGTATAGATTTACTACTCAAACTTGCATCTTGATTTTACACTTCATCATAGCCAGTAATTACCAACAAAAAGAAATAAGGACTATGCAAACATATTAGCCAATCTAATTCCTCCCCCACACCCCACACCTAAACATTACATTGACCTCAATGTAACAAGTAAAGAACAAGAGAAAGAAGAGGACAAGGGCACTTCCTCGAATAAGGGGAAGAGGATGGTAGGCTAAGGTGTGGGAGGAAAAGACGGAGGAAATCTCACATGATGAAGGTATTGCACCAAGTTCTGTGCCATATGAGACACCTGGAGCTCCAATCTGGAAAGACAATCATTCATGCTGCCCATCTGGTGATGAAGATGCTGCAACTGCTTCTCCCAAGAAGGAGGCGGCGGTGCAGAAGTAGAGGGCCCGAGTATATCACCAGGGGAACCAGTAGGGTGAGAAGAACCACTATGAGTCTTCGACTACATGGCTAGAACATGTGTGAGATCCGAAGGAGTAAAGCAATACTCACCATTTACTCACTTCAGAACCCCCATTTTTTCCAAACAACCCAAATCCAATGCTCCATAGGACAAGCCATGTGCAAATCATGATTAGAAAGATCAAGTACACCCAAATTCACAACTCAATGAGTGATATAAGAACGAGAATCAAAGGTTTATTTTTCCTAGAAAGCACAAACTTGAACTAAGAAGCCAATCAACACCCCAAATTAACTTTAATATTATTCATTATACACCACAAAAAGAAAAACTTAGGCTTGGCAAAGGTACCGGAGCTACCCTTCCGACCCGAATAGCTATAAGCTAGAAATCGCTGAATGTAACGCCAAACCAGGTCCTTGAGGTATGAGCTCTTGACAAGCTCGGATCATAATGCTGCCTATCAACTAACAATTCTTGCCAAAGACCAACATTGGTAGAGTAAAAGGGCTCAACATAGTCACACACGCTATCCACATACTCCCTAAATTTAGAATAAGCTTTATCAATGAACTCGAAGGCAAGATTGAACTCAGTAAGAGATCGTTTAAACTCCCTACCTAACAACGGTATCTAATCACATAAACTCCTGAGGCAATTCAAACTCAAAAGTAGCATAAAACTCACGAGTTAACTAGACAAAAGTAGGACATTGAATAGCAATGTAGTTTGACCATCTAATTGCAGCAAACATATCCCGAACGGTACTAGTAACTTTTAGAGCATTAAGGGTTGGAAAATGAATGTATTTACAAGAGATTATTGGCCTCTCACAACAATTCTCATATCGTTACTTATCAATATCCATTGAAAAAGTTAGATTACCACCAAAATGAGAAGGTGATGAGATATGGATGCCCCGATCCTTACCTAACCTAGACCGTAACCGAAAGTGGAGGATGGACCAGTTTTTTGAATGGTGGGTTGGGAGGAAGAAGTGCTGGCTTTGGATTTCTTTTTTACTTGCTTTTTTGCCATTGGGTTACAAAGAGATTAGAACAAGCAAGAAATTAAGGTCACACCCCCAAACGTAATAATGGACAATAGCCAAGGGTTTAGTGCTATAAGAACAAATTAGGACTCAATTTTTACTATTCAAAATCTACCAAGTGCCAAATAACCAATTCAACTAACCAATGCACAAATGAATACTCCCTAATTCGGAATTTACCCCAAATAATGGAACCAAATTCTAAACAAGGAATCTATGGTAAAATCCCCAAATTTCAATCAACCCCCAAATTAAAGAGAATAAACATCACAAAGAGTTGCAAAACACGGATCCAGAACAACTCAAATAGCCACAAAACATCTGTCATCGGCTACTTCAGAAAATTTCTGCCATTAGCTACCAGGATTAAGGAAATTTAGAACCTGAAAGAACTTGAAATCCACCAAGTGGTGACGGTAAAGTGGCGGTGGATGGATGTCAGACTTCGGATGACAAGCAATGACCGAGGGATGCATAGCGACGAGAGAGAGCGGTCGAACAGCAGTGAACGGCAACGACAGCCCCGAACAGCAGCAGCGACAACAGAGTAATGGGCAATAGCAGCAGCAGAAATGAGGCAATAAAGCCGGCCAACAAAAAAATAGAGTAGCAAGAGAACAAAATGACCAACTAGAGCAGCTGACAGCAACAATGCATGAGCAGAATAGCGGTGTTAAGCAATGGCTTACAATGCACCTAGTAGTAGCAAGCGGCAATATAAAAGTAAACTGCGGCAACGACGAGGGTGGAATGTAGGCATGACAACAGCGTTGGCAGCAGTCACGAACAGCAACGGCAACAACAGTGACGGTGACAACGCATGGAGTAATAGCGAGTGGCAGTAGTCGAGAACAGGAACGGCCAATAATGATGGTGACGGCAGTGGATCGAAAAATAGCAGTGGTGACAACAGGGAATGGAGCAGCGGTGGCAGCGACAACAAACGATGGAGCGGTGGTGGATCCAGAGTACGGGAGAAGAAAGAAAAGAAAGAAAGAAGGAAAAAGAAAGAAAGAAAGAAAAGGGAAAAAATTAGGGTTGTTACTACTGATAGGCAGAGGGTATTTTTATCTTTTTTGTGTTTTTTTTGTACAACGGACATACAAGACGTAGGCACGTCCAAACTAGGTGAAGTCTTCTGGTCGACGTCTCGAAAATTCTTAACTGCAATGCGACTCAATGGCGTGGGCACGTCCTAACTAGGTGAAGTCTTCTGGTCGGCCCAACTCATCTTTGAAAATTGTACCAGTCATCGTGAATTGAGTACGTTGTAGCTAGGTGAAGTCTTCTGGTCGACCCAACTCATTTTAGAAAATTGTATCAATCATCGTGACGTGGGCACGTCCTAACTAGATGAAGTCTTCTGGTCGGCCCAACTCATTTTTGAAAATTGCATCAGTCATAACGTGGGCACGTCCTGACAACTAATAATCTTCTACCCGCCAGATTGCAGCAAAGTGAAAACCAAGAATGACCACAACTTTGTACTTACAATCGAATGTCTCCTATCAAAAGAAATTAACTTAAACGATACTTAACAACTTAAACTAAAAACTCAAATAACTAACAACATAAAAAGAATCATTGGGTTGTCTCCCAAGCTACAGCCGTTCTTTAATGTCTTTGGCTAGACATAGTTATATTTCTTCATTCCAAATAGGTAGGATCCTCCAGGTACATCGTTTCAACGGCTTACTCCTGAAGACCTTTATAGTAGAGCTTGAGACAATGGCCATTAATCACAAATTTTGCGTTCATTTTCAAACTCTGAATTTTGACTACACCATAGTGGAAAACATTTGTAACAACAAATGGACCTATCTAATGGGAACGTAATTTACTTGAAAAGAGTTTAAGATTGGAATGATAGAGAAGAACTTTTTCCCCAATTTCAAAAGTCTTCAGTGAAATCTGTTGGTCATGAAAAACCCTATTCTTCTCTTTGTAAATCATGGCATTCTCATATGTTTCATTCCTTAACTCCTCCAACTCTTGCAATTGAAACTTTGTGAGGGCCTCAAAAATTTGAATTTATTTCTAAAATGCATAATAATATTTATATTGAGTTTATTTATTGAAATATTAATGAAAATATGTTTAAAGTGATTATTTCTTAATTTAGAGAATTTTATACGAATTGTTTGCCGGTGTGTGGTTTTGGCCAAAATCTAGCGCTAAAAATTGCTCCGACACGTGAATAGTGACTTGGACTTGAAATCAAGCATATGTAGTGATATTTTGGAAATATTATTATGGCGAGACAGTGTCGGGATGAAAGAAATCAGTGTAAGTTAGACTGTCGCGTGTGACGCGACATAAAGTGCCAAAAAGCACTTTTTCCCTTAAAATAAGGAAATGCACTTTTTGGCACCTTTTAGCCTTGACTTTTTGGTTCCTTGGAGCTCATTTTTCAGCTGCAAATTTGGGGAGATAGAGAGAGAGGCTGCCGAGAGAGAGAAGGGAGAGAAAGAGAGAAATTGAGCTTGTTTCTTCCATAGCTTTCCATCCATTCTTCTTGGAGCTTCAAAACCCATCAACCACCATCATCTTCTTCACTTATTGCAGCCGAAGGAGAGAGAAGAAAGTGAGGGGCAGGTCCAAATTCTTGGAGGAGAAAAAGGTAAGTTGAGTTGATCTTCCATTTTCCTTTGTTCTTACAAGCAAATTGAACTTGTGAAGCTTGAATGATGGATTGTGGCTTGGGTTCTTCCTTCCCATTTCAGCCGAACCAAGGAGAGAGGAGAGAGAGAGAGAGAGATCCGAACCTTTGAGAGGAAAAAGGAAGGAAAGAAAAGCTTGGGTGATCATCTTGGGCTCGAGGTTGAACTTGGTGGCGGATATCTTCGACGAATCTTGAAGATCTTGGGCTAGGATCGAGAGTTTTGGAAGTCATCAAGTTTGGAGGCTACTTTCTTGAAGGAAAGCTCGAGGGATTTCATTGGATCTTGCCGGATCTCGTTGGATCTTGATAGATCCGGAGGTATAAACCTCGAATCTTGTAGATCTAGCTTTATTAGTGTTGATTAGTGTAGATCTGTGGTTTATATTGATAAAAATAATCTCATCTGAAAAGATGAAGTTGGGCCCTTGAAATCCCAACCTAGGTAGCGGACTTGAGGTGGCCTCTAGGTAGCGGACTTGAGGACCTGATTCGGAATTTGATTGTTATTTGTGAACTTGCCTTGATATGGTTAGAAATTAGGGTTTTCAGTTGTTGAAAAGTTGAAGGAAAATGTATGTTATGGCCAAACCCATACTTGGTGATTTCAATGTTTGATTTTGAATGTCGAATGTTCTCAAGGTTTTCCTTTGAGAAAACATGTATATTGTTCAAATTGTGAGTGTATGTGTGTGAGTGAGTGTTTGATTTTAAAAGGGTAAAAAGTGTAGTTTTCATGAAATTTGAGTGAAAAGTGCTATTTGACTGAATTTGAAGGTTTTACGGTATTTTGGCTAAATTCTGGGGATTTTGAATATAATGGATTGATATGAAGCGTTTTATGTCAAAATGGAAGTTTCACCCAAAAAATGAATGTCGAACGGTTGTGTAAAAGTGATTTGAGGTGTGAGTCCTCACTTAAATGTTTTGTGAAAAGAACGCGTGCTTGTAGTGCCAATGAGTATATCGGTGAGATGTTTCCTTTGAAATGATAAAGTGATTTTCCAAGGGATCTACTTGAACTTTGAGCTATGTGAAATGAAGGCTTTTCCTCGAGAGAGTTTTAGAAAATTATAGTTTGAAACTAAAAGTGGAAGTGAACTGTGATTAGTGAATGAAAAAGAATGAATTGAATCTCATTGATTGTTTTAAATTATTTTAGGGAGTGTGCGGTGATTTTGAACCCTACGTGGAAGTCGAACCTTACTCGTGAGTTTCCATGCTTGTTTCGTGGTTTACGTGCAAATGTTTGTAAATGAATGCAATGAAGTGATTGTTATGTGAAAATTGATCTTTGAACCCTCTGATGGGGATGGTGTGTACTTTATCGCACCTACTCCATTTGAGTAAAAGTGATTGTGAAAGTGACTTGAAATGATTGATTGTAAAGTGCTTTAAAGTGTATTATAGTGATTGCATGTGTTTGGAAAGGTAAGGAAATCCCTGAGACCTATAGGTGAACCCACGACTTCAACCGAGGCTAGGCCTAGGTCGAGGAGAAAGGGAAGAGCCATAGGTTACCTAAATGTCACAAAGCATAGTGACTGCACTGATATATGCTCGAACTTGGTTTTGAACCACCCAAAAGAGCAACAACCCAGTGAAGTGAAGTGAATTGAAAATGTACTGACTTCATGCATGGACTTGTCCCTAATGGAGAGTACCCAAATAAAGTGAAGTGTTTTAAAGTGAAATGTATTCAGACTTGTCTCAAAAGTGAAAGTGTACACTATCAAAGTGAAGTGAAAAGTGCTGGGTCCGGTGGGGTTTGAGGAGTAAGGAGAAAGAGAAGTTCGACATGGTAATAGTGACAGTTGACTGAGTGTCAACCACCGTTCGTGGTTCGTGGGCAAGTTCTCAGGAATTTGGCCCCCCCCTCAGATCCCTACATTGTATTGTTAATTGCTTTTCTATCTGTTTATATTCCAAGTGTTCTTGTGAAGTGAAATTGTTTATGTGTTAAGTGACTTGCATGATTTTGGGAACTCACGGGCTTTTTAACTCACCCTTTCTATTTGTTTTCCTTAGTAGGAAATGAGCAACCAAGTGGTGGTGCTAACCCTTGAGATTAGGGCTTTCATATGTTTTGATATGTATTTTGGAGAATTTTGAATATTGCCCCTTTTGTGGACTCTTGTATAATGGAACTATGTATTATTGAATTGTAACTTGGATGTTGTGTAATCGTAAGATGTTGTATCCTTCATTATTGTATCCGTGGTTTTAGTTAGTTGTTATATTGAACAAGTGAGTGAGTGAGTCCTCAAGAGTTAAGGGTCCGCCACCCTTGGTCCCTTTAGGGAAGGTGGGGTCGTCACAAACTTCCTCTACACTCCCTCTTCATCCAAATTCATATTACATTGTTTAACCGCCCAAAATGAGATATCCCCCATCGAAAAATGTATGAGGAAAGGAAAGACTTATAAGTTTGGAACCAAAGTCTATCAAGTAACTTGGGTTAACCATTTTGGGCCAGTGATTTCGGTCCAAAAGTTGCTTGAGCCAAGTCTTGAGTTCGGGTCGTTATAGGTGGTATCAGAGCGAACCTCGCATGGTCTCTGCGCGAGGTGAGTCTAAACCAGTGCGTTATGGTTCCGACTACGCAAAGAAGTGCAAGGAGCTAAATGCCACGTTCGACGGGGGGCATCTCTAGAGTCCAAAGGAGCTAAGTGCCACATTCGACGGGGGCCACCTCTAGAGTCTAAACATAACCAAGTGGATAGTTTGGATTGTGACTGTATTTGTAATGGACTTTGCGAGGACGCAAAGTCCTAAAGGAAGGGAGAATGTGATATCCCACATCGAAAAATGCATTAGGAAAGGAAAGGTTTATAAGCTTGGAATCAAAACCTATCAAGTAACTTGGATTAACCATTTTGGGCCAGTGATTTCGGTCCAAAAGTTGCTTGGGCCAGGTTTTGAGTCCTAGTCATTACACAAAATGTCTTGTGCTCAAATTCAACAGAAAGATGGCACGACTTCCCAAACACTAACCTATAGGAAGGCATCCCAATAGGCGTCTTGTATGTAATTTAGGTTAACCATATTGGGCCAGTGATTTCGGTCCAAAAGTTGCTTGGGTTAGGTTTTGAGTTCAGGTCGTTACACAAAATGCCTTGTACTCAAATTCAACAGAAAGATGGCACGGATTTCCAAACACTAACCTATAGGGAGACATCCCAATAGGCGTCTTGTATGCAGTCCTATAAGTCCAAAGTGCATCCTCTAATCTTAAACTCCAATCTTTCCTATCAGGGCGAATCATTTTCTCCAAAATGGAGTTAATCTCCTTGTTTGAAATTTCAGCCTGCCCATTCGTTTGAGGGTGGTATGATGTAGAAACTTTGTGAATAACACCATACTTGTGGAGTAGAGCCGCAATCACCCTATTACAAAAATGCTTTCCTCTATCACTGACCATGACTCTCAGCATCCCAAAATGAACAAAAATGTGAGATCTTACAAAATCTGTAACTACTTTGGAGTCATGAGTTCGGGTGGCTTTTGCATCTACCCACTTCAAAACATAGTCAACAACCAATAAAATATACAGAAAAACACAGGAGGATGGAAGGGATCCATAAAGTCAATGCCCCAAATATAAAAAATTTCACAAAAAAGCATGGGGGTTTGAGGGATTTGGTCTCTATGGGAAAGATTACCTACCCTCTGACATCTATCACAAGACTTGCAAAATAAGTATGCATCTTTGAATAGGGTAGTCCAATAAAAACCACTCTCACGGTCCAAAATGACCCTCACATAGATAAAAATGATAAAAAGTTAAAATAGAAGTAAATTCATTTTCACTTATGCATCTTCTCATTACTTGATCCGCATAATGCTTCCAAAGATATGGGTCGTCCCATATGTAGTACTTAGCATCACTCTTAAGTTTGTTCTTTTTTGCCTTTGACCAACCTACAGGTAACTAATTAGTGACCAAATAGTTAACCATATCTGCATACCAAGGAAGAGACGACTGAACAGAAAATAAATGCTCATCAGGAAAAGTCTCCCTTAAAGGAAAGTCATTCTTCACAATAGACAATCTGCTCAAATGATCAGCAACTAGATTTTCTGTCCCTTTCTTATCTCAAATTTCTAGATCGAACTCTTGTAGCAGTAATATCCACCGAATTAACCTTGGTTTTGCTTCTTTCTTGGTCATCAAATACCACAACGTTGCATGATCAGAGTATACAATTACTTTAACTCCTAACAAGTATGATCTAAATTTCTCTAAGGCAAAAATAGCAGCTAAAAGTTTCTTTTCTGTGGTGGAGTAGTTCAATTGGACTCTATTCAATCCCTTGGAAACGTAATAAGTTGCATGAACAGTTTTTTCAAATATTTACCCCAAGACCGCTCCCACTGCAGTGTCACTTGCATCATACATGATCTCGAACGGGAGACTCCAGTCCGAAGGTTAGATAATCGATGGTGAGGTCAATAGTTCTTTCAACTTATTGAACGCCTTCTTGCAATCATCATTGAATTCAAATTGCACATCTTTTTGTAAAAGTTTGAATAATGGAGCTCCAATTTTTGAGAAGTCCTTAATAAACCTGCGGTAGAAACCTGCATGTCCCAAAAAAGAACGCACGTCCCGCACGCTTACGGGGTAAGGTAGGGAAGATACAAAATCTATCTTGGATTTGTCTATTTCAATGCCCTTACATGACACCACGTGACCCAAAACTATCCCATTCTCAACCATAAAATAGCATTTTTTCCAATTAAGCACTAGGTTAGTTTTAATATATTTTCTTAAAATTAAGGTCAAATTATCAAAACACTCATCAAAACTCACTATAGAAACTGAGATCATCTATAAATATTTCTATTATTTTCTCCAAATACTCAGAAAAGATACTTACCATACACCTTTGGAAAGTTGCAACCGCATTACATAGTCCGAAGGGCATTCTCCTGTAGGTAAAGGTACCAAACTGGCACGTGAATGTTGTTTTCTCCTGATCCTCCAATGCTATGGTAATCTAAAAATAACCTAAAAAATCATCTAAGAAGTAATAATAAGCATGATAGACCAATTTTTCAATCACCTAATCAATAAAGGAAAGAGAGAAGTAGTCATTTTTTGTTGCTGCATTCAATTTGCGCTAGTCTAAGCATTGACGCCATCCGGTAGGCTTGCGAATTGGAACAAGTTTCCCCTCATGATTTGCTTCTACTATTATTCCACCTTTCTTTGGAACCACTTGCATCGAGCTTACCCACTGACTATCGGAGATGGCAAAAATTATCCCTACATCGAGAAGATTGAGTATCTCATTTTTCACCACCTCCATCATCATAGGTTCAGCTTCCTTTGTGCTTGTCGCACTAGCTTTACATCCTCTTCAAGCCTAATCCGATGCATACACAAAAAGGGACTTATGCCTTTGATATCAACAATTGACCATCCTATCACCTTCTTGTGTTCTTGAAGTACCCGTATCAACTTTTCTTCTTGAACGGTTGATAACTTGGCTGAAATTATGACTGGAAGAGTTTTTCCATCATCAAGGTATGTTTGAGATGATCTGGCAAAGGCTTTAATTCCACTGCTGACGCCTGTACCAAGGAAGGTAACAACTTTTGATGAGATTTAGTTATAAACAGGGGTGCAAGTTCATACCTCCTTGTTGTAGATGCCAGTGATTGTAATGCTTTAACCATGTGCCTCAGTTCTGCACTTAACTCCACATCATAAGTTGTTTCCAACTCAAGATGCTTGGTTAAAATAACTTCTAACTCATTCCTGCCATTCAACTCAAAAACTTTCTGGACCACAGGGTTAATTATGCTTGCAGCAAAAACAGACTGGGATTCAGATGGATACTTCATGACATCAAATATATTAAAGTGAACCACCTCCCCCATCAAATTCCATTGTAAGGGTACCCCTTTTTTACATCGAATTTTGTTTCGACAGTGCTCAGAAAAGGTCTCCCTAATATAAGAGGTAATGGATTAGGGGAATGTTCATCATGCATATCAAGTACGTAGAAATTAGAAGGAAACACTAAGTTATTCACCTGGACCAAAAAATCTTCAATTAGCCTGTCAAGCTAGGCATTAGTATGGTCTGCTAACTGAATTATGATCCTAGTTTCCTTTAATGGTCCTAGATTTAAAGAGGTATAAATACTCTTTGGCATCACATTAATTAATGCTCCTAAATCTAACATCGCATCTCTAATCTTAGTATTCCGTATTCCATATGAGATAGAGAACATAACTGGATCTCCAAATTTTGGTAGTAGCGTTCTTTGCAGCACTGCTGATACGTTCTCCCCCACCACAACTCTTTCATCTCCTTAACTTCCTTTTATTAATGCACAATTCCTTCAAGAACTTTGCGTACTTAGGCAGTTGCTTGATTGCATCGAATAGAGGGATGTTTATTTGCAATTTACGAAACACCTCTTAGATCTCTTTCTCCTTATTTTGCTTCCTTGGCTTCTCCAACCTACTAGGGAAAGGTGGTGGATTAATCTTAACTTTGATCACAGAGTCAGAGGTTACCTCAGGGGTCGTCTTGCCCATTCCTTTTTCTTCCAACTCTCTCTCAATTTGGTCCTCATTTTTATCCTTGGAAACCACTGGTTTGGGACCTTCGATCTCTTTCCCACTTCTAAGTGTCATAGCACTCACGTTATTTGGGTTCACCTCAAGTTGTCAAGGTAATCTCCTATCCATCTTAACTTCTAAATGATTGACCGCAGTTGCTAATTGACTCATTTGCATTTGCAGATTCTGTATGCTGAAGTTTGTCTTTTGTTGGAACTGCAAGGTGTTAGAAGCCAAATTTTTAACTATATCCTCAAGAGATGTACATGATGAACTGGAGGAGGAAGGTTGAGGCTTTGGTTGATATGATTGCTGAAACCCTGGAGGGCGATTTGGAAAGGAATTCTGCTACCTGTTCCCATAAATGAAGTTGGGATGATCCTTCCAACCCGGATTATACGTGTTTGAGTAAGGGTCATACTATTTACTGGGTATGAGTACACCACCAGCCATATTCGCATGTTCAACTCCCTCCTCTTGTAGCATTGGACACGAGTCTGTGGAGTGACCTACGTTTGTACAAATCCCACACATCTGGGCTTGTTAAATTCCTACAGCTAGTAATCGACAAAAGATGTTAGATCAAACAATTGTTGTTGAATAGATTAAACTTCCACCTCGTTCACTCTACGGATAGGGATATTCTCGCAGGAGCCAAATTGTTGCGAATTCTCTACCATTTCTTTGATTAACTCCCATGCCTCTCTAGGGGTGTTGTTTGCTAATACCCTACCACTTGCAGTATAAATGATGTTCCGGTCAGACAACTGAAGGCCCGCATAAAAGTATTGGATCAGTAATTGCTCACTAATTTGATGTTGTGGATATCTAATGCACAATTTATTGAATCTCTTCCAATACTCATACAGGGATTTCCTGAGGTGTTACTTAATGCCACATATCTCCTTTCGTAAACTTATAGCCCGGGACGCAGGGAAGTATTTTTTCAGGAATTTCTTCTTTAGCTGCACCCACGTTGTATTACTACTTGCCAGTAGGTAGTGCAACTAATCTTTTGCTGCATCCTTAAGGGAAAAGGGAAATGGTCTAGGCTTTATTTGTTCCTCAATAACCCTAGGAGGCTTCATATTTGAGTAGACCATGTCAAATTCCTGAAAGCGTTTGTGGGATTCATCACCTAAAATACCATGAAAAAAGGATAAGAGGTGAATTAAGTCAGATTTTAACTCAAAAGAAGTATGTTCATTTAGATTTGAAAAAGTAATGCATAAGAGTGTTGGGTTAAATTAGGAGCAGCCAACTCCCTTAACGTCCTATTATTGGCCATAGTTAACTAATTGACGGGCTGCGGGAATAGTCGAAGCAATACCCAATCAAAAAAGGATGTTATCCAAATGCATTTCAAGTAATTGTAGTAAAACTTGGCTTGTTGACCCCTTGGCTTTTCCGGCGATATGAACATATTTAAGTAATTGTTGTTCTGCAAGACCATAATGAAAACACAACTTTTGTTTTTCTTCTAGTCGAATATGATATTGAGATTTTCTTACTGAACGTGATTGGTTTCTAAGATCATTTCCAGCTCTAGGCTTTTTAATAGTTAGTCCTGGTAAAGCTCCCAGACAGTGTATTTTTTTGAAACGAGGTCCTCGGTAACGCGACATAAAGACTCCTTATTCTTATTTTGAATGAATTTAATTCTTTTTTCTATTTTATTTATTCAATTTTTATTTTTTAAAACCTAAACTAAAACAAAACTGAACTAAGTGAAGCGAAGTTTATTGAAATAGCATGCTTGTGTACTATAAAAAAGAATGAGATGAATTGGATAAATATCCACACTCCTTTCTATTTATTTTTCTATTATAGAAAAGGGCATCCCCTTCCTAACATAGTTGGAAGGTCTTATTCTTATAACTTAATAAATTAGAAATTGATGGCTTTTGGAAAAGGCGGACGACACCCTTTTATTTAATATTCCTTGAGACATTATCAATTACGTAAAAATTTGAATAAATAGGAAAGTCGGCTATTGGAATCGAATCGATGACCATCGCATTACAAATGCGATGCTCTAACCTCTGAGTTAAGCGGGCTCATATCCATTTTTTATGGATAGGAATTCCATTCATTCCTAATCATTTGAGTAGTTAGTTGAAGATTTTGTCAACCCAATTGCCAAGTTAAGTCCAGGAGATGTAGTAGATGATTATCCTTCCTTGCGTTTCCTGGTCTCTTTCTTAGACTATGCACTGTCTTCTCAACTTCAGAATCGTATATCAATTCACCTATGCCGGAAGAACGAGATATGAAATAGAAAAAATACCAGAACAAAATAAAAATAAAATAAAATGAACTCAAAAAGAAACGAATAATTCAAGCACCAGTCCCCGGCAACAACGCCAAAAGTTGACAGGTGTCAAGCCTGTTCAATAATAATAATAATAATAAACCTAGTTGCCAGCAGTAGTAGCCTCAAGTCAATTCTAGTACTGGAGTAGAGCAATGAGTTACTTGATTCACCCTGACTCTAAAGAGTTTATTTAGTCTGATATATTAGAATTTACTCACGAGAAATTATTAGCTTGCATACAGGAAAAGTAGGGTCGTGTCTTCAGGGATTGGGAAAAATTCGCTTTTCTTCAAGTTAAAAAGAAATGGGGTAGTTTCGAGAATTTAAGACTAACAAAGTAATATCAAAGTAACAAAATGTGAAAAATAATTAAGAGAGACAAATAATAGGAAAAACTCTAGCCAAGGATACACTTTAGAGATGGTTCAGGTAACTGATTATTGATACAAATATAATTCCAAGTTGCATTAAAAATTAGAGAAACTTTGTTCAAATTAATAAACACGCTATGAGGGTTTATTTAAATCAAATTGTACTTTTTCCTAACACGAACCCAATTATGCCAGTTGCTACTGGGATTAGAATAATCAAACAATTACGGATTCAACTATTTTAACTAGCAAATAAATTACGTGAATAATTAAGTATTGCACACTTATTCAATCACACACAATAATCATAACCAATAAAAGTAGAAAACATACAAATACCAATGAATAGAAGAAAAAAATAAAATCAATTATCACAATGATAACCGAACCAAATGCTCAGTTGTCCCTCGACTAGAAATACGAGATTAACTCTCCATTAATGGAAAACAAGCCATGCAAAAATCCGTTGAAAGCTCCCAATAATTGTCTTCTTAATTGTCAAGAGAAAAGAAAATAAAAGCCATGTGTTCTTTTTCCCTTTCTTTCTTTTTTTTTTCCCCCTCGAGAGAAAAACCAACGAAAGACCAATCAAAGAGAAGTAATCCCCTTTCTTTCCTATTCTCCTGGACTAAAATAACTAGAGAATCTCTTGTTTCCTATTACCAATCAATCCCCTCAAGCAAAGTCCTCCTTCCTCGGAAAAACAGAAAGGAAAATACAAAATAAGGAAATCTCAGCAGCTATCAACTTGGAATTTGACTTGGATTGGAAAACTGTCCGATGTCTATCCTGACTTTCCGGTTTTGAACCCTGAACTTAGGTGCGCCCACGTGCAAACCATTAGAAAATTTTCGTTTAAACACTTTTCGTTCCAATTCCTGAAATTAAAACAAAATATCAGATGTAAATAGAATCAACCAAATAAGGCGATATTTGGTATAAAAAAAAAGGAGAAATATAAACAAATATACCAACAAAATGCACCTTATCATTAGGTGAATAAATGACCAAAAATTTCCCAACAAAGAAACGTACTGATTGTTTGACAACGTCACAATATTGGTAAATCATTAGAAATAGATTTCAAAGCAAAACAATTCCAAAGGTCTAATAACCGAAGTGGTTACGAGGAAACATACTAAGAAACACCAAGTATGACGCCTAGATTAGTGGTTATGAAGAAAGACACTGTACTAATAGATCCGTACCACAAGGGATATGATATCTAAAATTACAACTTAATTTGTGTGTAATTTGCATGAAGAATAATCCAAAAAAGTCAAAATGGTTCTGACGGGATGGTTGCTCAAGCCACATGACAAGAAAATACATCACTGTTCATGATATATGAAACCTAAGGATGAAATGTTACATTTAGCAGCAATAGGAAGAATAAGATCATTGAGATTTGTAAGTTTAGCAAGTAATGAAAACTTGCTGAAAGCATTCTTTTTAACTCGTTAACTGAAATATAACTTAGTTAATATTAATCGAACTGTGTGTCAATTCTTAAACAGGACCATTTTGTGACATTAGGTGCCATTAGTTAATATTTTTCAAACTATATGTCAATTCTTAACTCGTGACGTGAAATATAACTTAGTTAATATTAATCAAACTATGTGTCAATTCTTAAACGCGACTATTTTGTGACATTAGTTGCCAATAGTGGTAATGGCATTTCGACTGGCACTTTCTATTGCTCGATGAGCATATAGAGCACAAATTTCATCTTTCTGTGTTAAGATTGTAAATGTTGCTCGTGGCACCCAAGACTATCTCACCTTTACATAGAATTATTACATAAGTTGTTAAGAAGGAACTTGTTAGAACGTTGCCTTGACTAGAATTGAAAAAAGATGATACATGATGCTTGCTAATTTGACAGATGAGCATCTCCGAGAGTTTGAAAATGTGTTTCAACATCTAACACATGGATCTTTTGGATCACCTTCAGCATATAATAATACTCGACAGTATCTTTAGTTCAGCATAAGTTGTTGAAGCGACAGAACAGAATCGATCCAATATAGCGTTGCTGCTCTTCCTCAAGAAGATAACCAGCTAAAAGCATCAGAAATAACTTTCCCCATTCTACTATATTCCTTCGGGGTTTGCAGACACTTGGGAATCTAACCTATTCATGCATCCACCCTGAAAAATTCAGGCAAGGGAGTACACTCCGAGGCCTGGTGCGTTATTATAGGGTCCTGAATGTGTATTTCGGTCTTTTTCATGATGTCCCATGGTCAGGAAGCAATGACATCATAGGGCTTGGCAGATTCATCATCAACCAGTCCCCAGCTTTCCTTGCGTGGATCAATAAAGATGTGACAGCCCCATCAATTTCCTCCTCGTTTTGCTCACAGATGAAGAATACATTGAGAGCAAGTGCCCATGCCGCACGAGGAAAAGGACAAATAAGCCTGATAACATAAGCATCACTCCTAAATCAATGTCAAAAAAATGACACAGTAAGTGATTCATACCAACACCCGTTTCCAGAATCAAGGAATGGGATGCAATGAGCTTAACAGAATACAGCAAAGCTACTATCTGCATCATTTTCAAATGCCAGACATGTCATAAAAAGGGTAAAGAAAAACTTAACAAACAACTAACACCACACTGCTTCATTTGGCTTGGTGAATTTTGTTGCACATGGAAACAATAAGGAAATTCAAATCCTTCCAGTGGAAAACATTCAGGGACTCTACTTGCAAATATGATAGCAACACTCAGAAAAAGAAATGGATTGTAACTCAGGAGACAAATCTGACAGATAGTTGCCAACTACTCGATTGCAGTAAGAGAATGAAACTAACACAGAATAGCAACTCTGAAAATGCAGAGGCACAAGAGATTAGGGTATCCATTTTTGTGAATTCTGCAGCAGGAGATTTATAAAAAGGCCGCACACAAAATAGTTTGTACCATTTGGCTCCCAATGGTAGACCAGCTTCAAAATTTTCTTAGATCTGTGTCATCAGAAATTAGTCGATTTTTCGGATGTTTCCTCATTGACGCTCTTGGAAAACTGAAACCAATGAGATAAGAATCACAAAAGCTAAGATTAAAATTATTAAACAGAAGCAAATCAGTTAAAAAAAATTGAAATGCATCACTAAACTCCAGTCCTTAAAATTTTTTGGGGTGGTGAAAGAAGGATTAATGTTGTGGAACTAATCTTAAAACAGATTAGAATGAAGTTTATCTGAAGGACTGACATCATTTTCAATGGAAATCAAAGAATAAGCACTTATATACCAACAATTGAAACAAGCCTCAAAACAGTGTACACCATGAGGAAAGCATTCCAATAATGACTGCCAAAATGGCACTCAGAATTTCACATTTATCATGTTTCTCACGCTTCTGATATCTGGAAATAAGATGATGGAACTCTTGGAACTGTGACACCAGATATGTTAAAAGAACTTTTAAAGATTATGTCCCAGAAAAAAGGCCTATTATGTCCTAGAAATAGTTAAAGAAAAAAAGCCTCCAATCTGAATTTTGGCGATAATCATATTTACAAGGACAGATTGAGTGCATTTTATCCCAGAAAGCTAAAAGAGTAAAAAAAAAACCAATGGAAACACAGGACGTTGAGGGACAGAAAACAGAAAAAAGCAGTCAGTAATATTTTACTTTCTTTTGATCTATCTGGAAGAAGAAATGACAGACAAATTATTCTCCCATGCAAACTTATTTACTCTCATACTTGCACAGTTGATGGAAGAAAACCATACAATGACAGCGAACCAATAATCAGCAGCAGAACTTAGAAAGATAGGAGATAAAAGTTCTTCCACAAAGGAAAAACCAATAGTAGAAGAGAACCAAAGACCAAAACTGGTAAAAGATTTCTTCTCATCCCTCCACAGCAAAATACCTGCAGCTGCAATAACATTATATGTAATGTCAGTGCACAGGTAAAAACAAGAGAACATTAATAAGAACAATTCAACTCCAATCCTTCCATCGACATCCTATCAAATCACAGGTAGAATTTGGGCATGAAGTACACACTGAACATTATAAACAAGGTATCCCTTTTGCACAATGATAATAAGTTTTCCTCAGAGGTCTACCAAAACGTACACACAATGAATATATATGATTAAACACTGAAATTCATAAACACACACATGCACACACGTGTGTTTTAACACAATCATAAGCATTCCCAGTAATTAATAGACAAACTTTTGAAAAGAAATTACAGCTAGAAGAGGTACATGAAAAAAATTCTCTGCAATTTATCATGAGTGATGGTCTCAACTGGCTTTACCTGCCACATTTAACTAATGAACAGATTGTAAATCTAAAGTACAAAAAGATCCATTTAGGGGCCTTTCATATGCCTGAAACAGTTATTACTACTCTAGTGATATAGAAAGCATCAAAACTGAAAAAAATGGCAGCATCTTTCCCATTTCCTAGAAGTTTGTTTGCTTTTGATTGTTCTGCAAAGTCACCATATCTGGTAATTGAGTCTTGAATGAGAGAATGATTCAACAGTTAACGAAATCCCTTCCTGCATATGGACAGAAGTCAGGCAAAATAACAAATCCAACAAATCATAGCACTATTATCAGTTCTACTTTTAAATATAAACATGATAAGGAAATGATTGGCGTTATCATAAGTAAGAAAATAAATCCTTCGTGCATCTTACACTACTATCATGATAACCTCAGGAGATGTATTGACAGTAGATGGTAACAAGACCAAAGCAGCTGAATGGAGAAAGCAGAGGAACAGATGCTTAACCAAAAACTTCAAAAACCACTCCCTTCCCCAATTAAAAGGATAAGAGAATGCAAGACAGGAAAAAACAAAGATATTCAGCAGAAAGCACGCAAGGAATGGAAAAGATCCAGTCATTTGTCCATATATCCAACCTCTGATAATATACTCATGCATGCTTAACTAGAAAGACAATGAACACCAAACATGACAATGAAGGATGGAGAGAGATAGATAGATAGATATAGAGAGAGAGAGGGAGAGGGGGTGCATGGAAGTTAGTCTAATCTAATGTTGCTCTAAACTTAAAGTTGAAGGTTATAACCAAAGAAAATGAACCAATGTCATGTTCTAAAGAAACTTACAACATGAACTGCACTTTAATTCGTTCTTCAATCCTAATTTACAAGTAATCTTATTCCACACAAGGAAACCTGTGCCAAATTTGAGGTTGTCAAGAAAGCAACACCGCCTTTACTCAATCTTCACTGTACCACTACCAACCCCTACAGGTGTCTGCTTTCACATCTGATGCTAAAAACTTTGAACTTTCACCAGAAAACTCTTTCTATTCCTAAAGATATTTATTTTTCCATATTCAAGTTCGCACCAAACTGTAGATGGACAAAACTATAACCAAGTAAAAGAGACTCAATGTCAAATGCTTGAAGTCAGGCAAAGGAGAGGCTGCTCATACTTATAACAAAACATTATCTCTTTCAACTAGTAGTTTTACAATCTGCACAAGGCAAATTAAGAAATTTTCAATCACATGTGGAATGTTGAATCAAAAAGCAGATTCCAAAATAACCCAGATGGGGAAATCTTACCAAAAATAATAACAATAAGATAAAATAAGAAAGCCTAGATGAATAACAGCCCAAGATCTCAAATATCACCATGGCCCATGACTTGCAGACATGATATCTCATTACATTAGTTTTGGCCAATTCAAATATAACGACAAGGCCAGAAATTGCCATTAAAGACGCAAAAGATAACACAAAAAGCCACAAGCACGTGCAAAATTGAAATAATCACAATAATGACATGAAGCAACTAGTCAGGCTACCTACTTGCAGTAAAACAAATTTTGATTGCCCAATATATTTCTGCACTGAAGAATAGATAAACGTCCTAGTGCAGGAACTTAATTCGTGATCCCTAGTGACTGATGTGGAGTCCATTTTTCAGATGCATGAGATTTACAAGAAAAATGAGATATTATCACAAAAGCAGGAAGAGTTATCATTGGTCTGAAATCAGAAAGAACATTTTATGTCAAACTAGAATTGCAGGAAGTTTTAAGTCATGCAATGGAAACCAGAATAAGTCCTAATTTTTAGAAGTAATGCAGCATCTGTTGCCATGAGCAATTAAAGCCATTTAGATGCATTAAAGCAAACCCTCTTACAAAGTAGGTGTTATTGTAGAGGCTTCTGGAAACACAAATGCAGAGACAATTTATCTATTTAGAGAAACCAAAGAAGCATTGTTGATAGTAAACTAGAACTACAAACTAACACAAGACTGCGCTCATGCCAACCAACGCAAGAATCCCTTCAAGCCAAATTATCAAGATATCACCTCTCCCACAATCTTTGCCACTAAAATGTACCACTCCTCATTCCCCAAAAGAAGAAAGCACAGATAATTTAGCTGTAATAGGCATACCAAAGATGTTTAAACACAAACACACATATAATATCTGTATCAGACATACCAAAGATGCAGTGATGATTGTAAAATAGAACTACAACAAAGGCTAGGAATGCCCTCGAGCCATATTATCAAGATACCACCTTGCCCACAATTTATTCCCTACAAAAGATTCACTGCTCATTTCCCAAAAGTAGAAAAAACAATGAAAAGAACTACATGGAGCTCGAGAACACCAATTACTGCCTTATAGTGTGGTACTATCAACATACCCATGAATATCAAAGCACAAGAATCAAAGGAAAGCAGACAAATTTATAGCTTAACAGCCAATTCATAATTCATAATTAACACTGGAATACATCAGCACGTTCCCAAAACATTTAGAGGGGAATATGAAAAACAATCACCACTTTAACTGGCCATATATTGAACCAAAAGTTTTACTTTTAAGCATTGCTGCCCTAACATTTTAAAGAGTACTTCCGAAATAGGATATCAAAATTCTGATATGAAGAGATATCAAGAATGTTTCAAAACATAAGCTAAAAAAGATCTTATTGCTCAGGTTCATACAAATAGGTAGCGCAAGTTTTTTTTTTTTTTTTTTGGGGGCAAACTGTTACAAAACCTTGTAGCATGCCAAATGTGCAGGTCAACTTCCAAAATTTATACAACTTAATTTTTTTTTTTTTTTTGCATGAATATTACACGACCTAGAGAAACACCAGATTATGCCTTCATCTTAAACTACTGCTTCAACACATTTGTACTCTAGCAAAGCCCACGTGCCATATCAACAATACTATATTTAGGTAAATTTTCTATAATGCCATTGTGACTCCAATAACTATGGTTAAAATGGATCAATTGAGCTGCATTCCACGTAAAGTGAAATGAAGAAAGCCTTTAGAGTGTTTTAGGTGAGGGAGATTGAAAATAACCAAGTTTTCCCTCAAATCAGAAAGGCACTATTCATTTAATACTTCAGAGGAACCAAATCAAATGGTCAAATTCAAGAGATTCTTGTACTTTGCTGTGAACAATTAAAAATCGTTCTAAGGACATTAAGGTACAATATCAGCTCATTTGGTGCCATAGAACTCCATATAATAATACCTCTGGTAACCCAAGCCATTCAGCACAGCAGACACAAAGTCCGAAAACCTAATGGGCTCCAGATTTGTGGTTTAAAAAAAATACCTGCAAAAATTGAATTAGCTATTTTTCTGTATGGCCTAAACCGGGATAGGAAAGGAGGAAGAGGAGAAGCTCAAATTCTTCAAATACCTTTCCAGATACAGAAACTATCCTTGAACTTAGAGCCTCTTCCGCATAGATATTGGCATGGCAACATTTTCCACATAGGTATACTCACATATATTTTTTCCAGTTCCTACGATAAACTGAAATGAGAACGCTTATTACTTAATCCAAGTGAATAAGGCACTAATAGCATTACTTACAAGTACCAAGAAAAGGTAAAAAGATGATGTTAAAAGGATAAACTTACACTGACAACCATATAGTAGAACATAATAATGAGAAAATGAATATGTCAGCAATGTTTTCCTTCTCCTCTTTGCCTTTCCTCACCAAGGAGAACTGCAAGTTCATCTTAAAGGCCAAAAAACCATACTTCAGCACCCACAACCCAATGGGAGAGCTGGGGAGGGTTGGTTTGGAGGATGAAGAGACCATAACGGTAAGATCCAACAGTATTTACAGGGTGCAGAACTTAATTACCAATGAGGGTTAGTTCAACATAAGTTTGCCAAGTCCTGATGTTCGAAATAGCAAACAACAGATCTATTAAGTGTTGTACATTACTAGCCCACAGATAACTAAATGGCAAACGCAAATAGCTTCAAAACTTAGCCCATCCAGATTTTGCATATGAACCAGCAGTGGCAGAAACTGCTTACTCCCAGGTCCAAAGACATTGCTAGAGTGAATTGCACATGTTGAAAGGCCATCAATATCATTGGCAAGTAAGACTATGGCTTCTGCTTGAGCCTTCAGACAGGATCAACATGCTGCTGAACTGTAGAAGGGAATTGCAGAAAAGGGATGAATGGAAAAAACGTTCACAATGTAGAGAAGGGGAAATGAGCCACCACCTATATCTTTTAAAAATGACCATGGGAAACACATACTTTGCCGACATATGGCAAGGATTCATCTCCTTCTTCTACATCACATCCAATTTTAAAGACAATATCTGCAGGGCTGTTGTAGATCAGTCATTTCACTTTACACTCTTGACAAGCATTTACTACATTTCCGGCACTTGCACAGAAACCACAGCTAATTACTTTTTGCTCTTATGAAGCATTATGAATCAAAAGACTCAAGCCAAAGATGACTATGAAAAATTGAGTTGGGGCTACCTTGAACAACGACTTTGTAGGACTCACGAGTCCAAGAATCCAATTGTATCAGTCTTGAATACCACCACTGCACCTTCAATAGCTGCACAGGACCAGAAAACAGAGCCACAGAACAAATACATAAGAGTAGTTCAGGAAGTGGATACCACAAAGCGGAATTCTATATAGACTATCAATCCTCAGGTAAGGCATTTACATTAGAGTAGTTATTTGAGTTGACAACCATCAAACAGTAAACTGAGGCACCTTTCCTTGAGCAAACAGGAGAAATAGAAAAGGAATAGAGATGCACGTATAAAGTTTATTACGTTTCAATTGATTTTTGAGTTTAGAGAGTAAAGGAGACAGAATGAAAGGAAGATGTCAGGTTAGTATCTTTACTTAAAATTCATTTCCGTCCACAAAGGAAACCGTTTCAATAATTCTGTCCTTAAGTACCTAAAATACCCTAATATTACATAGATATTTAATTAATTTCCTCTCCTTTCTTTTCTGTCCTTCTACCAAACATCATTTTTAGATTTCCTTGCTTTTCCTTGCTTATTTAACCAACCAATATGGGGTGGAAACTACTTCCCTCTGTTCTCATTTGCTATCTTTCCCACCACTTAGTTTTCCTTTCTTTTCCTTTAAAACAGAGGCATCAAAAAGAAAGAGTTCATGCTGATAATTGAAGGCCTCCTCATGTCATCAGAAGAAGAGCAGAAACATGAAAAAACAGATGCAAATGATCAAACTGCAAGATTACTAAGCTTTATAATTACGCATCAATATTGAACGATATTTACAATAAAGCAATTATTGATGAACAGAAAAAAATCTTCCCTCCTCGCTCTGCTCTTGCCTGACAGAATGAAAATTTTAATACTGGTCTATGAAGACATACCATTTCTTGGTGTTTTAAAGAGAAACAGAAATCAGAATGGAAAACATCATATAGTAATAAACCTACAAGCAGGGCTCAAACTTATGTACTCGTATTTGCACTTGCAGCAAGCAACTGTTGACATATACAAGAATCTTCCCTACCCCAGTTTCTACTCATCCCAATAAAATAAAAAGTTTAAGTGGATTTCTGAAAACATACCTTCCCTTGTAATACCAGAAACAAAAAAAGGGGCAAAAAAAGATGAAGTCAGAAGACAAGTAACAGGAAAAAGCATGTTGAAACTTTTACAGAAAGTAAAGTCGAGAAAGAAGCACTGAGCTGTAACAGAGAATTTTAGAGGCCAGTAAGTTGGTGACGTGACGAGTACTTTTGTTGCCTTCAGGTATCTCAATGGTAAATGAATAGCAAGCTTTTGTGACAGAAAATAAACAAATCAGTTTTATCACGAAGGAGGGCAAACTTAAAATTTGTTAAAAACACTTCAAGGTGTAATACAGACTGATTTTTCTAGACTTTGTACTGCTGCGGAGCACAATTAATTATACAACTCCATGTCAGGTAAAGCTAATGGATAGCAGAACAAAAGCAGAAAAACTGCGAGCTAAAGTTATGGTGCTGATGTACCTTTTGTAACCAACTTTGACAAAGGAGGGAAATGGCTCAACTGACTGGGAGTGCCTTCCTCTTTATTTTAACGATGCAACTCTAAACAGGCACCGTCTAACTATCCCTGTATGTTTGTACTTCATGCTCTCGGGGTTGTACGGTAGTATGAAAAAAAAAAAACGAACAATCCTGTAAAACCGCTCCCAGTTCATAAGAAGATTACAAGTCCAACATACAAATATTTAACTATATAGTTTCTACGAAATTCAGTAACCATAAAAGATAAAACATGGTTTTACATTGCGGACAAAGAGTTATACCTCGGAAGTTTCGGCTTTGTTTCTAAAAATACGAGGTCCGACCGGAGGCGAGAGCTTGGGAGAGAAGCGAATCGTCGTCCAACTCATCGAGTCGGATTGAGGAATACGAAGCGGCGACTCGGACGATCTAGTTGCCGAGTTTCAACAGCCATGTTACCGACGATCTTCCTGCCAATCCTCGGCCACCCAATACTACACAAGTTTTCAACTCTTCACCATTGTTAACAGTAATTGTTGGTATCATCGTTCATCGCTTTTCTTCTCTTTTTTTCTTCACTTTTTCTTCTAGTACTTTCTTTTCTGGGGGAAGCAATGGGGAAAAAGTAGGGAGGAAATGGACGCGATTGGGCCGTCGGGTGGCGGGGAAGAGAAGGTCGACAAATGGATCTTACACTGAGGTCCAACAAATTTGACGATTGGTAGCCTAAGCCTGTAAACGAGTCGGACTCAATCTGATTATTCGAATTTCGATGGGTCTCTAAAATGTGTAATTAGCGGCTTATAAAAAGTATCCTACCACTAAAAGTCTCCGTAAATCATCCAACGACTATTAATCCTTCACAGCACCATACCTTAATTAGATTTTTAGCCCGAACAGAGACAGAGACTTCAATTACCTTAAACAGGTTCTTAACCAGAACCTTTAATTATACATCGCTCATTACTATAAAAATTCATTTCTCCCCAAGTCAAGGCATCCCCAAGCCCCAAAAACAGAAAGCCCCAAGCCCCAAGAGCAGTGGAGAGTAAGTACGGAGAGCAGGAGAGTACATACGGTTCGAGTGACTGAAAAGATTTTCGTCTTTTGATCGACGAGACAAAGTCAATCAATTTAACCACCACCATGAAGGCTAGAGAGGAGAAGAAAACCTCAGGTATGTTTGCCTCCGGTGCATGATTTTTCTAGGGCCAGGCTTCCTGTATATATGTATTATTAAAGAGATTATTTTGATGTTTCTTGAAAAAATAAAAACAAAAAAAAAAGTGACTGTTTGTATGACGGATTAGTTTAAAGCTATTTTCTTTTCAAAAATCCCTTAAATATTACTTTACATACTGGGAATTCTGATTCATTGGAAACCTCGTTAATCCTGTTAATTGATTTTGACTAGTCCTTATTACCTTTATGGCTAATTTACATGTTTTTATCATCATAAGCCAAAGTGCAATTTGATTTTACATATTTAATTTTTTTTAATTCAGGAACTTCATTAGATATCTTCTCGCAAAGATTCTTTCAGCAGAAGGAACTTTAATTGGATAAAATTTCCTCTATCCAGAAGAAAAAAAAAAGAAAAAAAAAGAGGGTTGTCCCATCGGTCCATGTACTTGGTCATGACTTGAGCTATTTAATGGTGCAATTTAGGAATCTCGTTTGACAAATGATTTTTACCTAATTAGTCTTGATTAACTGGGTTTAGTATCAAACAGTATTTCAGAATTCTGTAGCAATCAAAACAGTATTTCAGAATTCTATAGCAGTCAACGTGAGTGTTTTTTAGATTGCTTGTAAATTATGATTGTTAAAATTTTACAAAAGTTTATTAGTGTATCGTGTTCTGTTAAGGCGTATTTGTGACAAAAAAAGATAGTCAAAATATATATTCACATATTTTTCATTAATTTTTTAAAAGTACATTAAAACTTAAATGATATGATTCAAGCTAGTAAATACGAGATTCAAGATTTCTATGTGAAATTCACTTATAAAGTACTCGCTTTCAATTATCAAGGGTCAAATTTTGCTGAAATCATGGATGGCCACAATTTTGCAGAAAAAGAGTTGGATTTCAAATATTTTGATATAGTGACAGACTACTCAGATCATCATTATGCCTCAACAAAAGATATGAAAATCAAGGACACTGATTGCTTCTCAAATCCCTCTAGTGCTGTCCACAAGAAGATCATGCAAGAATGGAAGGTCCTTGAGGAGAACTTACCTGAATCAATTTATGTTAGGGTTTATGAAAACAAGATAAACCTTCTTAGAGCTGTGATCATTGGAGCTTCTGGAACACCATACCATGATGGTCTTTTTTTCTTTGACTTAGCATTCCCTTATGATTATCCCACATCACCTCCTCAGGTGAATTTTCTTTCACATGGAATGAGATTGAATCCAAACCTCTATGAATCGGGCAAAGTTTGTCTTAGCTTGCTGAATACATGGGATGGACAAGCCAAAGAGAGATGGATACCTGGAGAATCTACCATACTTCAGGTCCTGTTGTCCATCCAAGGCCTTGTACTGAACGAGGAACCTTTTTTCAATGAGCCATATTATTGGAACCAACACAAGAATCCAGTTTATCTAAATCAGTCGAGGGCTTATACTGATAATGCTTACCTTCTTTCTTGCAAACTGATGCGACTTCTCATGGAGAAACCACTGAAAAATTTTGAAGTTTTTATAGGTAACTACTTTTTTCAACGATCACATATTATTTTAGCTGCTTTTAATGCCTACAGGAATGGTGAATCTACGGTTGGAAAGTATCAGTTATCTTCTTGCGATTCAACTAAAGCCTCACCAAATTTCAAGAAGTCTATGGACACATTGTATCCAAATCTTGTCAATGCCTTTACCAAAATAGGAGCTTTGGTTCAAAAGGAGAGTAATAGTTCGCCAAAAGCTGAATCCAAGTCCAGAAAATCCAAGCGCAAAGTTGCTGTTCCAGAAAATGGACTTAGGAGAAGTGCAAGACTAAAGCTGAAGAAAAATTGATTCATGACTCTTTAGCAGCAAGTAGGGAGAGGTTTTTATTTTTTTTATTGTTAATGAAGACATAACATTACTAATGCAAAAATAATATAGGTCCAGATTTGCTCGTGTAAAGTACTCTTTACACTTTCACTGCAGCAAAATTTTGTCATCAATTATGAGTTTCTTTTCTTTTCCATATTTTTTTCTTTTGTTTCTCTTTATCTATATGTCAATTCTTAGGGTAGAAAATAGATGTTCTATACCCATCTTTATGTTCAAACTTGATTGATCTTAAAAGGTTGTTGCTTCAACATATTATTATGTGATAATTTTTCATCCTTATACTTGCATCATCGTTTGGCAAACAAGTTTTTTGCCCAATTTGTATAAAACCTATTTTTTTTTCTACTTTAACTACAGGAACCCTCAAAATTTTCCAAAGTTTTTAACATACACACCCAAAAACACTACACAAAAAACTTTTTTCTTCATTCATTTCCTTTTTCTTACACAAGAAATACACACCATCAAGATTTTTTCCCTTCCTTTTTTTCCTTCTTCTTCTTCGCCAAACATACACTCACTACCCGCGCCGGTCATCACCTCTGGTGCCGGTGACCTTTTTTTTTTTTTCCTTCCTTTCCTCCCTCTCCTCGCCCTCCTCTCCTCAAGGGAGAGGGAGAGGGAGGGTGAGGGCGGAGGTGGCGGGGGAGAGAGGGGGGGGAGGGGAAGAGGGAAGGGAGGAGAGGAGGGAGAGGAAAGAAAGAAAGGAAAAAAAAAAGAAGAAGAAGGAGGAGGAGGAAAGGAAAGTGGTGGGTTGGGGTAGAAGGAGAAGAAAGAAAGGAAAGGAAGAAGGAGAAGAAAGAAAGGAAAAAGGAAAGGAGAAGGAAAGGAAAAAGAAAAACAAAAAAAAAAGTTTTAAACTTCTGTTTTAAATAGATATCCAAAACTCAAAAGCTTTTATGGTAATTGGTATGCTTGATCGAACACTTTATACTACATTGCTTTAATGAAATATTTATGATAAAAATGCCACCCCTAAATTTTTTATTGTAGTCTTATACTAAAGACAAAATCACTAACTGGCTATATTACTTCTATGCATTGGTATTTTTTTTATATCATAATATATTTTATCCCGTGTTTTGGCTACTTTTGCAAAATTGACAAATTACAATTATTTTGGAAATCAAGATTTATTAAGTCAATTTATTAAGTGGTGGTGAATTTCTTGTATTTTACAATTTTATCCTTATATTGACTTGTTTATAAATGATCTATATTGGTATATTTTACCAGTAGTACATATGATTTAATTTTATTTAAAATAAGAATTATTTATTAGAAAAAAGAATAAACTAAAAATGAATGAACTATTATCAAAAAAATAAGAATTATTTATTAGAAAAAGAATGAACTATTATAAAAAAAGAAAAAGAATGAGCTAAAATGAAAATATAACAAATTTATTTGATAAAATATAAATGCTAGTCTATCAAATGTTATAAATACAATTAATCCAAAAAGCTAAAAATGTCGATTTTTAATTTGCTCACATAAGTTGATCATAAAAGTTTGACCAGCTTGTTAAGATCCTCCTCCGTATTCTGCATTTTCTAGGTTATCTTCAACATGTTGCTCATTGTGGTTTTGTACCGCAATTTCTTCATTCTCAAAAATTATTTTTCTCATCAGTTTGCATTGCTTATGCTTCTATTTCTATCATGGAAGATATTTTTCCATTAACTATATAAATCAAATACATAGATGAAGCATAGATTTTTATTGAATATGAGTATGAATGACAACTACACAATAGAAAAAAATCATATGCATAAAGTTAATACTTACTTTTATGCTAAAAAATTGAATGCTTCAATGGGTAAACTTCTTAAGAATGAAGGCTAACAAAAAAAAAAAAAAAAATTGGAGAAGAGGTTGATAAATTGAGAACGATGATGAAAAGAAAAGAATGAGAGAGAATAATGACGGTAGAAGAAAGAGAAGAGGAAAAAATAAGGTGATTGTGTTTTATTTGACAAGGGTTATTTATGTTCTAAAAACAGTGCTTAAACTCTAACATTTGAGCATACTTTTTATTAAGTGGTAATAAGTGATAAACTTATCACTTATTTTTTGGGCTCCATTTTGCCTAAATAATTCAGACCCACTTAATCATTAAGATGTAGCATTTTTTGTTATCAAACAGTCTTAACACCATTAAGACTTAATAAGGGTTTTTCTTCTACAGGCTTTGCACGAGTCCGATAGCCAGTTTTCTTCCCAAAAAAAGTATTTCTCTCAACGTGGGAGTCAATTTAATTCAATAACACTTTGCACCCTCAAATATGCTTCTATTGATTTTTGACATGTCTTTAAACTTACAATTCGCAACTAGCAGGATCTCCATCACCCCCGGGTGAGAATCGATTTGCCAAATACTTTGACCATGGAAATTGTTTCAAATGCATTAAACATTTTTGTTGCTTCTGTTGAGCCTAAGCACTTAACTTCTAACATTTTATAGTTTTCATTTCTTTTTACTGAATTGGGGATCAACAAGATTTTAGTTTTTTAGAAACATGAAATATAGCATATTCAATTATCACTCCTCTTTTTGAGAAAAATGTAAGGCAGACTAAAAGCAATACTCATAGACATTTGAACTGATATCATCTTTCGGTGACCTTTAAAGGCCCACCAATTAGGGGGTTTTAATTTCCTGAGGATGTTATAATCAATTTTGAAATTTTAGAAACCCAAGAATTTTAATCCCGTCATACACAATCCAAACAAAAAGAAAACAATGCTAACATTACCATCAAACTTTGTTTCCAACGCAATTCGTTTTAGTTTTGTTGAATTTCAACATATCCTAATCATTTTGATATCATTTCGGATAAGCTTTCCTATATCGCTCTGGTAAAGGTTTTTTTGCACCAGTGAGATTGAATGCATATCACATGTGCCAAAAGATTTTAGATGGCTGGATGAATTTGTAAACAATAGGGAATGCTTATATGCCTAGCCTCTAGCAAGGAGAGAAGGATAGGAGCTCTTGTTTTTCTACCCTTGATAAAAAGGATGGGACCTTTAAGTTTGGGGGTTAAGCAAGTAGTTTTTGAAATCAGAAGATACTTGTGGGAAGTATTTGCAACGCATTGAAGCTCCCATTTTCCTATTTGTCAGCATATGCAAGTCATTTCGCATCAACTTTTTAGCCTTGTGCTTTTTCCTATATTCAAACCAGCATATCCATACCGACCATAAGAGATTCCAGAAGGGTATCCTGCAGTCTTAATGAGCATCATATTTACAGGCAACAAGATAAAAAAAATGCCACAATCTGACACAAACCGCACGACCAGAAAGCATATGCATTACTCTTTAATGTGTTAGGTCAATTTTTCAAGGCATATCAGCAACGCTACATGCTTCTCGAGCAAATCAATTTCATTTCAAAGTACAAAACAAACCAAATTGTAGCAGTTGGATTAACTTTTATCCATAATAAGTTTACCGCCAGAACATTTCATGGCATAGCACCAAGGTCTATCACAACAAACATCTATATACAACACTGATGCACTTTTTAAGAAGTCCAAGGTCAAAACCACCTCATGAGATCTGTTTAAGCGCACCAGGCATCACAGCTCAAACTGCAGATGCAATTTGTTATGATTATTTGTGATCAAAGACAAAGAAATAAAAGAAAGTGGCTCTAAAATTACAGACAAAACCAATTCCAAAACTATTTTGCCAGAAAGGTAGATCAAATTCAATTACCAACCTCCAAATCAGCTAGAGCGGCTTCAGGGTGGTAATGAAGTATTTCTGTCCACATCATTTCCCTTATCATCTCCTCCCCTAAATCTTCATCTATGTCGAGATTGATTGGGACCTGAGCTGGAGGATCACAACTTGGGTCATACAGGGGAGCCATGTAGGGGTGTTGAAGAGCTTCTGTTACACTAATCCTTTTTGTTGGATCAAATACAAGCATCTTCTGCAGCAGATCAATGGCCGAAGGATGAGCATGAGGATAAAGACGAGAAAAAGGGGTCCCTGGAGAATATGGAAGTGTACGGATGTACTTCCTTGCCTTTGGGTTATCAATGAACTCAATATCATCTTCCTTCTGGCTCCCAAGAATGTTGATGATCAACCTAAGTTGATCGAGGCACTCTGTGCCTGGAAAGATAGGTTTCCTCCCAAGAAGCTCAGCAAAGATGCAACCAACAGACCAGACATCAATGGAGGTCCCATAGTTGTCACAGCAGAGGAGGAGCTCTGGTGCTCGGTACCACCGAGTAACCACATACTCTGTCATGAACTGGCCCTTATCATTGTTTGTACGTGCAAGACCAAAATCACATATTTTGAGATCACAGTTTGCATTCACAAGTAAGTTTCCAGGCTTCAGGTCACGATGAAGAATGTTTGCAGAGTGGAGATACTTCAGGCCTCGCAGCAACTGTATCCATTACAATTTCAATAAATAGGTCTTAGACAATAGCTAATATTAACATTATGAGTAACACCTTAACCAATATTCATCATCACATTCCAAGAACAAGGGAATCAATATTAGGTTCAAATATATTCTACTGGAACATGAAAAGATAATCTCATTGCCAAACATGCAGGGATCGCTCTCATACACTCTGCTAATGTGTATTCAACATTTGTTATTATGCAAGAATACATTTGACCTTAAGTCTGAAATGCTATTTCTGACACTAATTAGCAATAGCATCATTTTTTCCCTGGACCTGATGGCTCAAGTTAAGTGTAATACACCTTAAGAACCTTTAAATAGGCCTTGCCTTGTGCTAAAACATAAGGGGACTTGTGGGCATAGCTTGCAGTCCTGTATTTTGAAAGTCATTCACTTAACATTAGGCTAGCAACAAGTGGAAAGCATCAACCAGAAATTACTGAGATCAGATAAAAGTTTGAGTCTGAAGAAGAAATCCCCAGTTAAGTTTCCAAACTACTAACAGCATGTATTTATCTATTGTTTGGAGCTGTTACACAATCCTCAAATAATCATACTTGTTAGAATTAAGACCCTTTATTGTTTTGCCAAACTTGCAGCATATACTGAAGTCCACAGAGGGTATCATCTAATTAAAGAATAAAGGACATTCTGCGGCACTTTAAGCATTTCACGACGTTGTTTGATGGAAAGTTAAACATTTCCAGTGTATGGGAGTCAAGTGACCCAGAACAAATTAAGAATCAGGCTAAAAGTTTGTCACCACAATGAAACTTCAGTATGGAAAAATGGAATACTAATCCAGCCAAGCAATGCCAAATAGGCAATGTTTAAATATATAATGCACAATCCAAATATAACTTCCCAGAAAAAAACTTCAAATGTTCTCAAGATTCACAAACAATAATAAGCTTTAAAGTGTAATAAAGATTAGACTGGAGAATATATAAAAGTTCATCAATCAAATGCACACAGCTGAGACCACATAGATAACCAACAATTTACCTGGAAGAGGAAATATTGGCAATGGTCATTTGTAAGAGTTTGAGAGGACTTGATAATCTGATGCAAATCAGTATCCATGAGTTCATATACCAAGTAGACATCCTTAAAACTTCTTCTATGGATAGGCATCATCACATCTTTCAAGACAATCACATTTTCATGTCTAAGATGGCGTAGAAGCTTCAGTTCACGCAAGGTTCTCAGTGCATCAATACGATTTTCAAAGACATTGTGAATTTTCTTGATTGCAACCTTCTCACTAGTTTCCCTATTAATAGAAGAACATACAATGCCATACGCACCTCGACCAATAGGCTTTATAGGTACATATTTCATATCAATCTCAAAAAGAGACTGCCACATGGAAAAGTAATGCTTCCCCAGGGATCTAACCCCATTTGGAGGCTCAACCGGAGTTGCCATGTTTCTAACACCAGAAAAACCAAATCAGAATAACTAAAAACTAGAAAAAAACAACACCACACACCCTTAAAACAATTTTTCCAAAAAAAAAAAAAAAAATTTCCAGACCATGTCATCCGAAATGGAAAGTGGTCTTACACCTATAGAACTGACAGAGACCTTAACCCATTTGACTTTTTGTGAAGCACAACTTTTTATAATCCAATGCAGATTTTAATTAATATTTTATCATGCAAAACTAGATACATCACAAGCACTACAATAGTCTGTTATCTCAAAGTAACATCTGTACTCGGAAGGAAGTACTGCAGGTTCTTTCCAGGCAAAATGAACTGCTGGAGAAGTTTCCAAAACCATAGAGTAGCTTTTTCCCAGCTTCTCATTATCAGTTTACCATTGCCTATAGTCGGTAGTACTGGAGTTCTATCATAATATTTTTCAGTACAGTGAAGAACTTTTGCAGTAAAACTTGCAAACAATCAATTTGGCTGGAATCTTCCAGCAAATTGCCTGATGTGATTAGTATTGACAGCTTGGTGCAGCTTTTCCAAGTTTTCAGATTCTTTTTGAGTTTCCAGCAAATTGCCACGTGTTTGGTGATGCATCCACCACACAATATAAGATAGCAAATTGTTATTTTACACACAAGACCTACAACTAAAATAGATGAGCTCAACCTAATCTACTATTAACAAGAAGCAAAGCTATGATTTAGCATAACCTACCTCTTCTACTCTGAAACTTGCTCCAACATTACTACTGCTGCGTATACAAATGTAGAATATTCCAAGGCACAAGTAGAAAGGGTATAAGACAGCATAAAGACCCATATAGGAAAGTACCATTATTCAGACACAAATATGCATCCAATAAAACTTATTCAGGGGTACTTCTTAAATTCAAAACAGCTGATATTTTCACACGATTTGGAGATGGATGGTTACTTTGACAGGTAAAGTATGGTTCTAGCATCACAGCAAAACTGTTAATGGTAGTTTATAACATGGTTCTATGAGTTATTATTGTCCTTTCAGTAGTAGGTTCCCCAAGTTCTCTATAAGTTTGCAGTGAATGTATTTCTTCATTCAGGGACAAGTACTGCAATCATATATAGCTTTCAGAGCTTAACACAGTACCACATGACATAAATAAAGTTCACATATGACGTATTGTGCTGTAACTGGTCTTTTTTTCTAATTTTATTTACTATTAAGAACCTCTTAGTTATTTACAAGCAAACTTCTTAAGATATTTCAAACCCAACTGTCCTTAATTCCAAACTCATAAAAGCCAAGCAGTCAAATAGCAGAGCATCTAAAACCATTCTTTTTAACTTGTGAAAATCCATCTGCAACTTAGGCAGTCATTTATTAGCAAACAGAAAGTATTGTACATGTCCTGACTAATCGAACTTTTCCACCAAGAGTATGCATTAACATCTCGGGGTTTGCTGATGACATTCTGAGCAATAGGACACCATCTCTTACATGTCCAACCTAATAAAAATTGTTTATCCAACCCTCCATCTCCCTCTCCCCAAACAACAATGCAGTTCTACGCATCTTCCCACAAAATTTCCAGCATACTGTCCAACTTCTCCGCTCAGCCTTTATAAAACCTTTAGAGTTGTTATTGCCTTATTATTGTTATATTGCCAAAAGAAAAAGTTCTGTAACTCGGAAAAGGAGTACTTACTCACCATTAGATACAAATTTTGAAACTTACGCTGAAGAAATAAATCCTTGTTTGTGTATAAATTCTAGCTTTCCCTGTCACCTGTTCAGGAGATCTTGAAGGACATTGACCGCTTATAGATAAAGCATAGATTTCTCTATTCTCATTTACTTCTAATTGTTCTGCTCTGAGAAAGTTTTAAAATTCCTTATGGCCTAATTTTCTTAGTACAGTCTAGCTGGGCAACTTCCATAGAGTCTGCAACTTGATTTACAGTGCATTATCGGGCATGCCTTGTGTTGGATTTTACTTTGTGCATCAGTGATTGAGCAATCTCTGAGCTTCAATTTCTGTTAATTTCCCAGTGACAGTTTAAATAAGGCAGCTGAAATTCTTTAAGACAATTTGTGCCAAATGGCAGAAAACTCAAACTTTCCTTCTTATAGTGATTATAGAGTGTCTCACTTTATGTGCTAACACAAAGACCAGCAGAAGACAGCCATTAATTTCATTTCCGCCTAAAACAGATTCAGGATTGCTTCTAGCAAGCAATTTGTACCAATTCTGACCAAATCTCATGACAGAACAGCTCAAATAAACTCTAGAATCAAGCCTGCAGTACTGACCTGACACCTGACACAACTGCATTTACCTCAAATATTCATACATAGCAAAGCACAGAGGATAAATGCAGCAATATGCAACTCCCTTTTGCCAAAATATAAAGATAGTTGCCAAAATACTTTTGCATAACCTCCATAGGAAGATCTAAACTTTATTCAGAATATTCAGGTCCCCTAACATCTTTCATACCTTAATTGTTCTAAAGCTATTCTCCATCTCCAAGACACTGTCCACAAGAAATTCATCAGTCTGCACTATCAGATTGTATCCAGTTCTTACTTAGAAGTTTCCATTCTCACTAATGCAACACCAACTTAAACCTAAGATAGCCCATGGAAATCCTCTTAATGCAATCTGCTTCCTAAGTGCAGAAGTCTCATTTATGAGACACGAATTCTGAGTTCTAAAGTTTTGGTCACACTCACATTGATATCAGCTAAGAACAAGTAGCGGAAGTCACTTCAAAGAACATGTATTTTTTAACCAGAAGTGTAATTTGGCTCAGGCTGTCTTTTATTCTATCAGATCAAAAATTGATTTATCATTTCAAGGTTTTTGGAGCACATTGTAGCTCTTATATTTGGAGAGCTGTCATCCTTCACATATATTTAACTAATTGACAATCTAGTCATTTATGTTTATATTACTTCATCTTAAAAAGAAATAAACAACCTCTAAAAGGAATGACTTGAATGATGGCCCCAATAAATAGAATTGATTAACATACTATTGTCAATGTAACAGTAAATTTTACACTTCGATGGGGCATTCTCCTTCGTCTTAACTTGTCTTGCTCATCAAACACCTATTTTTAAGCTAACTTCAATCAAAGCTCTTTCGACAAATTTCTTTCGTGCAATCCTTAATGTTGCTAATACAGGACTCAACCTGCAACTCTCAAAGCTGCGTTGCAGTTTGACTTGTGGATCTTAAAGTGACTCAGTCAGATCATATCTCTTGTCATGAATACAAAACCCTTACCATTTCAAGAACTTATTTAACTGCCTGAAACTGTACTCTAAGCACCTCTGCAGTTCAATGAGATCTCATATCAATTTTCAACAGACATTAGTTCTCCACAGATATAAATGAGGAGCAGGATATTATGTTGATTACTTACTAATATGATTAACATTGATTCAGGCAGTCTGTTAGGGAACTCTGCATTCAATGTTTACCTAAAACCTGATTTAACAACAATCTCTAACATAATGTTCCAAAGAAACAAAAACCTTATTTATACATCACACTCAATCTCTCATATGAACTGCTTAAACACATAGTATGAGCACAACAATACTTTGCCTTGATGAAGGTATTTTGACCTAAAAGACACAGGCTCTGTTTGTTTTCACTCTGTTTAATTATTGTTGCTTTTAAGAACAAGCTACTATTGTGATTGATCTCTGATGGTGAAATGTAAAAGTGATATATCTTAAATGAAGGAAGTAGCACATACAGAACTTACTAGATAAGGAAGAACTTTTGGTGTCGCAGTCATACCTAAATGATGAGAGACCTGTTTTACCGAACATGAATGGACAGGATTTCCACAAATGCAATTACCGGTCTGATTAGATTAAAATTTTCCCAAATGAAATTCTTTAACTATGATACATACTTCCTTTATCTGACTGATGCCTGTTAAACAAACCATACTTTCCTCCACAACACCTTTGCTCAATGCAAATTAAAGTGATGCTACTCCATTCATTACTCCATTTAATTCCAACGCAAGCCTGAGAGGGGGAGGGGAAAAAAAGACTCCCCACCCACCCACACAACTAAATATTGTATGCTGCTGGTGAAGAGATACCTAACTCTGCAAGCACTCTCCTGAGCTACCAGATCTTTAAACAAATGAAAAAGAGAAAAAAATGTTCGACATTAAAAAGCCTAAAACCAGATTTTGACTAATTTCATAGTTCAGAACCTTTATTGAAAATCATTAAACCTTGACTAAATTGCAATCATTGGTCTAATTCGATTAAAATTTTCCAGAATGATATTCTTTAACTACGATATGTAATTCCTATATCTGACTGAAGCCTGTTAAAACAAGCCATATTTTCCTCCACGACACCTTCACTCAATGCAAATTAAAGTGATACTACTTCATTCTTTACTCCATTTAATACCAACCCAAGCCTGAGAAAACAAAAATTCCCACCTACCCACACAACCAAAAGTCAAGCTGTCGGTGCTGTCGGTGCGGTCGGTGAAGAGATATCTAACTCTACAAGCACTCTCTTGAGCTATCCTGTCGGTGCGGTCGGTGAAGAGATATCTAACTCTACAAGCACTCTCTTGAGCTATCGGACCTTTAAAGAAACACAAATGAGAAAAAATGTCCAACATTAAGAAAGCCTAAAACCAGATCTTGACTAACTTCACACTTTGCAAGCTTTATTGAAAATATTTAAACCTTGACTAAATTGCATAACCTCCAATTACGCCACAAGACTCCAAGTTATCTCAACCTAATAAACTAGTTACAACTATGTCTGGATGTAATGCTATCATATCAGGAACATATAATTCAAGAAAGCCAATGAACGTTCTTTGTGGGACTATAGGCCTTCTTATCCCAAGGCAAACACTACATATGCAATTCCATACACGATCTCATCTAGAAAGCTGATTATACTTCTGACTTGCTAAAACCACGTAACCAAGACCATAACTTTCTATCAAGAAGGGGAAAAAATTCTGCAATAAACTGAAATAACAAGTACCAACTATGCACATGAGCCTGCTAGAATAAACTACCAAATCCCTTGAACAATTTCACCCAAATAATCAAATTCCCAATACAATTCGAAAGGAAATGCATCAATTCTTCAAACAGGTACAAGGACGTGCGAACAGCGGATGAAATTCCAGAGACAGAGACTATAAAACTAGCCAAAAAAAAAAAAAAGTACTGAAACAGCTTTTTCTAAATCTTATTCTCAAAAGTAACAAGTCAAAGTTTACCTGATTGCACGTGAGGTAATTAGGTGAAGCTCTCTATTTGAGCCACCATTTCTTCCTACCTTTTGATGGTTTCAGATCATATTCACTACAGCAGTGGACTGTGTATCAGAAGGTGGGAGCAACAGCTGGTAATATTCTATATATTCAGTTCACTGAATATACGTATTTTGTATTCAGTACAATGCGTATAATTCACTGCTGGGTCAAAACTGTAATTCTGTCCAACGTTATATGTATCGTGTTGGCGTTGGGGCCTTACGTATGGCTCCGTCCATCGCATAGGTTTTTTAAGACTCTTAATATTTTTAAAATATCGAGTCGATAGTGATAATCATTTAGACTTTTTGCATGCTTTGACATTTTGAACGCAAAACGTTTGGGAGCAGGGGCGGAGCCACCTTGTGTTGACGGTGGCAATTGCCCCTCTCAAGTTCAAAAATTACCCTTAGAGTTGGATAATAATTCACTAAGTTTCAAGAAATTGTCCCCTCCAAAATAAAAGCAATGGGGGGCAAATATGTAAAGCAAAGTCACTTACACATGTGAGAAATTAATCCACAATCATTAACTTGCTACTTTTTAGGAGAATTAACGTGAGCATTTAACTTATTTGCAGGAGAAAATCAATTAAAAAGAACAACAGCAATGTCTTCTCTATATTCTAATTAATTTATCTCCAGTGCATTAGCACAAAATCATTTTGACATTCAATAATTTTAATTGAAAACTCAAATACTTGTTTAAGTAAATAGAATAAGGAATCTAATTACCAACAAAAAATATTTAAAATAATCAAAGGATCTACCATATTTAGAATCTGAATTCGGAATAAAGTTTAGTCAGAAATGCTGAATTAGAAATATAAAATTTTGAATAAAAAATCGTGATCATTTGATTTAAAGTGATAATAATAACAAACAATTAAATCAAAACTGAATTTAAATTTTTCCATTCTCTGCCCCATTTAAAATAAGGGGAGAAAAATCATCCCGCCCCATGACTCCCCCCATAGGATGAGTGCCCGCAGTCGCCCGCTCCTGCTTCCATCCTTAAATATGGATGGATAGATGAGATTAAATGATAAAGATTGTTTTTCAAATTCTATATCTTAAAAATTGAGAAATTGGGAAAAGTTAGGAGGGAAAGAAAAGAACGAGCAGTAAGAGTTGAAAATTAGAGAAGAAAACAAATTAATATGGGAAAAAAATGAATAGAAAGAGAGAGAAGAATTGTTGAGTCAAATTTGGGAATATTAGTAGAAAGATTATCAAAAACATTATCATGAGAAAAAAAAAAAGAATATAGACAAAGAGAGAGAGGAGTAGTTGAGTGAAATTTGGAGAGATTAGTAGAAAGATTATCGAAAATATTATTATGATGAAAAAAGAAATAAAGACAAAGGTAATAGGAGAGAGAAAATTAGGAAATTATGAAGCACGTAAATGATAAGAGAGGGAGTATAGGAAACTGGTTATGTCAAACAACCACGTAGGAAAGAGATGATGATGAACAGATAAGTATGAAAGTATGTATGACTTTATTTTATATATAGATATATAGTATATACTATTCGCCCGTTCATGTCTTCTAGAACCTTTTTAATATTTTGACATGTTTTGAAAATCAACTATCTACAAAAAATACATACATCTTTTGAGAAGAATCAGAAATTTGGAAAATAAATAATTTTTGTATATTCTTTTCCAAACCTTGCCGTCCATTTGATGTTGAACTACATGTAATTATATGGATTTTAGATAGCTTTTAATTATGAAAAAATGTTGAGTAATTTATTCTAAAATAATGATGAACTATATTATGAAAATAATGTGAAAGTATATTTAATTATATGGATTTTACATAACTTTTCATTATGAAAATAATGTTGAATAATCTATTCAAAAATTTTAATTATTTTTTAATAAAAGTGTAAGTCCCGTGCACAGCACGGGGATTAATGCTAGTATGTGTGTGTGTGTGATTTTCTAATTCAAACATTAACTCCAAACAACTAAGAACAAATAACTTTACAATCATTCAAACTCAAACCAAATACTTCTCCACTCAAAAAAAAAAAAAAAAAGGTTTTAGTGGATTCATAAGGTAGACCTTGAACAAAAGTTTGAGGGAAAAAACAACAAAATTCTATATAATTAAGAAACTCTTTCACAATTCATGATACAATAATTTATTTGGTGTATTTAATTTAACTATCATTATGTGTAAAAATGTTTTAACGACCTATGAATTTTGCACCCTTGACCCAACAATCCTAGCTATGCCACTATTTCGGAACATGAGAAAATGAGAAACACGGTACCTTTTATGGGTCATATAAAATGCAATATTTTTTTTTGGTATAATATATGGGAGATAAAACAAGTGTTGTAAAAAACAGAATGAATTATAGAACGTGTTTATGATGTAAATAAGTATTTAAAATTACAAATAATGTGACAATTTTAAAATAGTTGCTGAATTAAAATTTCAACTTTTTAGTAATGAAAATTTAGCATTTTGGTAAATTAAATGCATGGCACCACATACAAGTGACTAATGACGACGTGTAATCATGGAAATTCTAGTTATACAAGCTTCTTTGACGTTGAAAAGAAAAACAAAGAAAGAAAGGTACACAAGTTTTATTTTCGAAAGTATGATATACTAGTGCATGGTTAGTACTACCACTACCAGTATTTTAGTAAATTCATGAGAAAATTAGATGCATATACATCTACATAGGTCTTGAACTTATGTGTATTTGTGTGCACGCACACACATACATTTACATAGGTGTGTGTGTATATATATATATATATGGTGAGAGGTCTTGAATCTACGATCTCATACTTATAATTCCTCCCACCTTACCACCTAATCCAATCCTCCCCTCATGAAAAATTACAATCCTTATCCACTTATCACCAATTGAACAACAATGTGTCTAAAGTTTACAACATAGTGATGCAATAAAAAATTGAATGAATTATTTAGTTTATGAACATATAATGAAAGTATGTGAAAAAAAAATTTAAGTCACTCATGTAAAAAACAAATATTTATATTATCAATATTTCACTTAAAGTAGAATCGTAGTAGTGCTTAAATACATTTTGTTTTTTATAATGCTCAAGACATGCTAGGAGAAGTGAATTGAGTCATTCAAAACAAAAGAATAAAACTTTATTTTTCAATGGAAGATCTATCTCGTGTTTGGTATTTGTATATCTTCATTTTTCCAAGAACTCCAAAATATCAGTATAATAGATTGATTCTAAATAGATGATTGCATTGTTAGTGTGTATGCCCTAAAGTCAATCAACTTCTAGGGTTTAATATACACTTTAACTATTTATGTAATAATAAATGACATTTTTATCATATTGATTGCTTATATATTTATAAGTATGATAATACCCTTAGGATAAATCTAATTGATGAAATCATAAGAGTTATGATGGTGAGATTCATTCGATTATAAATAAGATTTATTTTTAAATATCTCTAGTCATAGTATTAATAAGAAAGGGCGTTATTAATACGGTTAGTGTAGATCCCGAAAGCAACCTAAGAGGGGGTGAATTAGGTTGATGGAAAATTAAAACTTGATGAGTGATAACAAAACACACAATACGAATGGATCAAGTTTCCTTGGTGACACAAACTTTTCAACTCGAGATATAAGGATCACACCAAGTAGATAATCACAAGAAGAAAACAAACTAAAATTAAAGAGATGAATTCAAATGGACTACCAAGTTGCACCCAACTTGAAGTCCAATACCTCAATTTCAATTGCTACTTCAATTTAATGAAATTACACCAAGTTGAATATGGAAGGATCACCACTTGCTTGCATCAATCTCTCCTTGATCAACCCAACGGGTTTTACAACAACCTTGCTAACCCTCACAATACTACACACTTGAGCCTTCTCTCACAATTGAAAAGCAATGCTTGTTTGCACACACACTTACACTACAAGAAGTAAGAAAGACACAAATTCTTACTAGAATTGCTCTTGAATGCTTGTAAATAAAGGTTGCAAAAAGTCTCTAACATCTTCTGCCTTTAAGGTATTTATAGGATGCAAATATAACTACCCAAACTACTCCAACAGTCCTGAATTAAATGTAGGAGAAAATAGCCGTTGGGCATGTCGGACGTCCGACACTCAATTTTGCGTCCGAAATCATCGTCCGACAATTTGTTGAGATCCTGAGTTGTAAACTGTCGAACATCAGAATCAAAGACTCCACTGTCCAACAGAACCAGTAGCTAATTTGTTCATCCTCTCAATCTGTCGGACGTCCGAAGTTTGAGTCTTCGTTCGAAACCATTGTCCGAAACTTTGTCGTAAACTGTCGGTCATCCGAAAGTATCATCCGACAGAACTAGTGACTTTGCAATCTTCCATTGCACCCTGTCGGACGTCCGAACCAATGTCTTGCGTCCGACTGCATCGTCCGAGACATGTGAATGAGATATCTAAGAATGAACTTGTCTCGCTTACAAAAAGACTTGAAAGGGGATTAGTAAAGATCATCATGTTGGTTTGTTAATCATCAAAATAGCCAACAATCTCCCCCTTTTTGATGATGACAAACCAATTGATGATTTGAATAAAATAGAAAGCAAGAACACAGCTGTAGACACCAAATTTTGACTATTTCATTTGTTTTCTTATGTTTTTATCTATTAATGTTTAGTTATTTATTTTTGAATATTCTAACACTTATTTCTTACTTTGTAGGTTTTTCTTAAAAAAAAAAAGAGAAAAGTCAAAAACGCGGACCAGTTACGCGGATAAGTCCGCGTAACCAGTCCGAGTAACTTGATCAGAAGTGAAAAAATACGCGCGCGTTTTTTCCAGCCTTTTTCTCCTCATTTCCAGCTGTATTTTTTGTGTCTTTGGCATCAAGTAATCGTTTTAGTTAATGCCCAAATCACCCTTGAACCTTAAGACACAAATAAAACGCATCCAATGATCAAGATTAACCTAAGAAAACCCTCAAAGTATCCAAGCCCTTGGTTGTAGGTTTTAATGCCTATAAATCAGCCATGTTAGGGTTTTCTAGAAGGGGGCGGAAATTTGAGAGAGAAAAGAGAGAAGAGGGAGGCTGAGAGAGAGAAAAAGGAGAGAAAAATGATTGAAAATCAAAGAAAAAAAAAGCAAAAGAGAGAAAAGATAAAAAACTAGGGTTTCCATTTTTAGTGAAGATTTCTGGAATTTTGGTGATTCCTTTTCGTTCTTCTCAGGCTTCGGAATCAGGTAGTCTTCCTATACTCTATCTTTTGTTTTTCCTGGTCGAAAATTGCTAGAAATCAGACCTTTTGGTGGAACCAAGGTCTTGGCTATGTTTTTTGATGTTTTATAATATTTGATGATATTTATTTGTTGTTATATGAGTATGTTACGTTTAGATAGCCTTGGTAAGGCTAGTAGATTTGTTTTTACGTTTAAAATCAGACGTTTGATGCTTCTGTGATGATGATGTTGTGATTTGAGAAATTTGAAAATGTTCTTCACATTTTGAAGATGTGAAGAAACGGACCACTTGCTGAATCCTCTTGAATATTTGAAGATGTGAAGAAACGCGGGGTTGTTACGCAGGCCGGTCCGCGTAACCACCCGCGCTTCTAGCCTGACAGTTCTTCCCTTTCCCCTTTTTTGTCTATTTGATAATGTTGATGCTTAAGATTTGGCCTTCTTCGGTTTTAGCTTGTTTCGACATGATCTGAATGGTGATGTTTAATGCTTTGAATAGATCCCCTTGCCTCTGAAGATTTTGTTTGTGTTATGGTCTGAAAAACTGGAAGCAATCTTCCTCCAGTCCAGTCCAACTTTGATTTTTGCTTGTAACGCGGACTAGGTTGCGCGGACTCGATCCGCGTAACCTCTCTCGCTATTTTCTGCTCTTTTGTTCTAGGAACTTTCTGTAGTGTTCATGTCTTCCAGCCTCGTCCAATTTTCTTGCATAATCTGTTTTGCTACATTTTCTTTGAATTTTTGATTGATTTTTCCTTTAAATTGGTACCTTGATCCCTTTTGTTGATATTGAGTCTTAGATAACCATTCCCCTCATTTGAAGATTCAATTAAGGTATCACATCAAGGGATGGTAACTTCTTTCTCCTATTATGTGCTCTTATGTGTTTTTTGCATGATCTTGCATGTTTTAAATTGAGTTTTCCTTTGCTTTTATTCATGCCTAATCTTTATTTATGTCATTTAATTTTTGGGTAAATCATTTGGAGGCCTTGGATGCCAAGTTGTAATAGATAGGTTTGATTTTGCAAAAAGTGTATTTATTCTAGAAAATGTAATAGTTAGATTATTATTCCGAATTTTTTCCCTTAGAATGTATTTAGGTTCCCCCAATGTAATAATTAGTTTTTTATATGCTTATTTTTGCATGCTTGCATGATTATGTGTTTACTTGCTTTCCTAGGGTCTTGCATTTAGACATTATGCCTATGTGTTATGTGTTTATGTGTTTTATGTGTTTACTTGCTTTATTATCATGTCTACATGTTTATTGTGTAAATATATTGACGTCACCACACTAGTCCAACGCTAGTTGTGGCCTTTCCTTTCGATTTCTCACTAATCCAATGTTAGTGAGAACTTTTTGACAAGGGCTAGTCCAATGCTAGACCCTTAAATGCCGTTCATGCATTAGATACAAAATTTCACACACTTTTCACTTTTAGAGTTTCTTTCCCATTTTTGCATGTTACTATTCTCCCATCCCGTATGCGAAACATGTCATTTAGTTTTCTTTTTCGTCAAAAAATAGATTAGTACATTTAAGGCATTACCCTTTGAATTAGGAAAAAGAGCGAGTATGGCTCCTTAGCCTTAGCACGCTTTTATTTCCTTCTATGAAAAGGAAGATTTAAAGTCACGAACTTAGTCCCCCGCACCCATTATGTTGCACTATCCCTCTTTAGGACATACATATGCACTATTCTATCAAAATCATGCTTTAAAAGTCAAGTCTCTTCTTCATGTTTTAGCAATTCAAAGTCAAAAAACCGTTTTTCTTAAAATTGCATCTTTTGAAAATTCAAATTCCTCTTTGCACTTAAAATTGATCTTTTCAAAATAGTCCAATTTCTTTTCCCTTGGGATTTTATAAAAATTGCATTTCTTTTGAAAACCCTATTTGTCTCATCTTTTTCGAGTTTCATCATTTGCATTTTTCGTGACCTCCTCGAGGGATCAAAGTTGGATGACACAACTAATGTGATCAATTTCCAATCAAATCTCAAGGAGACATTTTGCCCCTCTCGATCCAACATTAGGTTTAGGTTTTGCATCCATATAGATAACATCCAAATGTGATAAATTTGAAGTTAGAATTAGGAAATTTTTAACTAAATCTTGCAACTAGCTTTGGCTAGGTTAGAAGGGTGCCTTAGAGACGAGCAATATCGAATCTTTGCCTTCCCTTCTTTCAACTGTAACCCCCGAACCTTTTTCTCTAGTTTTCAAAGACCTGGAATCGTCTAAAAAAGAGGTTTTCTTAGTTTATTTTCATTAATTAAAATTTTTGGGTGACTTGGTACACCTAAACTCCATACCAAGTGGCGACTCCAAACTTTTCTAAAACCCTTTTTTTTTAGACTTTTGTTTTGGGTCCAAATCGTCGCGTCGCATTTTTGTAGTCCCATGACCCATTTCCCTTTCTTTTTCAAAAAATCAATCTTCCCTTTCCCCAAAAGATGGGGCACGACAACAGTAAGAATGTATAATTTGCAGAACCAAATACTCCCCCTTACTCGCACATCCCAAATTGCAAGAATGCTCCCCCTTACTTAAAGCACCAATTTTTTTGGTAAGCACCAAAATAACCAACTTTACTCAACTAACCATCTACAAACACTCAACCATTAATTAGCCAATTAAACCAAATTCACCAAAACATTAATCATCAAACACCGATTCATTCATTCATCATCATCATCAAACATTAATCATCAAACACTCTACAAACATCTACAAACATTAATCAGACATTCATCATCATCATCAAACATTCATCATCATCAATCAAAGCATTTCTCCCCCTTTTGTCATCAAGCAAAAAGGAGAGTAAGCAACAAAGGACAAAGTGAATAAGGCATAAGATTAAGTAAAAAGAAGCAGTCACAGGAGTTTAGAAGTTAAGGCCAACCATACTAGGGCCAAACAAAAACAACCATGGCCAATGAGGAAGATTTGGTTTCACAAAAACATTACAAGAAGCCAATGAGAAAATATGAACAAAAGGATGTTGGCCTAAAGGATGCCTAATGAGATGAGCCAATTAGATGCCTAAATGACTAGAACTGTGGACGAGATGAACCACGATGCCTGTGAACAAGTCGATACCCCTCTGAACTCTCCTCTGTATCAATGTCCATCTCTTGAGAAGGAGTGTGAAATTGAGAAGGTCCAAGATCTTGAGATGTGGTCGGGTGAGAGGTGCCCCTCATTTCCATTAGACCTTGAGTGACTTGTTGGTCTTGTGCAGTTTCTTCATGGTTGGGGTCAGCTTGATCAGTCCTTTCTTGTGCTTGTTCATCAGTAGTGTGGACAGTTTCTTCATGAAGAGGAGTTTGGGCTTCCGTTGCTTGATCAGTAGACCGTTGAACTTGAGAAGGAAGAAGAGTCTCCTTGAGTTTGAGAAATGCTTCCTTTTGTTCGGAATTCATAAGTATTTGAAGTCCTTCCTCAAGAAGAAAACTCCTTTGTTTGAGTTCAAGGAGAAGGATAAGAATTGGATCTGAGAAAGTGGAAGAGGAAGGCTGGGATATTATAGGAGTAGAAAAATCACAACGTGGGCATTTAAAGTGAGGGGTCACTGGTTTTGAGGAGAAGAAAGGGGATCATAAACTATTTTTGTACGAGTTTCCAGGACAGTCTCCTTGTACACCCATTCATCACCAACAAAGTGAATGTTTTTTTTTTCAAAATAAGCTTTGGCAAAAAAGCAATTTGGAATTCCAGTGGTTGGAGTTCTAGTCAAAGGAATGTGAAAATGATTGAAAATGGAAGTCAAGAATTTTCCATATGGAAGTTTTCTACGACTATCCAATTTAACTTTGTTCATGAAACGACACATAATAAACCCAAAATCCACCCTTATATCTTCTATAAAATAATAGAAAAGATAAAGCTCCATTTTGTTTGCAGTGGTACGATGGCCAGAAGTGGGGATTAAAAGATTACCAATCATAACCCACAAAATTTGTTGTAAGGGTGTCAATTCATTTAAGTCGGCTTCAGCTGAAACTTGGAAACGAGTTTGAAAATATGAAAGAAGCTTTGTTCCACTGAAATGATTGTATGAAGTTGGTTGTTCTTCATATGAGAAAAATTTTGTAACTTTACTAGTGCAATTAGGTTCAATGGCAGTATTAAAAATTTCATTGATAACATTAGGATCAAAAGAGATATCAATGCCATTTACCCTTGATACAACTACAGAAGGTGTTCTATCCTGCCTAATGTTAGCATAGAATTGGTGCACCATAGGAGGATAGATAACATGAGGAAAAGTGAGAAGATGACTCCATTTTTTAAAAGCAAATTTTTCAAGAACCCAGTCTAGTTTGCAGGAACAAAAATCAGAAATTGAAACAGAGCGCTGAGTTATGAACCCTTTCCTGCAAACTATGGAGAATCGTGCCTCTGCTTCGGCATCTATAAAAGTCGGAAGAACATTGGTTGCTGGTTTCTCTGTTTCCTGATGTTCAGCTCTTCCAGTATCAGTTTTGGTTCTTCTCCTATAAGTTTAAGTGCGTCCAGAGGCAGACCTTCCAGAGGGTCTTTTTGCAGATGATGAGATTCCTCGTGTCCGTACCATTGTGAGTGAATGCAGGTAAATGTATGATGCGGTGATGATGTTGCAAAGCCAAACAACTATCCTAAGGACTATTAGCAACGTGAACCAGTTGAGAGAAGAGATTAGGAACCTAGGGTTTTAAAAAGGAATTGGGGGTTTTCTCGATTTTGAGGTAGAAGGAAAATGTGGAAGATTAAAAGTTGGAAATGAAATTTGACAACCAATTTTTGAAGAAATTCGAGAAGATTTGGTCTTGTAAAGGATAAAATTTTGATCTTTTTGGGAATGAAGATGAAGCAGCTCTCGGTTGGAAAGAGAGAAGTGAAATAAAAATGACCGTCCGAAATCCCTTTTAAGAAGTATTTTAAGAGTGTCGGACGTCCGAACGTTCGGTTGCGTCCAATACCTGCGTCTGATCCCCTGTTTTGTTAAAAACATTTTTCTAAAACTGTCGGACGTCCGATCCTTGTGTAGGACGTCCGATAATAGTTGACATGAAAACATGAGAGCTATCGGACGTCCGAAATGTGTAGGATGTCCGATCCCCTGTTATTTTAAAGAGATTTTTTTGAAATACCCAGTTTATTCCTCAAATATACAAATTGCTCCAAGAGCAATGCTTTTGTGAAAATATCAGCGATTTGATCTTTGGAACATATATAATTAACACAAATTTCTCCTCTTTGAACAAGATTACGAATGAAATGATGCTTAATATCTATATGTTTTGTCCTAGAATGTTGGATGGGATTTTTGGTCAAATTTATAGCACTAGTGTTATCACAAAACATAGGCACACAATCATATTTCAAATGAAAGTCATATAATATATGTTTCATCCAAATCAACTGAGCACAGCATGCACCGGCTGCAATATACTCAGCCTCCGCCGTAGATAAGGAAATGGCATTTTACTTTTTGCTAAACCAAGAAACTAAACATTTACCTAGAAAATGACATGTACCACTTGTACTCTTTCTATCTATTCTACAACCAGCAAAATCAGCATTCGAAAAACCAATTAAAGCAAAGTTAGAACATTTCGGATACCATAAGCCATAGTTAATGGTTCCCTTTAAATATCTAAAAATCTGTTTTACAGTTAGCAAATGAAATTCTTTTGGGCATGATTGAAATCTAGCACATAAGCAAACAGCAAATATGATATCGGGTCTACTAGCAGTTAAATAAAATAAACTTCCAATCATACCTCTATAATACTTTTCATCAACTTTGGTCCCTTCTTCATCTTTGTCAAGCTTGGTGGAAGTGCACATTGGAGTACCAACTTTTTTTGAATCTTCCATACCAAATTTCTTGAGAAGTTCTTTTGTATACTTGGTTTGATTAATAAAAGTTCCATCTTGACATTGATGCACTTGAAGTCCAAGGAAGAAATTCATTTCTCCTATCATGCTCATCTTGAATTCCTTTTGCATGACATTTGAGAATTCTTTGCACAAGTATTCATTAGTAGCACCGAAAATGATATCATCCACGTAAATTTACACAATTAATAAGTCATGCAAATTATTTTTGGTAAAAAGAGTAGTATCAACATCACCTCTTTTAAAACCATTTTCCACCAAGAAACCACTTAAACATTCGTACCATGCTCTTGGTGCTTGTTTTAAACCATATAAAGCTTTTGAAAGTTTGAAAACATAATTTGAAAACTTTTCATTCTCAAATCTGGGGGGTTGATCAACATAAACTTTTTGATCAATGAAATCATTTAGAAAAGTGCTTTTAATATCCATTTGAAAGAGTTTAAAACCTTTAAAGCATGCAAAAGCAAGAAACATACGAATGGATTCTAATCTAGTTATGGGAGCAAAGGTTTCATCAAAGTCTATCCCTTCTTCTTGTGCATAACCTTTTGCCACTAATCTAGCCTTGTTTCTAACTATTTCTCCTTTATCATTTAATTTGTTCCTAAACACCCATTTTGTACCAATCACAGGATGATCTAATGGTCTTTCTACCAAAGTCCATATTTTATTTCTTTCAAATTGGTTTAGTTCTTCTTACATGGCTACAATCCAACTATCATCTTTGAGTGCATCATTGACATTCTTGGGCTCAAAATGAGAAAGCAATGCAAAATTATCTACTAAAACATTCTAATAAGATCGAGTTTTTACCCTTTCGAATGGATCACCTATTATAAGTTCTTTTGGATGATGTTGAGTGAATTTTCAAGTTTTTGGGAGATCTTTTTGAGCTCATTCACTTTCCTCTTTCTTTTCTTGTTCATTTTCATCTTGAGATGTATCATCTTTGATGTCATCCTTCACCTCCTCATTTGCTTTTCATGAATGGATAGTTCCTCGAGTGCTTCTTGTACACCTACATCATCATCTTCACAAACATCTTGGGAAACAACATCATTAGTTTCATCAAATGTAACATGTATGGCTACTTCAATGACAAGAGTCCTTCTATTGTAGACTCTATAACCACGTTTATTTTCACAATGTCCCAAGAAAATGCCTTCATCCGATTTCTTGTATGCCTCAATCACAAATCTCAAATAATTACACCGCAAGATCTCCAAATAGTAATTACATTTCCAACTAATTCAAATACACCAAAAGTCGAACAGTCCAATATTACAATAGTACAAGAGATAATCCGGCAAGTCACACTAAGAAAGATCACTACACATGCCTTCCTTCATCTCGAGCTCTGTAAGGGGGAAAAATAAATATTTTTGGGGTGAGCTAAAGCTCAGTGAGTATCCAGTAAAACCAGTATTCAAGAGATTCATATGTCAAGAAACAGTTCAAGAAGCAGTAAAACCAGTATTCATGAACTAGTGAACAATATGTCAATAAGCAGTTCAATAACTCTTGTGAGTCAGTGGAGTCATTGCACTTAAACATCCCACACCCCACATTTCAAAGTAGTAACAATGGATTGGGCTCTAGAGGTGGTTCGTGGCACTTAGTCCGACAGGCTCTAGAGGTGGCCCCCGTCGAACGTAGCACTTAGCCCGCCCAATCAAACAATCAATTTACAAAACAATTGGAGTGTTGGAAATCAAATACAAATTACCACTTCCTCAAGCAAAACCAAAATCATGTACACGCAAGCACACACATATGCACTTATGCCAATAGTTGTCACAAAAGAGTTCAGGAAGTAGTTGTCATAAACAGTTCAAGAAGTAAGTTTGAAAACAGATTGAGATTACTCACCAAGTTTCACACTCGTCCACATAAATCACCAATCACCATTTAACCTTCATCGCACATTCAAATCCTGGGATCAAGTAAAATAACAAGACTTTCACAAATTCCAATCCAATCTATAAGGGTGAGCAAACAAGAGTCTTAACAACATCTTAGAACCATGCACGGCAAGAAGGCACGAGAGTCAAAAGGAATGAGAATAGCACTTAAGGAAGTGAAACTAACAATTGACAGGTTTGCCATGACTCAGTAATTTAATCATAACTGTGGCTGTGGTTATCGGATTGGGACAAATTTTATGGTGTTTCGAAGCTAAGACATAGGCCTATAACTTTCATGAAGAGGTCGAATATGAAATCATGCTTAATCATAGTCAAAATGGCAAATCTCAGATAAGGAAGAAAACTGTCGGAATGATTTCAAGCTGGTCGAATAGTCTCTGGAAAACAGTCATAACTCAACGTAGAAAAATCGAAATCAAGCTCCGTCAGCGGCGTTTAAAACTAGGTTCATAGGGCTTTCTAACGGTATAAGGATTGGATGCTAATTCATTTTCTACAGTGAACAGTAACCTCGGAAAGTGGACTGATTTCTATTTCTGATTTCCTGCAAAAATTTCCAACTTTGACACAATCCTTCAATTAATCCTTTAAAGTCATTTCCATCATTTGCCAAGGTGTTTAACCAGCTAAAACAGCAATTAACTCCATCAATAATACATCACAAACTCTTAGACAATTCATCAAACACTTGGAAGGTTAAAACAAGAACCCAAGTTCAAGTTCTCAAACTCAAGAAACTCTTCCATAATTCTTTCTTCCAAACAACCATAAGCAATTTAATCTCATCTAACTGACACCCTTTTTGAATTTGAGGTTCAATAAAGCAGGGATAAGTGAGGATTTACCTTGCTAGAAGAGTGAGAAAATCCACCCAAGAACTTCACTCCTTGCAACCAAGCTTGATGATTAAGTAGTAATCTAGCCTAGGGTTTCACTTGAAGTTGTGTTTCTTCACTAAAAATTGCTAGAATTAAACTTAGGTTTTTGTGGTTTTCTTGCTCCTTGAGTTCGGCCATGAGGGAGAAAAAAGGAGGGAATTTTTTGTTCAAATTTTTGAAGACAAGAGATTAAATAAGAAGTCTTAAGTCAAGGTTGTGTAGATTGTTGACAAGTGTCCAAGTTTTGGCCAAGAATGGAATAAAATCTATGCAAATTGTCTTCAAATCCCTTAATGTAAAATATGATCCACTTAATACCATATAAGTTTATGTATTTGGCTACATGAAATGTGAAAAATACAATTCCAAATTAATTTCATACAATACATACAAAATAGAGTACTTAAAGGAAAATAATGCACTTAAGGAAAATTTTATGCTTCCAATGTTTAAAGAAAATGATATGCACTTAAATAAATACATTGAAAGATAATTCATGAAAAATTCAGAGTTTCTCGCAAGAAATATAAGCAAATAATTTAAGAAATTTCGGGTGTATAATTCAAGAAATTCTGGGTCCTCACAAAGATGCTCTTTAATATTTAGAATGAAGCATTTACAACCAAATACTCTAAATTAGCCAATAATAGGCTTTTTGCTAAAAAGAAGTTCATATGATGTTTTATTCAAAATGGGTTGTAAAAGAATTCTTTTCATCACATAACATGTCGTGTTGATCGTCTCAGCCCAAAAATATTTTGACATGTCACATTCACTAAGCATGGTTCTTGCGGTTTCTTGAAGAGTCCTATTCTTCCTTTTAACAACTCTATTTTGTTGTGGAACTCTTGCTATAGAAAATTCATGAAAAATCCCATTGTGATCACAAAACTCCGAAAAATCACAATATTTGAATTCGGTTCCATTGTCACTTCTAATTTTCACAATACTCAAGTTTAACAAATTTTAAACTTTTGCAAATAAGGACATGAAATTTTTGAAAGTATCATCTTTATGGGCTAAAAACACAACGTAAGTATATCTAGAAAAATCATCAACTATAATAAAGCAATATCGTTTACCACCCAAACTAGCAACTTGAGTAGGACCAAAAAGATCAAGATGTAAAAGTTCCAAGGGTTTTGATGTGGAAACACAATTTTTTGGTTTGAAGGAGACTTTTGTTTGTTTTCCAAATTGACATGCATCACAAATACGATTCTTTTCAAATTTGATTTTGGGTAACCCTCTAACCAGCTCCTTTTTAGAAATCTCATTGAGTAAATCCATGTTGAAGTGACAAAGTCTTCTATGCCATAATCAAGGATCATCATTAGTAATCTTAAGGCATTGAAAACTAGTTCAGTCAATTTTCTCAAGGAAAACAACATAAATGTCATTGTATCTTTTCCCTTTAAAGACAATATTAAAATTTGTATCAAGGATCAAGCATTCATATTTCTTAAAAAGCACATAAAGATTTCTATCACATAATTGACTAATACTTAACAAATTGTAACCCAAATTGTCAACTAAAAGAACATTATGAATAAAGGTTTCACCATTCTTACCAATATCAGTAATCCCAATTGTCTTAGCTTTTGTGTCATCTCCAAATGTGACTTTTCCACTACTTTTTGATTTAAGCTTGACAAAATGAGATGAATTACCGGTCATGTGTCTTGAGCACCCACTATCAATAAACCACTTTGATGCTTTGTTGGAATTCTTCAACCATATCTACATAAGAGATAATGAGGAATAGCCTTTGGTACCCTTTATATCTTTGGGTCCTTAGGAGTTAGTTACAATCTCTAACTATCCAAATAGTTTTTAAGCCATTTCTCATATTTTTCTTTACATAGCAATGACTTTTCATATGTCCATATTGACAGCAAAAACTACACATTTTGCTAGTGTCCTTGACACTAATGGGTTTTAAGCATTTAATTCCCATTTTCCTAAGGATGGTAAATTTATTCTCACCATAAGTAGATTTTCTAATACTCATATGATAAATCTTTTGTTTCTCATTTTGAAGGAACTCATTTAAATCATCCATTCTTTTCTTCAAGCTATTTTGTTCCTCATGGAGTTTTTTGCAAAACATTTCTTTTGCATCTAGTTTCTTTTGCAAATCCAAGTCATTGTCAAACTCTCTCAATTCAACATTTTCATTTTTCAATCTCTTATTTTCTTGGAAGAGTTTTGAATTTTCACGAAGTAAGAAATTGATTTTCATTTTCAACTCTTTGTTCTTGGCATAAGACTCTTTTAAACTTTCATGCAATTTTTCAATAAAGGATTCAATATCATCATCATTCTCATCATCACTATCAAAGATAGAGTTACTAGTAGATACTTCATTTTCACCTATGGCCATAAAAGCCATTTGAGCGGACTCTTCTTCTTCCTCTATTTCACCTTCGGAGTTGCACTCATTCCAAGTTATTTGGAAGTTGTTGTATTTTTGTCTTCTTTCTCCTCTTCCTTCATTTTTCTTCTTCATTGGACATTCATTAGCATAGTGCCCAATTTGTCCACATTCAAAGCATTTATCTCCTTACTTCTTGTTGACTTCTTGTTTTCCTTTTCCTCTTTGATTGGGGTTGTAGTTGCTTGGGCCTCCTCTTCTAAATCTTCTTCTATTGAAGATTCTTTTGAAACTTTTGGAGAGAAGTGCCAAATCATTGTCATCTACTTCAACATCTTCATCATCTAAGGAGAATGATTCATCCTTCTTTTGTGAAGTTTTGAGAGTTATACTTTTCTTCATCTTTGCATCCTCTTCCTCTTGTACCTTAGACTTGAGTTTCAATTCATAAGAGGTTAGAGAATTTATAAGAGTTTCAACAGACATGGAATTTAAATCCTTAACTTCCTCAATAGCTGTCACTTTGCTTTTCCAATCCTTAGATAAAGCATTTAAAATCTTTCTATTCTTCTCACCTAATGTATACTCTTTTCCCAACACTTCTAAATCTTTTATGATATCATTGAATCTACAATACATTTTGTCAATATTCTCATGAGGTTCCATTTTAAAAGATTCATATTTAGTGACAAGAAGTGATTTCTTTTGTTCTCTTACATTGTCACTACCCTCATGTATTTCTCTAAGTTTATCCCATATTTCCTTTGCTGTCTTGCATCCTTTCACCCTTGTAGATTCGGTTGCATCTAAAGCATTGTATAGCACATTCACAACTTTTGCATTCAAGGTGAGATTTATTCTATCTTGGGGAGTTAATTCCATTCTTGTTTTTGGTCTTGGTTGATGAGTAACCTCATATACAACAATGGCTTCAAATGGACCTTCATTTACAATGTACCGTAACTCAATATCTATTGATTGCAAGAAGATTTCCATTCTATCCTTCCAACTCACATAATTTACCCCATTAAACATAGGTGGCCTAGTGATAGATTGTCCCTCTAAGAATAATGCATTGTTAGTTGCCATGATCACTCCAAAGCCGATTGAGTTTAATCTCTAGGAGACCAAGTTCTGATACCAATTGTAGGTCCCGAAAGCAACCTAAGAGGGGGGTGAATTAGGTTGATGGAAAATTAAAACTTGATGAGTGATAAAAAAACACACAATACGAATGGATCAAGTTTCCTTGGTGACACAAACTTTTCAACTCGAAATATAAGGATCACACCAAGTAGATAATCACAAGAAGAAAACAAACTAAAATTAAAGAGATGAATTCAAATGGACTACCAAGTTGCACCCAACTTGAAATCCAATACCTCAATTTCAATTGCTACTTCAATTTGATGAAGTTACACCAAACTGTACATGGAAGGATCACCACTTGCTTGCATCAATCTCTCCTTGATCAACCCAACGGGTTTTACAACAACCTTGCTAACCCTCACAATGCTACACACTTGAGCCTTCTCTCACAATTGAAAAGCAATGCTTATTTGCACACACACTTACACCACAAGAAGTAAGAAAGACACAAATTCTTGCTAGAATTGCTCTTGAAGGATTGTAAATAAAGGTTGCAAAAAGTCTCTAACATCTTCTGCCTTTAAGGTATTTATAGGATGCAAATATAACTACCTAAACTACTCCAACGGTCCTGAATTAAATGCAGGAAAAAATAGCCGTTGGGCGTGTCGGATGTCCGACACTCAATTTTGCGTCCGAAGCCATCGTCCGACAGTTTGCTGAGATCCTGAGTTGTAAACTGTCGGACGTCCGAACCAAAGACTCCACCATCCGACAGAACCAGTTCTAATTTGTTTATCCTCTCAATTTGTCGGACGTTTGAAGTTTGAGTCTTCGTCCGAAACCATTGTCCGAAACTTTGTCGTAAACTCTCGGTCGTCCGAAAGTATCGTCCGACAGAACCAGTGACTTTGCAATCTTCCATTGCACCCTGTCGGACGTCCGAACCAATGTCTTGCGTCCGACAGCATCGTCCGAGACATGTGAATGAGATATCTAAGAACGAACCTGTCTCACTTACAAATAGACTTGAAAGGGGATTAGTAAAAATCATCATGTTGATTTGTTAATCATCAAAATAACCAATAGTTAGACTAGCGTATATGACGTGGTCTAGGCTTTCAAGTTAAATTCTCCTAATTATCAATCAATTTTAGCTTTTTTACCCTGATTTTCCGCAAGTATATGGATCGTGTATTGAGTATAGTGATAATTAAAGGTCGATCCCTGGAAGACTTGGTTAAGTACTACGACTTTTTAACTTGCTTTATTATTTAAATAGCAAATAGTAGATAAGTGCAAAATATAAAATGTCGGGTGGGGCCACCGTCCCTACAGAAAGCAATTAAAACCAACCGGTAAAGGTGGTAGAACGGATCCTAATTGGTGGTAAATGATAAGTAACTTAAAGTAAGGAAAAGGAAATGTAAACGGGAAAAGGCAGATTTAGCCGACCTAAGGTGTGAGGATAAAGCGATTAGAACCGACTGCTAGGTGTCGATGACATCCAATTGGCGGTATAAAATAAACAAGTTAGAGTAATTAATGCAGAGTAAGAGGCTCCTAGAGATTTGAATCCCTTGTTCGGTTAAAGATGTGTTTCACTTAGTTAAGTTAGATTGTAAACTTGTGACATATCAAGGAAGTAACCTCCAATTTCATTTGTAAATTGCTTTCACAAATAAACAAACATACTCATATTAAACCTTCACCCATTAACATGGTGAATTAGCTTAAAATAAGTTCATGAAACTCAATGAGTTACAAGTATGATTCCTCCTAAATGCATCTCCTACTAACGTGAACATACAACCTAGGGTTCATATATTTTGAACTACATATGCAAGACATATTTCATGCACTAACATATGTTTGAATAATTCATAATTGATGATCAAACAACCATGAATATAAAGAGCAAATACATGAACTAATGACTCACAAACTAACCTTTACTTAACTTAAGTGAACACAATCCAATTCCTTACAAGTTCATCTTACCCCTAAGATCAAGAAACTTAGCTACTCATATTGTTTAAGCACACAAAACTTGCATAAGAAGTCATGGAAGAACTTAAAAAAAAAGTAGTAAAGGATGAAGGAACTTCTCCAATTGATGAGACAAGCTCTTTATTCTTCACTTTTGCAATCTTAAAGTTCACTTACAAGCTCAAAAGGATCTCTCCTTATTAAATGGACCTTTTAATTTGATTCTAAAAACTAATTCTCTATAAGAACTAGTTAGTTTCTCTTCTTCACTCTCTTCTTTTTCTCCTTTTATTTAATGTATGGAATATATGGGGTATTTATAGAGGATTGAAGATGGAAAAGATTACAAATGAAAAGATATAAAGTTGAATCTTGATTCTCCAAATCCAAGTTGTACAATTATCAGCCGGAATTTTCTAAAAATTGAGCTGGAAGTGAGTTGGAAAAATTCTAGAAATTGACTACAAGTTATGGAAGTCATTATCAGAGATTCGCAAACTAGATCCGCGAGGCACAGCTCGCGGATCGTCTCTCAGATCCAGTTGTCCTGTCTCTGCTGAGAGAGAGTCGTGAGCTGTTTACTTTTTCCAACTGTCAATTCGCGTTCCGGGTCGCAGATCAACTGCAGAGAATTACAAAATCTGAAATTTTCATTGTGAAATTAAAGCGTTAAATCTTCCAACTTTTAATCCCTTGGTTCCTTGATGATTGAATTGCATTATGATCATCTCAATTTGGAACTTCATCAACTTCAGATACTTTAGTTTTTCAACTTTCCTTCCAAACTTCATTGCCTTTAATAAAAACATTCAATCGTGCATTAATTTACTAAAAAGCATTTTCTATTTAAAATTCACACTTGAACGCATATTAATCAAAAAGAGCTTAATTCCATCATTTTTTTAATACAAATACATAAAAATAGATAAATAAAACACACTAAAATAGGAAAAATATTTACTTATCTATATACTATGCCGCTTCTATATGAAGTAGTAGACATCATCTACTATGGTGTGTTGGACACCTAAACTAGTATATAGGTACTTGATGGTATAATCAAGTTCACTAGATTGATTCGCATACAGATATCCTTTAAGTGCCAAAGGATTAATTTCTAAGTGACGTTTATGTAAGTGATCCTTAGACTTAAGATTATCATGTTATCTTGATGTGGATAGTTATACTTTCTTTGTTATATGATTGTTCCCGTAAAAGAAAATGCTCACATCATTAACAAATGGGTGTACACTTAAAGTATGGAAAGATGGTAAATAACCTATAAGGATTTACCACATCTTATGGAAGAGGAGTTATCTCATATCTGACCACTTGTACAAGTATAACTCGAAAATTTTAGCACTAAGTGGGAGAGTTTTAGAAAGTGTTTCTAAGAACTTCTTCGTTGGAGTTATAATTTGGTACAAGAGAAAAGAGCAATAATCACACAATGGAATAGGCACAACTTATTCCAATATTAATGTGAGATAAGTGTAGTAAAAGGATATTAGTTACATGGTAAACGTTCACTGAAAGGTGAAGTCATCCACTTGACTTTTCTCATTACTTGGGTGGTCATGATGCATAGTTAGATGTCAATCTTGATCTATAAGTATGAGTTGATTGATTAATGGAATCAATGATAAATTAAAAGGAGTTTTAATTTATCTAGTTCTTATTTATTAAGAATTCATAGCTCATACTTATTGCCAACGTATATGAGAACCTAATGGGTCACACACATTAAGAACTTCCTTAGTTAGATTAAATGAATTTCAAGTAGGACTTGATAGATAAGTTTTTATAACTTATGATTTAATTTGTGAGACAAATTAATTTTGAGGGACTTATAGTGCAAATACGTTTTAGTTTTCCAAATACAAGAGTTGTATTAGAATAAGAAAACTAAATCTTATTGGAAACAATTTCAGGTTTCCATAAGGATTTGATTGTATTTAAATAAGGAAGCTAAATCTCATTGGAAACTGATTTCAGGTTTCCATAAGGATTTGACAATTTATTTGTCTATAAATACTCACTAAGCTTTTGCTTGCAAGATGCATCATCACACAAATTGTCTTGTGAGATTTTTGAGAAAAATCTTGAGAGAAAAAATACCCAAAATTCGTCCAAGAAAATAAGGAAAAATTGCATCCCTTGTTTCTCATCATAGGACGGGTTTTTCATAGTGAAAAATTAGGGTTATCTTAATAGACTTGTGTGTGGTTGTCTTGGCAATAGTTAGCACTAATCTAACTTAAGCTAATTCAACCCTGGAGGTTCTAACTAAGAAGGTTTGTGTGGATCACTATTAGAGGCCGGACGCATGTATGGCTTCGTAGATCTCTTTGCCATCATTTGCGTCAAATCTCCACCAAGCTCAAGGAGGGTCTCATAGATTGAGGTAATCTTCTTGAACTAACTCTATGTTACATGGATTTAATCAAAGGACGATCTATTGAAAGAAATCAAAATTTTAAATTTCCGCTGCATTTATCTCTATTATTCCTAACATGCATTAGCAAATATGCAATAGAATTTTAAACTCATAGATGTTATCATGAATTTTCATCAAACGCATATGATTTTAACAATACTTCTCTTATGTAGGGGGTTGGATAGTAAAATGAAATTTCAATTAACATGCCTACCAAGAATTTAGCTCTATTTTATAGAACATAGCTCTATTTCTCTTACATATTCATTTTCCTAGAACATAATTCTATTTTGTTAAAATACTAGCAAAATTTTAGCAATAAAATTTTCCTTTTTGTTAAAATACCAGTAGAAATTTTAGTAATAATTTTTTTCCTTTTGTATGTGTCCTTCTTCGTCTTTAGCTTATAGGCATCAAGGAGTAGATCATTCATAATGTTCTTTTAAATTTTGGGATAATCTATAAACACATTTAGGATAACCTCAGTTCTTTAAGAAACCCAATCTCTTATACAAAATTGACACCTTCAACATCTTCATCATAGAGCAAGCGACTCTTTTCTTGTCTATCTGCATTTTGAGATAAATCTTGTTTCTTGATTCTTCAAGAAATCAGAATTCTTCTTTAATCCCTCTATATTTCTCTCCGCATCAAAGTTGTGAACTTGAAATCTAGGAGATCATTGGTTTTGTCCCATAGCAAAGGTGCAAATGCTAGGGTTTAATAGCTATTCTATCCCAAATTCGACCATCAAGGCTCATCTTGATTCCATCTAATATAGTGATGTTGAAAATATATGCTTGTTAGTTACTTTGATGGCTTATAAAAGAAAGGAATTTCTAAGTTAGAAAAGAACTTCCGAAAGGATGTTGCATCAGACTACTTGTTCATTGTTTGGAGAGATTTGGTTTGCAGATGAAACTAAAAAAATTTCTAGGCTTTTTCATGGGTTGTTCTTCTGATGGCTTCTACCCTTTCTTTGTTTGGCAAGGAAAGAAATTAGTATCAATGACTATTAAGTAGCCTTTTTTTTTTAGATCTTACAATTAAGTAGCATTAGATACAATCATTCTGAGAATAGCTAGCCCCCTGAAATAATTAGAATAGGTTGAGCAAATTGTTTTGAGAGATTAAATCGTACACTACAAAATTAAATAACTATTGAGCACCCCCTTTTGTCAAAATATTTGCGCATCTATTGGCTTCATGTAGCATGTGTTGTGATTTCACTTCCTGAAACTCTTCTAGTAGTTCTCAACCTTTGGTAAGAAGAGTTGAAGTAAATTGTGAGTCAATCTCAATGATTAAGTATTGTTGTTATGATCCAACGCAAGTTTGATTCAACCATGAGTAGCTCGACAGCTACATCAGTAACAACTCTTAGATATTTGCTAAAACCCACAATCCATAATGTTAAGAGGTTAAGCAGTAACCCTCTAGCACTCGCCTTTCATGGATTACCAAAGGAAGCCCATCTACAATCAATTTAATTAGAAAAGGAATAGGTGGATAGGACCATTCAATAAAGTGTTCCCTTTTAAAAATTCTTGGTTGTTTAATAGGCCCAATAAAGAAGAATTCAACAATCATAGATAAACAAAAATGATGAGGTCCTTGGGCCTATTATGGGACTAAAAATAAGCTTATTTCTATTACACCACAAGTATCAGCAACCATATGAAAAAATAATAACTCATAGAATCTAGTAAGAGTTAAAACTGTATGAAATAGTATAACCTATTTTAATCTAGTCCACAAAAACAATAGTAGCATTGATGAAGGTAGAAGGTAAGGGTAAAACTTTCTGAAAATATTGAGCTTTATGACAAATTCTAATCACATATTCAAAATTCTCAATATCACCAAAAATAGGACAACAATTATCAATAAGGACTTTCCTAGTATAAAAAGAATTCCTAGTGGTTAATCTACAGAGAGCACAAAACCAAAAGAAATGTTTAACTTTAGAAGTAGTATGAAGTTTCTAGATTCAAGAAAGATTAACATGAAGGGAAATATTTGATTAAGGATGATGATGGTTCAAATCGAGCACGTCGGCTTGCTTAGAGCTAAGATTATCAGAAGAATCAGAGGCCCAAGAAATTATACAATGAGAGTTAGCGCAATCTACCTAGAAGTTGATTTAATTTTCTACAGAATAAATAGAGAGAAAATAAATAAAAAAGTTTAAAGTATATCAAGATCATCCTCATTCAAGTTTTTTCAGGCACCCAATCATTTCTTGCCACCCTGGACATTCTTATCCCAATAATCATGTGCCTGCATTTGCACAATCTTCAATTTTGTTATTTCTTCTTTTTTTTTCCTATTTAAAGTAATTTGCCAAACTTTACCACTTGACTTTTTATCCTTTTCTTTATATGCTCAAAAGTGAATTTTTTTTTTTGTTTATTGCACTTACCTTTTTTTAAATTCTTTTCCTTTCTTTACATTTAATTTAGCCAAAATTTTCCTTTGTTTAGTAAATAAAAACCATAACATCTTAGGATCATGCAAAAACTCAAGACATAAGATGAAATAATGGTTAAACTAGGACAAAAAATACGATTAACATCCCAAGATTGAGAGATTTAAATGACAAGCATAACAGTAAAATTACAAGATCATACACTTCAAAGTAGTAAATCTTCTACAAATGCAAGACTATTAGATGCTAGCTTGAAGCTTATACAAGGAGATTCCGAACTTATAAGAAGAAAAGAAAGCAGAAAACATGAGGTCACAATAACTCATCTACTAATTAATAAATTCATAGATTCCAAATTGTATTCTAGAAGTACCCTATTGGCTATCGAGTTCAATGCAATTGTAATAGTAGCAGTAGATGTACCTATTCTAGATAGAAGTTTAATACTAAAATATGAACGGATGACTATTATTTGTAGCCAAATCCTGGTCAAAAATGATCGTTGTGCATCCCCTTTCTTGATAATTTGTTTCTCATATTTTCCAATTAACTTTGAATATCAGATATAGTACACCCCACATTATTTATACCTCCACATTCCTCACTTAACACTATCATTATCTTTTTTTGTAGGTATACCAGCTTCATTCAACTTATTAACAAGATTTCTTTGAGCCAGTAATTTTCCTATTTCCGTAAAAGACATGTGCTCCTTAGAGTACAAAATTCATAGTTATGCTTGTCTATAAACTTACTTACTATAAACTAAGAAGGAGAGAAAATCTGTTTTCTTCATATCAATAAAATGTACAATATACACCTATTTATACAAGTGTAGATTATTCTAGAAAATATATTCAAATCTTCTAGTAACTAATCTAAATTAATCTAGAATCTAATCAAATATTTTAACTATAATCAAATCAAATATTTACATTTAATATCTACAACACTTCCCTTCAAGATGGAGCATAGATGTTAATCATGCCCATCTTGTTACAAATGTAATCGATTCTTGGACCACTTAAGGATTTAGTGAAAATGTCTGCCAACTGCTCTCTTGTTCTCACATGACTAGCTGAAACCAAGTTTTGCTGAATCTTTTCCAGAACAAAGTGACAATCAACTTCAATGTGCTTAGTTCTCTCATGAAAAACTGGATTTGATGCAATATGAAGAGCAACTTGATTGTCACATCATAACCTCATTGGAAGTGAATTATGAATTTCAATCTCACTCAATAATTGGTGTATCCACATAAGCTCACAAGTGGATTGTGCCATAGATCTATATTCTGATTCTGCACTAGAACGAGCCATTACATTTGCTTCTTACTTTTCTATGGTACCAAGTTACTTCCAAAGAAAACACAATATCCGATTATAGATCTTCGATCAATTTTAGAGCCTGCCCAATCTGCATCTGAAAAACATTCAATACGAGAATGACCATGATTACTATATAACATACCACGTCCTGGAACTCCTTTAAGATAGCACAAGATTTGTTCTAAGACTGCCCAATGGGTGGTTCTTGGTGAAGACATAAACTGACTCACAACACTAAATGGATATGTAATGTTTGGACGAGTCACCGTAAGATAATTCAACTTTCCTACCAACCTCCTGTACTTTTCAGGATCTGAGAACAATTCCCCATCAGTTGCTCTAAACTGGATATTAGGAATCATTGGCGCACTGTAAGGTTTAGCACCCAATTTCCTTGTTGCTTTCAAAAGATCAAGAATATATTTCCTCTGGCATAGAAAATTTCCTTTTTTACTCCTTGTGACCTCAATACTCAAAAAATATTTCAACATCCCTAAATCCTTTGTCTGGAAGCGTGATTGAAGAAAACTTGCAATACCTGTATTATTGCTACCAATAATAACAATATCATCAACATAAACAAGAAGTAAGATTAGACCATTTTCAGACTATTGATAAAAAATAAAATGATCAGAATTACACTTCTGCATGCAAAATTCTTGAACTACCTCACTAAATCTCCCAAACCAAGTACGAGGGCTTTGTTTCAAACCATATAATAATTTTCGAAATCTACAAATCTTACCAGACTCTCCCTGAACAACAAACCCAGGTGGTTGCTCCATATAAACCTCTTCTTTTAAATCTCCATGAAAGAATGCATTCTTAACATCTAATTGGTACAAAGGCCAATTATTAGTAGCAGCAAGAGATATAAATAGTCGAATAGAGGTAAGTTTTACTACGGGAGAGAAAGTGTCTGAGTAATCCATTCCATACACCTGAACATACCCTTTTACAACAAGACGAGCAACAGAACCATCAAGATTCATTTTAACAACAAATACCCATTTGCAACCAATAGCTTTTTTACCTGTTGACAGACAGACCAAGTCCCAGGTACCATTATTATCTAGAGCCGTCATTTCTTCCTCCATAGCAATCCACCAGCTAGAGTGTTCCAAAACCTCAAATAAATTTTTAGGAACAGATACAAAATCTAAAGAACCAATAAAACAACGAGAAGAAGGAGACAAATGTTTATATGAAGCAAAAGAAGAAATTGGATAAGTACAGTATCGTATACCTTTTCTAAAAGCAATGGGAAGATCAAGATTAGAATCTATAGATGGAGGTACTGGTGGAGGATGTGACTCTTCATGACGAGAATATACTTGACTGATAGGCGGTCTTGTAGGAGCAGATGAATTGACAGTAGTTACATGGTAAACTAAAATATCATCTTCCTCCCCCTTACTACTGTAGACACTATACTCAGGAAAAAATGGATTGGTTTCAAAAAATGTAACATCAGTAAAAACCAAATGTCGATCCAAAGTTGGAGAATAGCACCTATACCCTTTTTGAAGACGAGAGTAACCCAAAAAGACACACTTGAGAGATTTAGGATCTAATTTAGATATTTGAGAACAGATATCACGAACAAAACAAGTGCACCCAAATATATGGCATAATAGGAAATAAAGGTTGGATTGGAAACAAAACTGAATAAGGAATCTCACCAGCAAGCATAGATGATGGCACACGATTAATTACGAAAAAAATTGTGGAAACAACATCTGTCCAAAACTACTTAGGAACCTTCATGTGAAATAGGAGGGCTCTAGCAACTTCTAATAAATGTCTATTTTTCCTTTCAGCAACATCATTTTGTGGTGGTGTGTCAGGACATAAAGATTAGTGAAGAATTTCGTTTTCTAACATATATGAATCAAAAGGTTGAGAAAAGTATTCTTTTGCATTGTCACTTCACAAGATGCGAATGGACACATTGAATTGTGTTTTTAGTTAAGCACAAAATGAGCAAAAGATATTGAAGAGATTTGAACGACTTTTCATTAAATATACACTACAAGAAAAATGGCCATCAGTGACAACGGCCTTTTGTCACTGAATCATAAAAGGTTGTCAGAAAAGACAATTATTGACGACTTTAGAGTCGTCAAAGAGTCATCACTACACCTTCGTCGGTAAAGGTGAATAGTGATGGCACTAAAAGTCGTCAATAAAAGTCAGCGTTTAGTGACGACTCTTCGGACCTCGCTGTATTGACGACTATTGATGTCGTCAGATATACGAAATACAAGTCGTCACTGACAATTTTATATGGTTCCTTAATGCTGTCAAGTTATTGATAACAATTGTCATCAGTAAAGAGTTTTGGATTTAGTGACAACTTACTGTTGTGACTGTATACGTTACCTTGGCAGATGCATAGCCTTTCTATGACAACTAGATTGTTGTCAGTAAATAGTTTTGGGTTTAGTGACGACGTGCTGTTGTGACTGTATAAGTTCTCTTGTCAGATGCATGGCCTTTCTGTGACAACTTTTGTTGTCAATGGAAATCGCTTTGTTTTTTTTTTTTTGGTACACGAAAATACTCATCATAAAATGAATAGAAATAATAAAATTGATAATTAACAAATAGAAATAACGATTGCATTAAAATCTACATGCCAAAATACTACAATAAATCTTCAAATGTCATATTTAAATTCTCATAACGCTACAAAAGATTTGATAATGGTCTAGGTGCCCCAAACAGCAAAAAATCCAAAATAAGTAAATTTTACAAAATGTATTTGAGTTGAACCACCAACAAAGTCGTAAGTGAGGTGCATGAGCAAAATAGAGCTTTGTCTCCAATGCCGTTCAATTAAATGACTAGACTTTAATGCTTTCACTAATGATCAGCCATCTTCCCAAAACATTGAAAGATCTGCCTTTTTCTGCATTGAAATAGTAACATAAGTAGTAATTTTGAAGACAAGCAAAACAGCAAACTAAAAGTAAATTTGATTGGCTTGCCTACCCAAAACATGCATGCAATTCACGTGAACCAGCCAAAGTACATAATAAATCAACTTTAATTGATTTGTTGTGTACATAATTTCAGTTTAAGTAAAATGAAATTTCATGCAAAAAGGTAATGAAACAACATAGCTTTGGCAAAAAACTATCATTTACTAGCTCTCTGTAAAAGCCATCCAACCAAGTTGCTTACAACAAACTACAAATAATCAATTGCAAATTAACTAAAGATTTCCAGCCAAGTTGCTTCTCACAAACTACAACCAATCAGCTCCAAATTAACTAGAGATCTAGCCAAGTTGCTTACAACAAACTGCAACCAATTAGCTACAAATTAACAAGAGATTTCCAGCCATGTTGCTCATAACATAATACAAAAAATCAGCTACAAATTAAGAAGAGATTTCCAGCCAAGTTGCTTATAACAAAATACAACCAATGAGCTGCAAATTAACAAGAGATTTCCAGCCAAATTGCTTACAACAAACTGCAGGCAAGAGCTTACAACAAACTGCAACCAATCGGTGAGTCATGTAAACTAGAGATTTCCAAGCAAGTTGCTTACAACAAACTATAACCAATCAGAAATAAACTAACAAGAGCTTTTGACATCAGCTATTTTGACATCATGCATAGCATGATATACAGAATGAGATAAAAAGTATAATGGTTTCTAAAGTTGTAGCAGCCAATATCAGTCAAAACAACATAATTCCAAACTAATCCATGTCCCATATGAGTACAATCATAATTTTTATAGCCAAGAGGCAAAGTGAACAGCCAAGAAACCAAATTGAATGTGAAGATAAAAGCAAGGCTAATTAATACTTATGTATGAGAAAGATGGCTTACCAATTATCATTGCCAAATGTACTTTCATTGCCCTGTTTCCTTGACTGCAATTCAGCTCTTAAAGCCTTAAGGAGGTCTTGCATATCACTTTGCTGGTTCTGCATTTCAGCTTGCCGGTTCTCCAACCTTTGCATAAGTTCCTGTTGAGATTGGAGTTGAAATTCTAGATCAGCTGAGTGTTTTTCAGCCTGCTCTGAGCGTTTTTCAGTTTCCTCTGCTCTTTTCTTGAATGCTTCTATGTCTACTAGTATTTGTGCAATTAAGCTAGCTTTGGAAAGACCACGACCACAAACATATCCAGTTACACACCCTGTTATTTCAACACAAATGTCTTCTTCAGTCTTAGCCACACCACTAGCTTCACATTCCAATTGCATCTCCTTCATCTTGCTCTACAAACATACATTTTTTAAGTTCATATGTGTATTGGAGATGTAAAACTATGATATTCAACTTGAAAGTGTTATTATTCTTACTGAGTTTTGAGCTGATGTCTCATCAACCATTGCACTCTTCTTCCGACTAAAGTGAGTCATGTCATATAGCTCAATTGGTCCAACTGACCTTCCCTCCTTTGCTTCCTGTTAGCATATGAACTATTAGTGAAGCTAACCACACAACAGAAAGGATAGGCTTAACATATGTAATTACCCATTCAGTTTTATGACATAGAAAAGATTTTGTTCCAGCCGTATGTGCAGTTTTTTGCTTCGATCTGTTTATCTTATTTAGCTCACTTATCAGCTACGCGTGTGAATTCAAACATTGATTAGATTACCTAAGAAAACATAAAAAATGGATTGTGGTGAATGATCAAATATGTGGTAGTATATACCTTAAATTCTGGACAACAAAAATAGTCACATAAGTAAATCCAATCCGATTCCCCCACGAATTCTGGACGATTACGAAGAGCTTCCTCCTTTGAGCCAAATTTCTGGAATATCTTGTGAAAATTATAGCGTCGACTGCGGTATTGTGAATTCAGCTGTTTAATCAAAGCTGGCTTGACATGATCTCCTTCATCAAATGTAAAACTATTCTGGACAAAATTCAAATTTTATGTCATAAGTAGCAAAAGGTACTTATGCTTAGTTTAAATAGCAAACTATTAAAACAGAAAAGGAACCAAGCTGCATGATGACTTACATTAGCCAGTTTCAGCATTTGTTCTCTTTCAGTTTCAGGAAGCCGAGCCCATTTAGGTGCTTTCCATTTGCCATATTTTCGAATAACACAACTAGCCTCTGAAATGAAACTTTGAGCACCATCTCCAACTAATCTTCCACTCATGTCTGAAATAGTAACATGCACCTTTTTCCCAGCCTTTTTTACACTTGACAGAGCAATATTACGAGTAAATCCTCTTTTTCTCTTCAAATTCACATGGTCCGAAGTTAGAAGGTAGACAAGACCATGAGGCCACATCCAGAAAAAAAAAACTTTAAATATTTAGTTAATGAGAAAAGTGATGTTTAATGGCCTGAAATACTAGTTCCATTCGACTCTAGCTCCCTGCTAGTTGCTGTTTCATAACTTACATAAGCAATGGATTGGTTGGAGCCAACATTCTATGAAGTTGGAGTCCCATCAGCTTGCACTCCAGTAGATGTGGGTGAAATCGTCCTATTCCTTGAAATTATTGTAGTAGTGTGTTGACCATTTAGTTCGATAACATTTTCTCCACCATTAGATGCTTCAAGATCCTATAATGCAGCAAGGTATACAACCCATTACTCGGTAGCGACTATAATCTATCTGAAAATGTATTCAACCAGGCAACGAATTTAAAATAAAGGCACTGACCTCAGGTTCATCGAATAGACATAACTGAGAAGACCTTTTTGGTAAGGCTGAATCATTGGCATTCCTTGCATTGGCATTTACAGTATCTTTTCCATTACCACCTTGCTACATTAGCACAAGAGGAAGTTCATTCAATGGCAGATTATTTACATGAAAAGATACAATTGAATGCTAAAATTTCAATACGTGGCCACTTAGATCATCTTCAGCTTGTATTGCTCCAGCTTTCTCACCTCCACCTCGACTTGGTCGTATCAGATTCTTTTCTTTTTTACCCGGACCAGCCATGTACCTATACAACCAAACAATATCAGTATCAATGAAACATAGGAGTTATATTATATTAAAAGTAGATTATTCAAACTCTTGAAATGCACACCAAGCTTTCCATTTAAGATATGCCGTGGTGCATTACAAAACAGAAAATATGCCATATACAAATTGATCAAATAAACCATAAGGTACACACAATGAAAAAAAGGGTAAACCGGAATGGTAGTTTAATCAGATTCATAATCATCACTGTCTAAAAATTGTTCATTTTCATCCTCGCTTAACAATGATTGTTCAATGTCATCGTCATCATCAATAAAAGTGTCATCTATTGACTTTGTGTGTCTTGCTGTTTTTTCCAAGAACATGACATTTGCTTCAATCATTTCTTCATCTATCATGTCTTCCCTTCTCAAACTAGCCACCTCGAGCTCCTCTTGTACACCTGCTAAATCTTCATGATAATCTTCTTGATAAGCCTCTTCACCATCTTCAAAATCATCTTCATGCTTCTCAAGAACATCATAGTATGAACGGGGGCTGAACGTCTCAGCAACATGCCAATTACCACCAAGTTTCAAGTCCTTAACATAAAATATCTGCTCAGCTTGTGAGGCTAATACAAATGGCTGGTCCGGATACCATTTTTTTGACATATTGATGCTAGTAATTTTACTCTGCTTGTCCACTTTGATTCCTGAATTGTTTCTCAAATCCCACCAATCACACTTAAACATAATTACTCGATTTTGAGTGAACGAATATTCAACCTCCACTATTTCTGTGATCACACCATAAAAGTTTATTTCTTTACCAGCATGCTCCCCCTTGACCATAATGCCACTATTCTGTGTTTTTCGTTCTCTTTCCCGAAAATTGGTATGAAACCTAAACCCATTAACATTACATCCAGGAAATGTAGTAACTCGAAAATCAGGTCCCTTGGCCAATGAGAATAACTCGTCATTACATCTCCCATGAGAATACATATAGGCAACCTATGTCAACCAATCAAGACATGTTAATACTTATTGAACTAAGAATTAAAAAAAATTGATAAATTTTCAGGTTGCATATTGTATACTTACACGTTCTTCAAACCATTTTGGAAACTCTAAGTCCTGCCTTTGCTGTAAATTTGATACATTCTGATTTTCAAGAAATTCTTTATGCTCCCTATGCAACAAAAGCACTAGTTATGTATATATTATGATAGTACATTAATTATGAATTGTAAGACACTAATTATAGAACTCTTAAGAGATTTAGGAGTAAATGATGCTATTACCTCATATACTCATCCACTTCTTCACAATTTTTCAGGACAAACAGGTGTATTTTCAGCAATTCAGCCTCACTTATGCAACTATATGTTGCTGCCCCAAAAGGTTGTGCTATGCTAGAAAATACAGATAATTTTCCAATGGCTTCATGCCTCTCCATAGTTCGTTCCATCCGATTAAATCTGGTAGGAATATTGTGCAAATACCTAGAGATGAATGTTAGAGATTCATCATCTAAGTAACGCTCTGCAATACAGCCTTCCGGTCTAGCCCTATTATGCATATAGCTCTTGTATTGACCCATTTTTCTGAATAGAAAATCCAGTCCCACATGTTAAAAGTTAATAGATGTAAAGTAAAGGAAATAAATAATGCAAAAAAAAAAGGTACAATACCTCTCAAATGGAAACATCCACCGGTATTGTGCCGATCCAGCAGTCTTGGCTTCAGCTGGTAAATGGACCATTACATCAAAAAAATTTGGAGGGAATAATTTTTCTAGTTTGCACAGCATAAGGACAATGTTTGTCTCCTGCATTTTCAGCTCATCTACATAGAGAGTTCTAGAACAAATTTTTCTGAAAAAATTACTAATGTCAATCAAAAGTTGAGACACCTCTTTTGATAACATTCCTCTAATTGCTAGTGGAAGAAGCCGTTGTAAGAACACATGATGGTCATGACTCTTCATCCCTAAAAGTTGACATTCTTTTGTCTTAACACATCGGGGTATGTTTGAGGCAAAGCCATCCGGGAACTTGATTGAACTCACAAATTGGCAAAAAGTTTTTTTCTCGGCACGGGATAAAGTGTAGCATGCAGTTGGCATAACTTTGATGTACCTCCAGTTGTAGATGCAATTGCTCTCAATCCCATTTCTTTCAAATCCTCCCGAGCCTGCCAAGTATCTTTAGTTTTTGAAGGGATACTCAGTAATGTACTAATCAAAGCTTCACACACATTCTTCACAATATGCATTATATCCAAGTTATGGAAGTTCAAAGAATATGCTCGTCTTCAACCAATTCGAATTGCTATGCACTCGTTTTCTTTTCTTCTGTTGGAGCAAATCAGGAGCCTTGCCAAATTCAGGATGGTCAATATGAAGAAGCTGTTGTAGGATTTCTTCACCTGATAAAGTCCTAGGAGGCTGTCTAAGTTCTCTTTCTCCATTAAATGCCTTCATTTCCCGATGCCATTTATGATCAGCAGGTAAAAAACGGCGATGCCCCATGTAACAGCATTTATGACCATTGTTCAAATACACACTATCAGTCTCATCTAAACAGATTGGACAAGCTTTGTATCCTTTCAACTCCAGCCGACAAATAACCATATGCTGGAAAATCATTAATTGTCCACAGAAGTGCAGCATGTAACATGAACTTCTCTCCTGTGAAGGCATCATATGTCTCCACACCAGGGGAACACAACTCTTTTAACTCATCAATTAGTGGTCTAAAGTATACATCGATATCATTTCTCGGGGCCTTAGGACCAGGAATAATCATCGATAATAGAAAAAATGGATCCTTCATGCATTTCCATGGTGGCAGATTGTAAGTAACAAGGATTACAGGCCATATACTGTATGAATTGGTCATGTTTCCATATGGGTTAAACCCATCACTTGCAAGCCCCAGCCTTACATTTCGAGGAACTTCAGAAAATGCCTTATGATGTCTATCAAACTCCTTCCAAGCTAATGAATTGGCAGGGTGTCACATTATGTTGTCATTGTCTACACGTCTCTCCTTATGCCACCTCATATCACGAGCAATCTCTTTGTTCACAAAGAGTTTTTGCAGCCTCGGTTTTAATGGAAAGTAGCGTAATACCTTTCTAGGTACTCTAGAGTTTGGAGATTTATACCGAGGTTGCAAACATTTTTCATTCGGACAATGGTCTAGACCTTCATTTTCTTCCAATAAAGGGCACAATCATTCTCACAAGCATGAATTTTGACACAATTTGGTCCTAACTCACGAACGAAACTTTTCGCCTCATAGTATGAACTAGGAATTGATGCCATGGGAAATACACTATTCAAGAATCTTAACAGCATATCTATTGATTTACAGGTCCACCTGTTCATTGTTTTGAGGTGGAGGATATAGACAACAAAGGAGAGTTTTGAATACTTTTCACAACCTGGGTATAGACTTTTTTCAGCTTCAGATAATAAGCTAAGAAACCTACTCGCTTCACCTTCTTGCTCACCACTAGCACCCATATCAGGCTCTGCTGAATGTCTCCAATTCTCACCAAAGTTAGCAGCTCCAATGTCATTTAATAACTCCTCAATATCGTCTGCCTCACTCTCTTCTTCATTTACATCTGTGTCATTATTCTTCTCATCATCTGATTCAAAATTTTCTCCATGATATATCCATCTAGTATAACTATCAACTATTCCCCTACACAAGTGATCAGCCATGACTTCCATATTTTGGTCAACAAAGTTATTACATACTTTGCAAGGACATGGAAGCTTACACGTAGGATTCTTCTCTCGAAAAGCAAACCTAATAAATTCATTGACTCCATCTAGATATCTGGGGTCTAGGTAATTCTTAATTAACATCCAGCTCCTGTCCATATTTTTACTGCCCTTTATCCTAACATGAAGATTAAGACCATAATACTACAGTGAACAAAAGCACTATATATAGAAAATTGAATTTGCCAAATAAGGAATGGAAATGGAAGTTCTAATAATTCATATTTTCACCAAAGACCATGTCGTAAACATAATAACAATTCATTGTTGAAGTGATTATATGCCATTACAAAAGTTGCACAAAAGATGCTTCAACTAAATTAAGCTAGTCCTAATATTATGTCCAGCAGCTACTGTACAACACCAATTCCAAGATCCAAAAAAATTAATAACAAAAGAATAAATTTGATTCATTAACAGCCTTTTCGTATGATATATGCCCAACCAACTAAATCATATTCAGTTGACAATATAATTGAGAAGTTAAATGCAATTCATGCTAGCCAGTAAAGAACAACAACAAATGCTTATCAAATTAGCACTTCAAAAGCTAACTAAAGCAAGAAGACCAATTAACAATAACAAAATAAAAAACACAATGGCATCAGCTAATATAGCAGGACGTAAAAAACCAGCACAGATAAACACATAGTTAAACAATTGCTGGGCAAAAAACTCAAGCTAGAATAAAGAAAAAAGTTATACAACACGTCTAGGAGCATCACTACAACATACATAACAGAGGACAAATGGCAAAAAAAAATTTTCATCAATGAATACAAAGAACAACCGAGCAAAGGAGAAGTAGGAAGCAAGTAGCAAACAGCCTGAAGTCCCAAAACAGAGCTAGAAAAACTGGAAAGATATCAAAAAGGTAGAAACCGTATTAGAAGGGTTCAACAAGTAGCTTTCCATGCATGAATAACTAGAAAGAGAATGTCCAAACATTGAAAACAACAAAAAAAAAATTACTATAACAAGTTGCAAATAAAATTATAGCTTTTTGGCAAGAGAGAAATCTAAGTAAACATATCCTCAAGAGAAGGCGACTTTATTATCAAATCAATTTTCTATAGGAAGCAAAGGAGTAATCTACCTAAAAATGGACCTACCTAAGGATATATCGCACTCTAAAATCCTTTTCTCTATAATGGTATAGCTAGAAACTTTCTAAAACTTCATCCAAGCGTGATAACTTGGTATTCTGCCTAGTGAGCTAGTCACTGGATTGGGTTTCTAAATTAATCGGATGTATAGACCAATATTGGATATTTTTCCAATAAAGAGCCTTTACAGGAATCTTTTATGGTCATAAAGATTCCCTCATGCAATTTTCTCCATCAATTTTCTCCATCAAAATTTTACGCCAAAAAAGCATTGGGAAGGGGGGAAATTGTTAAAGGTAATATTGCTGATCTAGGATTGGATCAGCCCCTTCGACATAAAAACCATATATGAGGAGGTGTCTTGGATAGATGCATGTTAAAATTGCAGAAGTAGCCTCGGTTAAATCTGATCATGAATCAGGTACAATTTAAGAAGAGAGAAGTAAAACACTTCTCAACAGGATTTCCTCTTTCTTTATTTGGTTTCAAGCTTAGAAAACTTGATCTAGACTGATTTATCAAGCTAGAAAGCAGTAATTAAAGCTTCTTATCTGCTTTTAAAGTACTTATTGGAGGACCTGTACAAAATCTTAACAAAAGGTGTTGACACGTACAAACTCATAAGCATGAGTATTCTTTCGCTATCTTATACTAAGTTTTGCCCTGTCAAGCTTGAAATGTTGCTTAGTTTGCATATGCAACTTCTCTTCTAAGAGTACATATTTCTTTGGTTTCAAAGGACGTTGTTCAAGTGATGGGAAAGCTTATTGAATAACCTTTACAATTATGCATAACTTAGAGAATAATACAGCCGAGAATACAAGACAAAATCATCATTCTAGTCAAAGAAACAAGTTAGAATCATCATTCTAATCAAAGAAACAAGTCATGTGCATTTCACCAAACAAAACTTAGAGAATAATACAGGCAAGAGTACGAGACAAAATCATCATTCTAGTCAAAGAAACGAGTCAGAATCATCATTCTAATCAAAGAAACAAATCATGTACATTTCACCAAACAAAAGACGTCCACATAAACAAATAAAAAGGAATAAATAAGGTATCCTGTCCAACCATGCAAAACCCACACGCAGTTTTATTTGTTTAATACCATGTGGTTAGCAAATTAAGCCACTTTAACTGCATCTTGATATATTTGGATTCTGCATCTAAATTTATCTTAACACTCAATTAATGATGCTATTCAAGTATTAAATTCACAGATTACAGAGATTATACACTGTCAAGACCAATTTTTTGTCTGAGTACAGAATGTTTTGCAAGGGACATGGATTGGAACCCACACAGGTCTGACTCAAGAAAGGCATAAGAATAGAGATAGTGACCCCCCACCATGGGAGATTTTGCAATCAAAATAAGAAAATGCTAAACGCGTTATCGTATCGGGAAGCATTATTAGTAACAAAACTAATTTCGCGTAATCCTTCCCATACAAAAAAAAAAAAAAGTTCTCAAAGAAGATTGCCGGAGGCCTCACATGCAATTTTCTCCATCAATGTCCCAATCCATTTGTTAAAATCAAAGACATATAGCTAAGTAAATTCTGCACGAGCCCAAAGTTGTACCCTCATCTTCTTCACTAAAGTTAACAACATCAAGAAAAACCTTATTCTTTTTCAATTTCCTTCCATTCATCTCTAATACATTTTTATCAAACTTAACAGGACTTCCAGCAACAAAGGATTATAGGTTTCCCAAGCATGCCAAGAGGCAGAGCATAAAATTAATCCTCTGAATTAGGGCAAAAATTTTCCCTTAAATCAAAAATTAGGGAAGCAAAATATGGGGGACAAAAAGAGTAATCACTTGCGGGATAAAATGAAGGTGATTGTTGCATAATATTGCACAGAGATATAGGTAAAGTCCAACAATAATGCTCGTAAACATTTTAAGGAAAAAACTTAAACAGCTTTTGGCAAACATAGCTGCATATTATTTCACAGAGAAATTCGAAAGGGAGAGCACTAACCTTTTGCGAGACTTGAGAGAGAGATGGTCTTCAACGCGTCAGGAGCCATAGTTGAGTGCTGACCTTCAATCGCTGGAAATGATGGAGGTATAGCGTGTTTTGAAGTGGGTGTGAAGGGGAAAGAGACTGTGAAGGTGAAAGAGGTTGTGAGGGATACTTAGGCAAAAGTGAAGGTTGTGAGGGACACTTAGACAAAAGTTGGACTTCACTCACACTTACCGCCACATTTTTTTGGCTTGCATTTGAATGGATTTCGGACTTCATTTATTCCCCCCTTTTAGACATGCTTCAATTTGTGAAGCTTTTTGGGTAATTAAATTGGTATTTATGAATTAATTTATTTAGTTAACTGTAGATCTGGTGTATGATTTATTTATTTTTGTAACTGGTTTATTGTAATTAATGTTATAGATTGATGATTACTAATTATCAAGATATAATAAAAAATATTTTTCTTTTTGCTATTTATTTATTACTGTAATTCAGGCAAATATGACTAATTTGACTAATCTAGTTAAATTGCCAAATATACATGAAAATTGATTCTCCTACAACTAATATATTTTTCTAAAATATGAGTCTATTATTGTTGTTTTTTCTTAAAACTTAAATCTGATTGAATCTCATCCCTAAATTTTCTTATTACATCTAAAAATTCTTGACTTGAATTCTCATATTGTAATAAAGGTACTGCAATTGAAGATATCAATTAGTATTACTAAATCTTTTTGACATCTTAATAATAGAAAAAAATTTTCAACTACTATGTAATTGAAGTTATTAATAGAATTTAAATTATATTTACTCATCTAGTACACTTAATAAATTAATAAACTATTAATTTATCGAGTAATTAATACCTTTTTAAATTATATGTAAGTACACTAGATGACAGTTGTTTCACTAGATACAAACCAATATTGATATTAATATGCTGTTAAAGTTGTGTTAATGTTCTAAGAAGGTAATAAAAGGCACAATAAGATCTTATTTTGTGTCCACATAGAATTATATAAACTATATGACAGTTGTTTCACTACATACAAACCAATATTAATGTTAATATATTGTTAAAGTTGTATTAATGTTCTAAGAAGGTGATAAAAGGCACAATAAGATCTTATTCTGTGTTCAAATAGAATTATATAAACTTATTCGGGCTTAAATCATATTTTAGGGTGGCTAAGTAAAATAAGGTTAAATTATTGGGAATCAAATCATATATTTAGGGTGTCCAAATAAAGTAAGATAAACTTATTGGGGTTTAAATCAAATTTTAGGGTGTCTTGGTAGACCAAGAATAGCTTATTAGGATTTAAATCATATTTTTTTAATTTTCTAGCTAGCACAATTAGAAAAAAAAATTTTATGCTGATTTCAATTTAATTAAAAACTTTCTTTAGTTTTTTTCAATTATAGAATTATTCCAATTTCAGCAACGTTAACTAGTTTAACTAACATAATTAAATTACCAAATTTATAAGAAAATTAAATTAATTATGAGACCTATAATCATTTGACTAGCTTTTTTTTTATTTTTTTCAGCAAGGGAGGGCTGGACTTAAGGAGCGGGGAGGGGGTAGGGGGATTTGAACCCAAGCTTTCTACTATCTGGGGCCTCAACCTCAGCCAGTAGGCCAATGCCTTATCAGCTAGCAAGTTAATTCATTTAGCCAATTTTATAACTTTAACTTTTATTTAAATTTGCTAATACATTTTTTTAAAAAAAATTTATGAATATATTATTAATCATTACTTCTTAATATAGTTATTAAAAAAATTATAATATATAAAAAATTATTGTTACATTTAAACAACTGTTCAGTGACAATACTTGTTGTCACTAGCAACTCTTACATTTTACTGACAACAAGAAGTCGTCAGTAAAAACCAACAGTGACAACAAGCCACAGTTGTCAGAAAAAGAACGAGCATTATTGACAACATTTAGCATGTTGTCACTATTGTATAGCGCGCGTTTCACAAATCAAATGGCGGGAAGTAGTTTGTGATGACAATTTAAAGTCGTCACTAAATAGCTAGCTGCCTCGATGCAGGTGTGACAACATTCAAAATCGTGGCTGAAGGGCCTTCTTTAGAGACGAGAAAAAGTCGTCACTGTGTAATGTTGTCACTAATGACAATTTTTCTTGTAGTCATAACCAAGTAACACGAGAATAGTCATCAACAAAGGTGACAAAATACTTAAAACCAAATTTAGATTTAATTGGACAAGGGCCCCAACTATCAGAGTGCACTAATACAAAAGGGGACACAGCCCATTTATTGACTCTAGACAAATAAGGTAAACGATGATGATTGGCAAACTGACTTGACTCACAATCTAAATGAGATAGATTCTGAAAAATTGGAAACAACTTCTTTAAAATAGGCAAAGATGGATGACCCAAACGACAATGAACTTCAAGAGGTGTCAAGACAGATGAACATGTAATTGGTCTCGGCACTTTCAGTGGAGGAGTTTCAAGTACATACAGTTTGCCAGACTCACGCCCTCTACCAATAATCTTCTTCGTCGTAAGATCCTGAAAAACACAATATTCAGGAAAAAATGAGACAAAACATTTAAGATCTTTTGTAATTTTACTAATGGAAAGGAGATTGAAAGAAAAATTAGGTAAACATAAGATTGAAGATAAGGAAATGGAAGATGTAGGAATAACTACACCAGAACCCACAATTGAAGTACTCGACTCATCAGTCAAAGTAACACACGAAAGATTTTTATTAGAATTAAAAGAGGAGAAGATACCTTTATCACCGGTCATATGGTTTGTTGCACCGGAATCAATAACCCATTTATTAGAGAATGACACAAGACACGTAGTAGAGTTACCTAAATGATCAACACAAGATAGAGCGGTACTAGAAGATGGATTAGCAGATTTTTGTGAGGTTTGGTACTCAGTAAATAGGGCAAACTCATCAAGAGACATTTATGGATTTGTCAGAAGATGAAAACACATAGTTGCTTTCCTGATTTGCAAAATTAGCAAATTGGGAATTTTGTTGAGGTTTGCCATGAAACAGCCGACATATACGTATAGTGTGACCCGGTTTCTTACAGTGATAATAGACCCGTTGATTTGGGTCATACTATCCACGACTAACAATTTCACTATTTTGAAAGCCATGTCCATTTCTGCCACCATTACCACCATTATTTCCTCGATTATTTCCTTCACCAATCCCATTAACATTATGTCGGCTCACAAATGGAACTTGTAACATTAGAGGAAGGTCGAGATCCCTCAACCTTTAACACTCGCGTAAAGGTGTCATGAAGAGATGCAATTTCTGGATTAGAGAGGATTTGTGTTCGAGCAGCATCAAACTCAGTTGGCTTTCCTGCAAGAAAACTCATAATAGCCATTTGCTCTCATTGAGACTGTTGAGTTTTTATATCAGAACTAAAAGGGAGAAAAGAATTTAACTCCTCATACACCTTTTTAAAATCCATGAAGTATTCTGTAAGAGATCTTTCTTTCTTTTCTGGATGATAAAATTCCTTACACACATCATATATATGGTTTAAACTTCCCTTACCAGGATATAAGAAAGCCAAATAATCCATACCATCTTTAACAAACTCACAGTGATTGATCAAACCAATTATCTCGTTGTCAATGGAATTCTAAATCTGCAAAAATATTTTTGCATCTTCTGTGAGCCAAGCCTTCTTCTCGTCACCATCTGCAGTTATATCCAAAACAGTTTTACTCCAATCCAAAAAATTCTTTCCATTAAGTCTATAATCAATAATTTTTGATGTTGTGAAAATAACATCAGAAATCACTATTCTAATCTCTTTACTACATATCCTGTCAGCCATTATAACTCACTAAAAAATTTCAAGTAACAAATATGAGGGATTCTAAAAGTGACTCAATAGGGCTACGCCAAGAAAGAAATTGATAATAGAGCTCCTAGAGCTCTAATACCATGTAAACTAAGAAGGAGAGAAAAGTTGTTTTTTTCATATCAATAAAATGTACAATATACATGTATTTATAGAAGTGTAGATTATTCTAGAAAATCTATTCAAATCTTCTAGTATCTAATCAAAATCAATCTAGAATCTAATCAAATATTCTAACTATAATCAAATCAAATATTTACTTTTAATATCTACAACACTTACAACCCATTTTTCATCCTCTTTCCTTAGACTCATAATAGCTTTGAATCCAATTCTAGTAATTGGTTTCTCCACACTTTTTTATTGCTGTCGCTTTCTTTGTCTGAGCTTTTTTTGCGAGACCCTTCTCTTTAATAAACAAATTCTACTCCAATTAAAGATTATCTTTATGTAAGCATCCTGTAAGATTTTTTTTCTCAAAAAAAAGACTTTTTGCATTATGCCCTATAACATGCATAAGCATCTTCTAAGTCATCAAAAAACATACCTTGACATGGCTAATAAGAAATTTCCTTTGTAGTTAAACTTCTATCTGTTTGTCCATTGACGTTCTCTAATAAACCTTCACATCTGAATCTTTAATAGGTTCTTTAATTGGATCATCTGACAAATACTTTTCTTTTCCTCAATAAATTGAACAACCAAATTCATCCTGTATTTACAAATTAAATAAAAAAATCTTCTATTAATAAACAAAAACCTAAACTCAAACCCTTTATGACAATACAACTAGTACGAACCCAAAATAAAATTCTTACATATCCCAAATGTGTAGATGAAATTCATGAGTGTGGAAAATGAGATTAAGAAAATATATTAAATTATCAACTCAAAATTATACAACTGAAGACCCTAGGAAATTACGAGAGAGTGTGGTAGGACAATAATTTTTTTTTGTTCTTCGTCTAGGGTTTTTCTTTCTCTTTCTTTTGGGTAACGAAAAGCTAGGAAATTGTGTTGTTGTGATTGCCGGGAAAAAATAGATATTATTTCATCGTATTTGGGTTTCATCGTTTCTTTTTTATTATTATTATTTTAACTCAAATTGGTGTCTAGATATTGTAGGTGATGGTGAAATACTATAAAAATGGAGCATTTAAGAATGTCTAGGTGGTAAGAAATGATTGGGTGCTTGAAGCCTGAATCAGAATGATCTTGACATACTTTAAACTCGAAACAAAATTAGGTATCTAACAGAACCAATTCCTATCCAGTCGTCTAGCTAGAATCTAGTATAACGGCCATTTTTAATTCTTCTAATCACTAACAAAGCCAAAGAGATTCAGACCTCTAGAAACAGACTGATTTATCGGCGGAGCTAAGACTAGATTTGAGGAGCGAGTATTCTTTACTCCGAGGTTTAAACTTGATCAACATATTTGGCTCTAATTATAGTGGCCCATAGCTATTGGCATCTTTTAAGGTGTCCAATTAAATATAGTAAGAGCAACTTCATTGGTTTCTTTCATTTTCCTAATACCTAGACTCCTTTAGATTTAAGGAAAGCACATTAGATGTGGTAAAAGGGATATTAGAGAAGACTTGTTAAGTTCAACTTTTCCTGGTAGCGAAAAAGAGAAGATTAGCGTGCCAACCATGTAACCTTTTTTGAACTTTCTCAACAATGAAATTGAATAGCTATTTGTTAATTTTCCCATGAGCAAGAGGGAAACCATGATATTTGCTTAAATTGTCAGTAGATCTAATGCCTAAGAATTGATACACTTTCTAGATAGTGAGTATGTTTAGATAGTAGATTATTTGGAATAATTTTAAAAAAATAATGTAGCATTTTTTTGATGTAATATACATGAGATAAAAAGTAGTTCGAAATTGTTTGATGATGTAAGCAAAAAAATTTTGAACAAATAATAACAATCCAAACAAACCCAATGATATTGAAGTATTTGGAGAAATGAAGATCCTAGGATTATTAGGTTAATCTTCAAACGAGAATGAAGAGAGAATTCATCTAAGAACTTAATTTTTTGGACAGAAGAGATAGAATGTCATGTCCTAAATTTGCCTTCATACAAGATGCAATACATCACAACTTAAAAAGAAAAAGATTTCTCAAACATGCAAAGCACCTTGTTTTGACTAATATACTCGAGAAAATTGTGTAAAATTTGAGTTTAAAAGCAAACATCACAATACTATTCAACTTTGTGGATGCGTGAAAGTAACTTGTTCTAGTGGTATAATTAATCACTCATTACATTATGATAGAAATGAAACTCTTTAAGTCTCAAAGACAGTGCCAAATTCTATAAGTGGATCTTCCTTCATTCTTTCCTAGTCATGCATCAACTTACTCTTCCACGGACTCTCTACTATCTCCACTAATTTGTGATCATCTAAATTTGCAAAACAATATATAACTTGGGTTCAGCAAACTTAATCGCTCAATTGTGATTAGTGATGTTTTGAATGGGGACTCTGTTTTCGGATTCTTTTAGTGATGTTTTGAAGGCCTTCTCCTATAAGCTTTGGTGGAGGTTGGGGCAAAATGACCCAATCTGGTCACTTTTCATGCAGCTGAAATATGTTAAGGGGGTTCATCCCTCCTTGGTGGTTGGGGATCATCCACCAGCTTCTTGGCGTCGTCTACTTGCTATAGGTGACTTTGCCGAAAGTCAGATTTGTTGGAGACTGAGGGAGGGGGTGGTGAATTTCTGGCATGATTTATGGTGTTCGAAGCAACCTTTAGCGGTTATGTGTAGTTAGTTTATCCTCCTTATACGCTAGTCAGGGAATTTTATTTGAACGATGGATAGAATAAGCAATGACTACAGCAATGGCTTCCTCCGGCATTGGTTGCTAATGTTAAGAATATTCAATTTTTTGCCTCTCAGTAGGATCAAATGGTGTTAGTATATATGCCCTAAAGACAATCACTTTAAGGGTCCCTTATATGTACTTGAATTATTTATGCATTAACAAATGACATATTTATCACATTGATTGCTTGTATGTTAATACTTGTGTGATAAAGTCCCTAGAATAAACTTGATCAATGAGATTATAAGTGTTATGATGATGAGACTCATTCGATTAATTATAAAGTTTATTCTTAAATATCTTTAGTCAAAGTATTAATAAGAAGGGACATTACTAATACGGTTAGACTAGCATATACTATGCCGCTTTTGTTGATAAAATAGTAGATCTCATCTACTATGGTGTATGAGACACCTAAGCAAGTATATGGGTGCTTGATGTTATGATCAAGTTCACTAGATTGATCCACTTAGAGATTACTTTTGTGCCAAAAGGTTAATCTCTAAATGACATTTTATGTAAATGATTCTTGGACTTAAGATTTTCATAGTATCTTGAATATGGATGTGTATATTTCAATTGTTATATGATTGCTCCTGTAAAAGGGAATGCTCACATCATTAACGTTTGGGTATATACATTTGAAGTATGGAAAGGTAGTGAATAATATATAAGGATTCACCACCTCTTGTGGAAGAGGAGTTATCTCATTGTTGGCCTCTTGTGAAATATGACTCAAGAAATCTTAGTACTAAGTGAATGAGTCTTAAAAGCTAGTTTTAAGTACTTGTTCTTTTAGAGTTAAATTTTGGTACAAGAAAGGTACATTAATCATGTATGGAATTGGTACATGTTTCATGATTAATGTGAGATAAGTATGGTGAAAGGATATAAATTACATAGTAAATGTTCATTGAAAGGTGAAGTCATCCACTTGACTTTTCTCATTACTTGGGTGGTCATGATGCATTGCTAGATGCCAATCTTTATCTATAAGAATGAGTCAATTGATTGATTGAATCAATGATAAATTAAAAGGGTTTTTAATTTATCTAACTCTTATTAAGTGAGAATTATGATTTATTCTTATTGCCAAGTAATTGAGAACCTAATGGGTCACACACTTTAAGAATTCCTTTGGTCGAATTAAATGTGATTCAAATAAGGACTTGAAATTATTGAATTGGATTATTTATGGTTTAATTTGTGAGACAAATTAAACATTGAGGACTTATGGTGTAATTATGGTTGTTTCTTCCAAGACAAGGAGTTGTACTTGGATTAGGAAGTGGATCCTTGGAAACTAAGTTATGCTTGGATTAGGAACCTAATCCTTAAGCAAACTAACTCCGATTTCCATACGGTTTTGGAACAACCTAATGGTCTATAAATACCTCATATTACTCTTGCTTAAAGATACAAGACAAGACACAATTTTGAGGGTTTTGATCTCTGAAAATTCGTTTGGAAAAATTACCCAAAAATTAGAGAGTTGGGCTAGGGTTTTATTTTAGAGTGTTAAGAGGAGAAAAATTGTTTCTTCTTCCTACTTGACATTCAAGCAACCCTAGTTGTGAGATAGAGTGATTATCTCATTCACTTGTGTCAATAAAGGTTAGCTAGCACTAACATAAGAAAGGGTTGAATAGCCTTGGAGGTTTCGGCAAAAGGAATTCGTGTGGATCACCGTTAGAGGCCGTGCAGCGCTTGAGCTACGATGGATTCGTCACCTACCTCTACGTCGTTATTGGTACTCCATTGTTTAAGGTATTCTCAATAAACACCCTTGTACAAATTGCATGTTTTTATCAAGGATTGATCCTCTCTTGGAATTGAAAATTTTAATTTTATCCGCTGCTTTATTTCTTCAATTCCTAACAGTGGTATCAGAGCCAACCTTGATAAGACATGCAATTATTTTATTTAGTTGTCATATATGTTAATTAAGAATTAATTATATGCGATTCAATGGTGGTTTAAAAATTGAAAATTTTGAAAAAAAAAGGGTTTTTTGTTTTCCGGATTTTGTCCTCAAAAGATTTTATAGTTCTTGGAAATCCAAAGTTTTGGAAATTAGATAACAAGTAGGAAACAAAATCAAAATTGGAAAATAGATATGACTTATTAGGAAATAAAGATTTCCTAATCTAACTTGTGTTTTAGGAAATCTAAAACAATAAGAAATCTAGATTTCATATTTAAGTTAATTTTCCAAATTTGATCTTGGTTATTTTCCAAAAGTATCTTTGGAATTATTGCCTAAATTTATTATGAATAAAATAAAATTATATCAAATATAATTCTGAAAAGGTGGTTGTGCGTCGCTGAAACTTTAGCGACAGATTTCTTGTGAAGGATATTCGTCGCTAAAACCTGTTTTCTGTCACTAAAGCTGTTTTTAGAAATTGATTGAACTGTGCGTCGCTGAAACTTTTAGCGACAAATTTCTTGTGAAGGATATTCGTCGCTAAAAGCTGTTTTCTGTCACTAAAGCTATTTTTCAGAAATTAATTGAATTTGATTCAATCAATTTTTTAAACCCCTTGGATTAAAGTTTTTATTGATTAAAGACTTGTGCATATAATGATATATGACTAGAACTAAATAAAAATTTTTTTTATGCTTTCATTTAATTATATATTATATGATTGCATGGTGGATGATTATGGACTAATACCAATGTGATTGTGTATGGTTGAATGTGTAAATGGATGGATTGATGGTATTTTGAAATAGGGTCTGTGCGCCCTGCCTTTCTCTCATATTCTTGATGTAAATTCTCTTTTCATCTCACTCCCCTTGAATGTAACTCAAGGTTTCTCTCAAAAAAAAATGTAATGTATTTTTTATTTATTCATTAAGGATAGGGAGAGGGTAAGGATACAAATGTATAGATTAGAATTTACAATTGTAATGTACAATGAAGATGGAGATGGCACTACATCCACCATGGCACATCTGAGGAGGTGTGTGGCATGGAGATATTTTTGTCCCTTAGTTTGACCATCTAGTCTCCTCTTGGCTCGGGGAAACTAGCTTAGGATTAAAGTCCATAATCATCCACGTTCATAGTATGTTTGTTTATTTATAGATAAATATGCATACTATGTTTGATTTGATGAGACCTTTATAATAAATTTAAATTATTAGTTAAAATCCCTCAAATTAAATATTAAATCAAGTTGAAGTTGCCTTCCATTATTATAGTAAAAATGATCATGTTCAAGTTAACTTGTTGAGTACACTCAAGGTTGCTTTACCATGAGGAGTTTTTGCTATGAGATAAGATCTCTGAATAATGGGTATGATTTAACTAAAATTTTGTGACTTGTTGAGTACACTCAAAGTCATAAAAAAAAAATTTTAGAGACAAAGGTTGGGTAACACATAAGATGTGTTGTCAAGAGTTGATAACCCAACTATCTAGAAGTTACAAGGGTTGTAATTGGTAAAATGTACCTATCTTTTGAAATTATTTTGATTTGTTGAGTACATTCAAGGTCAAAATAACTAAATGGGATTCTAGACCCACTAGGAATTGTTAAATTCCCAAATTCATATATGAGGGTTATGAAATTTGTATTAAAATAGTGGGAGCAAAAATCAAATTTTATTTATGTCATTTAATTTGGTTTTTGTTTAGCATAAATATCAATATTCATTCTATTTTTACTTTGTTGTAGAATGTCTTCCAACATTAATTTACGTGCTATCCTTGACAATTGCAAATTGACCAGATCTAATTTCTTGGACTGGCAACGTAATTTGAGAATTGTTCTCAAGCATGAGCATCTTGTCTATGTTCTTGATGCACCTCTCCCCTTGGAACCACCGCTACCTAATGCCCCAATTGAGATTGTTGAACAGTTCAACAAACATCATGCGGACAATGATACAGTTGTATGTGTCATGTTAGCATCCATGTCTTTTGAGCTTCAAAAGCAACATGAACACATGAATGCTTATGATATAATGTTTCACCTACAAGAGTTGTTTGGTGCACGGTCTAGAACCGAGAGATATGCAGTTTCCAAAGAACTGTTCAGGTGTCGAATGGCAGAAGGCTTTTCAGTGACTGAACATGTGCTAAAGATGATTGGCCATATTGAAAAATTAGGCCAATTAGGCTTTGTCATGGACCATGAGTTAAGTGTTGACCTAGTTTTGCAGTCACTACGACACATATTCATGCATGTTACGCATTACCGCATGAATAAAGTGGAACGTTACGAATTGTTGAATATGCTCAAGGAAGCCGAGGCCAATCTTAAAAGGGACAAGGGCCCAGTTTTAGTGGTTTCTTCAAATTCCTCAAGGACTAAGACTAAAAAGTCAAAATCTAAGTCCAAGAAGAACAAGAAGATAACCAAACCTTCTGGGGGCATAAACAAGAATAAGAACAAGGCAAAGGGCAAATGCTTCCATTGTGGCAAAGATGGACATTGGAAGCGGAATTGCAAGGACTATCTCGACCTTAAAGAGAAGAAGCTTAATGAAGCTGCTACTCAAGGTGTGTATATGATTGATTAATCTGTCTACTTCTAATAATTCATGGGTATTGGATACTAAGTGGTTCTCATATTTGTTTGAATATGCAGGGACTAAAGGAAAGTAGAATGTTGAAGAAAAATGAAGTGATCCTACGAGTAGGCAATGGAGCAAGAGTTGTGGCCATAGCTGTAGGAACATATCATTTATCTTTACCTAGTGGACTTGTTTTAGAATTAAACAATTGTTATTATGTTCCAAGATTAACCTGCAAACATAATTTCTATTTCATGTTTGGACATGGAAGGTTTTCCATTAGTATTAAGAATAAATGTTGTTCTTTTCACGTAATGGAATTTTTTATGGGAATGCTCCTATGAAAAATGGTTTATACATTCTAGATATAACAAATCAATCCTCAATGTAAACACTAAAGGCGTAAATTGGATGGTGTTAATCAAACGTACCTTTGGCATTGTAGATTGGGTCATATAAATGAGAAACGCATATCCAAATTATACCAAAATGGTTATTTGGACTCATTTGATTATGAATCATTTGAAACATGTGAATCTTGTTTGCAAGGAAAATTGACCAAAACTCCCTTTACTGGGAAAGGCGAGAGAGCAAGTGAGTTGTTAGGATTGATACATAGTGATGTATGTGGTCCAATGACAATTCAAGCTAGAGGTGGTTTCTCCTACTTCGTAACTTTCACTGATGACTTTTCAAGGTATGGTTTTGTCTACTTAATGAAACACAAACCGATACCTTTGGAAAGTTTATAGAGTTTAAGAATGAAGTGGAGAAACAACTTGGTAAAAGTATTAAAACCTTAAGATCCGATAGAGGTGGAGAATACTTGGACCAAGAGTTTGAACGCTATCTGAGAGATCATGGTATTCTTGATCAAAGGACACCTCCAAAAACACCACAAATGAATGGAGTTTCTGAAAGGAGAAATCGCACCCTATTGGATATGATACGATCCATGATGAGTCGTGCAAATTTGCCAAAATCGTTTTGGGGGCATGCCCTGCAGACAGCTTCCTATACTTTGAATCGTGTTCTATCAAAGACTGTTCCTTCTACTCCATATGAGATATGGAGAGGTAGAAGACCAAATCTTTCACATATGAAGATTTGGGGATGTCCAGCTTATGTAAAGCGGGATGTGTGGATAAACTTGAACCAAGATCCGACAAATGTCTATTTGTGGGATATCCAAAAGAAACAATTGGATATTATTTCTATCATCCAATTGAATCAAAAGTGTTTATCTCAAGACATGCTACCTTTCTAGAAAAATAGTTTATTCTAGAGGAGAGTAGTGGGAGTAAGATAGATCTTGAAGAGGTTCAAGATAAACAAATAGACAAAGAACAGTCGATGGAACTAGAGCTAGCTTCTCATGAGGCGACAAGAAGCTCAGATACAGATCTTAGGGTCTAATAGACTACGCCATGCACCTAAGAGGTATGATGACATATTCATCTTAGAAGAAGATGATACTGACGACCTAAGAGGTTCTAGAAAATAAAGACTCCAAGAAATGGCTTGAAGCTATGAAATCGGAAATGGATTCCATGTATGATAATGAGGTATGGACTTTAGTCGAACCACCAAGGGATAAAGCCTATAGGGTGCAAATGGGTCTTCAAAAAGAAGACCGACATGGAAGGTAAGGTTGTTACCTATAAAGCAAGGCTAGTGGCTAAGGGTTATAATCAAAGACAAGGTGTTGACTTTGAGGATACCTTTTGTAGCCATGCTTAAATCCATTCGAATAATGCTTGCTATAGCGCACTATGATTATGAAATTTGGCAAATGGATGTTAAAACAGCTTTCCTTGGAAACCTTCAAGAAGAAGTGTATATGACACAACCTGAGGGGTTTACATCTAGAAATGCCAACAAAGTATGCAACCGCAAAGATCTATTTATGGTCTAAAAGCAAAGCTTCTAGGAGTTGGAACATTCGCTTTGATGAAGTAATCAAAGGGTTTGGTTTCTTACAAAATCAAGACCTAATCATGTGTATATAAGAAGGTCGTGGGAGCTCAATATGTTTCCTTGTGTTATATGTGGATGACATATTAATTATGGGAAATGACATACCCATGCTTCAAGCAGTAAAGGTATGGTTGTCCAAGAATTTCTCCATGAAAGATCTAGGAGAAGCAATCTACATTGAATGAGGATCTATAGAGATAGATCAAAAGATTGTTGGGCCTTTCACAATCCACATACATAGATAAAATGTTAAAGAGATTTAACATGAAAAATTCTAAGAAAGGCTTGTTGCCAATATCTCATGGCATTTACCTTTCTAAGGATATGTGCCCTAAAAGAGGAAAGGGCACACATGATTAGAACACCTTATGCTTGCAATAGGTTCTATCATGTACTCTATGTTGTGTACTAGACCCGATGTCTCATATGCTTTAAGTGTTACAAGCAGATACCAAGCTAATCCTGGTGACAAACACTGGGTGGCTGTCAAAAATATTCTCAAATATTTGAGAAGAAGCGAAAGACATGGTCTTGGTATATGGAGGTGCCAATTTGCAAATCGAAGGATACAACGATGCCGACTTCCAATCGATAAAGATGATAGTCGGTCTCTCAGGTGCGTGTTCACATTAAATGGTGGAGTTGTGACTTGGAAGAGTTCCAAGCGGAGACCACGGATTCTACTGAAGGCGAATACATCGCGAGGCAGCCAAAGAGGCCGTTTGGATCAAGAAGTTCATCTCTGAACTTGGTGTGGTTCCTTCCATTAATGATCCAATAAATTTGTATTGTGACAATAATGGAGCAATTGCAGACAAAGGAACCAAGGTCTCATCAACGGTCCAAACATGTATTAAGACGATACCATTTGATCAGAGAGATCATTGGGAGAAATGATGTAAAGATACAAAGAGTCCCACCTGATAAGAATATAGGCGATGACTAAGCCTTTGTCTCAAAAATTACATGATAATCATGTAAGCTCATATGGCCTTAGGCATGTGAGTGATTGGTTTTAGTGCAAGTGGGAGATTGTTAGTATATATGCCCTAAAGACAATCACTTTTAGGGTCCCTTATATGTACTTGAATTATTTATGCATTAACAAATGACATATTTATCACATTGATTGCTTGTATGTTAATACTTGTGTGATAAAGTCCCTAGAATAAACTTGATCAATGAGATTATAAGTGTTATGATGATGAGACTCATTGATTAATTATAAAGTTTATTCTTAAATATCTCTAGTCAAAGTATTAATAAGAAGGGACATTACTAATACGGTTAGACTAGCATATACTATGCCGCTTTTGTTGATAAAATAGTAGATCTCATCTACTATGGTGTATGAGACACCTAAGCAAGTATATGGGTGCTTGATGATATGATCAAGTTCACTAGATTGATCCACTTAGAGATTACTTTTGTGCCAAAAGGTTAATCTCTAAATGACATTTTATGTAAATGATTCTTGGACTTAAGATTTTCATAGTATCTTGAATATGGATGTGTATATTTCAATTGTTATATGATTGTTTCTGTAAAAGGGAATGCTCACATCATTAACATTTGGGTATATACATTTGAAGTATGGAAAGGTAGTGAATAATCTATAAGGATTCACCACCTCTTGTGGAAGAGGAGTTATCTCATTGTTGGCCTCTTGTGAAATATGACTCAAGAAATCTTAGTACTAAATGAATGAGTCTTAAAAGCTGGTTTTAAGTACTTGTTCTTTTAGAGTTATATTTTGGTACAAGAAAGATACATTAATCATGTATGGAATTGGTACATGTTCCATGATTAATGTGAGATAAGTATGGTGAAAGGATATAAATTACATAGTAAATGTTCATTGAAAGGTGAAGTCATCCACTTGACTTTTCTCATTACTTGGGTGGTCATGATGCATTGCTAGATGCCAATCTTGATCTATAAGAATGAGTCAATTGATTGATTGAATCAATGATAAATTAAAAGGGTTTTTTAATTTATCTAACTCTTATTAAGTGAGAATTATGATTTATTCTTATTGCCAAGTAATTGAGAACCTAATGGGTCACACACTTTAAAAATTCCTTTGGTCGAATTAAATGTGATTCAAACAAGGACTTGAAATTATTGAATTGGATTATTTATGGTTTAATTTGTGAGACAAATTAAACATTGAGGACTTATGGTGTAATTATGGTTGTTTCTTCCAAGACAAGGAGTTGTACTTGGATTAGGAAATTGGATCCTTAAGGAAACTAAGTTATGCTTGGATTAGGAAACTGAATCCTTAAGCAAACTAACTCCGATTTCCATACGGTTTTGGAACAACCTAATGGTCTATAAATACCTCATATTACTCTTGCTTAAAGATACAAGACAAGACACAATTTTGAGGGTTTTGATCTCTGAAAATTCGTTTGGAAAAATTAACCAAAAATTAGAAAGTTGGGCTAGGGTTTTATTTTAGAGTGTTAAGAGGAGAAAAATTGTTTCTTCTTCCTACTTGACATTCAAGCAACCCTAGTTGTGAGATAGAGTGATTATCTCATTCACTTGTGTCAATAAAGGTTAGCTAGCACTAACATAAGCAAGGGTTGAATAGCCTTGGAGGTTTCGGCAAAAGGAATTCGTGTGGATCACCGTTAGAGGCCGTACGCTTGAGCGGCTACGTGGATTCGTCACCTATCTCTACGTGCGTTATTAGTACTCCATTGTTTAAGGTATTCTCAATAAACACCCTTGTACAAATTGCATATTTTTTATCAAGGATTGATCCTCTCTTGGAATTGAAAATTTTAATTTTATCCGCTGCTTTATTTCTTCAATTCCTAACATAAGATACATAAACAAGTTGTGTTATATTTTGTGAAAATCAAAGAGAGGAAGGACAAAATTTTTTTCTTAAGAGGATCCAGGTTAAGAAAGTTCACAGAGATCGCTATTAGAGGCTGGATACTTGAACAGTTTCAAGGAAATTGTTAGGACTTCATCCGCATCCTTAAACTAATTCATAGTCACATGGAGTTAATCAAAGAACATAAACTTCTTCAATAATAGAAGGGTAGACCTTGTCTGTCTGCCACTCCTCTCCTCCTTCCCCTTGCAAAACTCACCTCGTCCCCTTCCTCCTCCAATAGTCCTCCTCCTCCTACTATGCTCAAAATGCTGCATTCCTCCATTTTTTGCCAGATTGCAAAATATACCAGCATTTCCAGAAAACATGTGATAGATTCTTCAATCGTCCTTCTGCTTCTCCAGTCTGCCACTACCCCTTTCAAGTTGAGGTCCCATCATTTTCTAACAATTTCACCCACTCCAATTTCTGTCAAGGTCAACGCTGCTCTTAAGCAGGTTGCGCCAAATTGTTCTCCAAGATACATCCACAAAACTGGTAGACTGATGTTGAGGGCTTAGGCTGCTCGCGGTCTGTGTACCACTCCTCCCAAACATAACAGATGGAAGGAGAGGATGATTACTTGGATACTGAAGATAGCCTATTACTTGGAGCTGCAGATTTTCGGCTTTCAGATTATCCTCAAAGATGTCAGATTCCGCCTCCAATTGCCGTTTAAGTGGGAAACCTCTGTTTAAGAGGAACACAACCCTGCTAATGGCCCACTATGGGGAGCATACTGAGGATTGGCGTTTTCATCAATCTTGCTGGGCATTTTATTTAGGGATAATTTCAGAAACCTCCCTTCAGGTTTCTCATAATATCACTAAACTCCTCCAAGTTTTTTAAAATCTCACTTACCTCTTTGGATTGACATTTCTTGTAACATTGTAACCCTTTTGAAAGAAATGCAATAAAGATAAAACTTTTGTTCTAGTACTACCCTTGTATTATCCTACTTATGAAACTTACAACAACAATAAAAAATAAATCAAGGCTAAATTTTTACAAGGTATAAATTTCTTGACTTAAACTATTTATTTTAGTTGTATTAAAACAAAAGCAAAATTTACACATTGAAAAAATTACACCATGAAAAATTTACACCTATAAAGAGATTATTTTAGTTATCAATGCAACTTAAACTATATCATGTATTAAAACATATTTTTAAGAAAATTTTTTTGAGTTTCTTAATTATAATTGTCCATGAAATTTTTTCAAAATGTTAGTTAGTCACTAAAATCTTCCTAAATGGTTGATTTTGACGAGATTTAATTTATTCATGTCCTTTATTATCCCAACATGACCTCGATGTATAGAAATATGAACTATTATTAGATAGCAATTTTTTTAATATACATTTTTTGGTTTGAAAATTTTATTTTTGGTTTAGCTTTTTAGTTAAATACTTATCAAAATCAAGGGTAATGTTGTCAATTTGTGACTTTTGATAGGAATATTTAATCTTGTGAAATTGATAGGGAGGTAAATCAGATTTTGAAAACCTCAAGGGAACTAAGTGATATTATGAGAAACCTCAAGGGAGGTTTCTAAAATTATCCCTTTTATTTACTATAAAATATCCCAAGAGCCTGATGACAAAATTGATGAAGCTATTGCAGATTGGAGTGATAAACCATTTTGAGAGACGATGTTATGGGGTGAGCTGAGAGGATCTTGGGTTTTATCTACACGTTCACACTATTAGTTTACTTAGTGTGTGAAGATGACTTTTAACTTTTTAATTTTGTGCATATGAAGATCTTATTGTGTTCATCATATAATTGCCCAATAGGCTTTGACCCATGAAACCAAAAAAAAAAAAAGGGAACCTCTTTTTGTGTTCATCATATTATTGTCCATTGGGCGTGGACCGATGGAAAAGACATGTTCGAACTTAGTTTGTAAAGATGACTCTTCACTTTTAGTGTTGGGCAAAAAACCCAAAAAAAAAAAAAAGGAATTAATCAAAGAACGATCTACTAAAGGAACAAAAAAAAAACTAATTTTCATTATTGTCATTTGTATGATTCCTTACAATGGTATCAGATCCAACTTTGATTAACATATGTAGACCTAGCTTTTCTCTTCTTCAAAATTTATCATTGTAAAGAATTGATGACACTTAATTTTGTGTATAGCAATAAAAGTAGGCCTCTGTTGATTTTTTTTTTTTTGTGTATTTTAAGATTAAGTGCTCATATCTTTGAAAGTAAATTCAGAATACTTTTTTCTAACTCAAATTTGCAACTTATATGATGCCTTGATTCTATTATATCTAATATCCACGTGTATATAAGTTGGGGTTTCATAAGATTAAAGGATTTGATAATTAAATATACAGTTAGAGATACCTTATTTTATTTTAACACATTCAATTGTAGGAATAAATACATATGCAACCTCTTTATTTTAAGGGTAAATTTTCTATGCACTACTAGTGTATACACGAGTGGCATTAAATATATGCCACATAATTTAATTTCAAATTTAAAATTTAGTTTTTATACAAGTCGCATACATGCACAATTACTAGTATAAAAAAACTCTACACTAACAATGTATAAAAACTTATCTTTATTGTAATAGAGGAAAAAATTAAAAAGATATTACAAATATGGTAGGTCTTCAATTTTTATAAATAAATTTATATTTTTTTAATTTTACTTCCTTTTAGGAGAGAATTAAAACTCTTCTTTAAATAATTATTTATTGATTATGAAAAATATAATAAGAAAGATAAATAGAAAAATTGTATTGTCAATCTATCATAAGTACTAGATGGATATAAATTGATAATAAGGAAGGTCTATATTATATTCGTGGGTTAATTACATCCACCTCCCTCATGCTTTAGTCAAACATCATCACATCTCTTGAGTTTTGAAAAATAATAATCACTCCCCTTTATTTAATAGATCTTAAATAGAGTTAAAATTTTGCTTGCATCGACAATCATACCCTCTTTTAAAAATAAGATAGCTATCTCAAGAAAAAAATAAGAAAAATGTGAAGAAAAGAAAACAAATCAAAATCACGAGTATGAAAACAAAAGGCAGAATAAAAGCCTTTTGGCCACATTAATCTTCTCATTCTTCCCATGGCAGACATGTTTCTCTAGTGCCATCTCCACCCTCATCTTTTACTCTTCCCCACTCTCTCATCCGAAAGATCTCTCAAATTGTCATTTTTTTTTTTCGTTTCCCATCATTGTTAATATCCCTCCAATTTCTAAATCTTTTCGCAGACAAAACCCAACACCCTTTCAATCCCCTTTTCTCAATTCCCAACCCATTGCACTGTATAACACTTGTTTTTTCATCTCTTTTTTTTTTTTATTCCTTCTATGATGATCTTGTGTATAGTTTTTCAATCTATTGGAGAAGGAATAGGAGGAAAGTGTGTTAATGAGAAGGAAGAGGATAAGATGAGTTTTGCGTATTTTTTTCGTACTTATTGTATCTTTTGTAATTTTGTCTGGTGTTCTAAACGGCATTGCTAGTTTTCTTTTCAAACTTTAATTGGAATTAAATAAATTAATAAATTCCATGGAAATAGGGGTATTTGTAGAAGATTGAGTTGGGTTTTGGCAGTTCCTAAATTAGGAACGTTAGTCTAATAAAGAATTGGGGTATTTTGTTTCTTGACTTTGTAGCTCAAGGGGTTGACTGTTATTTTCTAAAGATCAGGGGGAATGTTGATAGTTTGGCAAAAACACAAGGGAGGTGGACGTTCAAATTAAGAGTAAAAGTCAGAACTTTTATAGAAACTAGAAGGATAGTTAGTGTAATTTGGCGTAAATCTTTAATCTTAGCCACAAGTTATTTTGGTTAAGGTGGAAGCTCTCATTTAAAAATCAATTTGTTATAAAATCTTTAGCCTTAGCTATAAGTTATTCTGGTTGAGGTGGAATCTCTCATTTAAAAAACAATTTGTTATAAAAGAACTACAAAGAAAGAGCAAAAAGAAAAGAACAGATATGATGCTAACCACAAATCTTTCTTGAGTACATTAAAAAAAACTCAACTGAAATATTCTATTTTGTGAAAAATTGTATAATATCAATAAAGTAGTAGACCTTAATTCATTATAACAATCTTGAGTATTCATCCATCTGATTAAAGTAAAGGTGTTTAATTTTTCTAATTCTTATTTGTGAAGGATTGCAACTTGTACTTACTGCCAACATCTATGAGAACCTAATAAGTCATGCACATTAAAAACTTCATTAGGTAGATTAAAAGAAATTCAAGTGAAGACTTGGAAGATAAGTTTTAATAACTTAAAGTTTAAATTGCTAGACAAATTAAATTTGAGGTACTTATGCTACAACTAAGACTAATTCTTCTATAACAAAAGTTGTTTTAGAAGATGAAAACCTAAACTATTTGAAAATCAATTTCTATATTGAATTGACCTATTTTTCTACATATACTCTCATAACTTAAGTTAATAATGTGAGGGCCTCGAAAAATCCCGATTTTATTTTTTTTAAAAATGTCAAATATTGTTTATATTGTGTTTATTCATTGAAATATGAGTGAATATATGTTTTGAGTGATTATTTTCCAATTTAGAGGACTTTTCAAGAATTATTTGCCGGTGTGTGGTTTTGGCCAAAATAAGCGTTAAATTTTGCTCCGAAGCATGAATAGTGACCATAAGTTGAAAACGAGCATCTACAGTGATATTATTGATATATGTTTAAGGTTGGACAATGTTGGATTGAGATAAAACAGTGTAAGTCAGAAAATCGCGTTTGACGCGACATAAAGTGGTCATAAGACCACGGGTCCGTTTGGATTAGCTGTTTTTGGAGTTGTATTTCAAAAAAGCGATCTGAGACATCAGAAGTAAAAAACAATTCAGAATGTCTTCAAAACTCATGTTGTCTTTCAAAAACTTTTTAGCATGTGTTTCATTTGTGGTATTTTTAAAAGTAAAAAATTATTTGGGTCAGTTTTGGAACATTTTAAAATTAAAATTTATTTGAGATAATTTTATGGCATTTTAAAATTAAAATTAATTTTAGGTATTTTTGAGATTTTAAAGTAAAATTTATTTGGGGTAATTTTTGGGGTATTTTAAATTAAAAATTTATTTGAAGTAATTTTTTCGGGTATTTTTAAAATTAAAATTTATTTGATGGGTGGTGGTGCGGGTGGGTTAATTTGAAAAAAAAAATACATTAAATAAATTATTCTAAAAATATACCAAATAAATTTTTAATTTTAAAAATGTCCAAAAAATTGCCCAAAATAAAATTATAATTTTATGCCCAAAAACTTATCCAAATAAATTTTTAATTTTAAAAATGCCAAAAAAATTTACCCCAATAAAATTTTAATTTTAAAATGCCTAAAATTATCCCAAATAAATTTTTTAATTTTGAAAATACCAAAATACCCAAATAAATTTTTCATTTTGAAAATGCCCCAAAATTACCCCAAATAAAATTTTAATTTTAAAATGTCCAAAAATTCAAATGAATTTTTAAGTTTAAAATGTCTAAAATACCCAAATAAATTTTTTAATTTTAAAAGTGTCCCAAAAAATTCAAAATAAAATTTTAATTTTATGTCCTAAAAAAATCCAAATAAATTTTTAATTTTAAAATGCCACAAAATTACCCCAATAAAATTTTAATTTTAAAATGCCCCAAAAATTACCCCAAATAAATTTTAATTTTGAAAATACCTAAAATACCTAAATAAATTTTTCATTTTGAAAATGCCCCAAAATTACCCCAAATAAAATTTTAATTTTGAAAATGCCCAAATTCATCAAATGAATTTTAATTTTAAAATGTCAAAAATACCCCAAATAAATTTTTAATTTTAAAAGTGCACAAAAAATACCCCAAATAGATTTTTAATTTTAAAAGTGCACAAAAAATACCCCAAATAAATTTTTAATTTTAAAATGCCAAAATTACAAATAAAATTTTATTTTTAGAAATGTCCCAAAAATACCAAATAAATTTTAATTTTAAAATGTCCCAAATATTATCCCAAATAAATTTTAATTTTAAAATGCCTCAAAAATTTACCTTAAATAAATTTTAATTTTAAAAAAAAATCAAATAAATTTTAATTTTAATGCTAGGGGAGGGAGCTGGGAGGAGGAGAGAGGGAGGAGGAGGGGAGGGAGAAAGAGAGAGGGGAGGCAGGAAGGGGAGGAGAGAGGGGAGAGTAGAAGTGGTAAAGGATGGGTAGTGGTGTGGTTGGGGTGGAAGAAGAAGGGATAATTTTTTTATTTTTGTATGTATAAGTTGTTTTTGAAATACTTGTTTGGATTGGTGTTTTTGGGATTGTTTTTTGTTGGTGTGTTACTGTAGCATTTGGGGTATGAAAAATAGTTTTTCAAAAACAGTGGTAAAAACAGTGAATCCAAACAAAGCCCACTTTTCCTTAAAATAGGGAAATGGCACTTTTTGTCCCCCTTAAGACTTAACTTTTGGCCTCTTGAAGCTTCATTTTTCCATCTACAATTTGGACTTAGAGAGAGAGAGAGAGAAGCCGGCCTTGGAGAGAGAATAGAAAGAGGTTGAGAGTTGTTCTTCAACTTCATCTTCTTCAAGCTTGAAAACTCCATTGAAGGCTTGGTTGTTGCTTCATTGTCTTCCTTGGGCTGCCATGAGAGAGTAAAAGAGAGAGAGAGAGAGAGAGGGAGGCCGAGAGCCTTGAGAGAGAAAGGAGGGAAAACTTGCAGCCTTGTTTCTTCCATTTCTTCTTCTTCAACTTCCTTGAAGCATCAAGACTCCCTTGAAGGTTTCAATCTTGGTTTCTTCCACCATTCTTGGCTGCTGAGTGAGAGCAAGAGAGAGAGGGAGAGTTCCGAAATTTGGAGAGTGAAGAAAAGAAGAAAGAAAGCTTGTGTGGGTTTTCTTGAGTCTTGTTCTTGAGCTTGTGGTCAAAATCCATCATCAAATCAAGCAAATCTTGAGTTAAGGTCAGAGCTTTTTGGAGTTGCTAAGCTCAAGAAATCATCTGTGGGAAGAATCCATCAGATCTTCCTTGATCTTGTCAGATCTGAATAGATCTTGAGGTATAATTCTTAAATCTCTTAGCTTTAACCTTATTAGTGTTAGATCTATCAGATCTACGGATTATTTTGCTAGAAATGCTAATGTTTGAAATATTTGAGTTGGGCTCTTGAATTCCCAACCTAGGTAGCGGACTTGAGGTGGATTTTAGGTAGCGGACTTGAGGACCTGATTGTGGATTTGAATAATATTTGTGAAATCTATTATGATATGGTTAGAAAGCAGGTTCTTGTTGTTGAAAATTGTGATAGAAAAATGTATGAGATGGCCAAACCCATACTTGGTAATTTCCACGTTTGATTTCGAGATTTTGTGGTTATTGTGATGAATTTTTGTCTAAGAAAATATATGGTATGTTCATTTTGAGTGTATGAATTTTAAAAGATGAAAAGTGAAATTTCTCGTGAATTTTTGAGTGAAAAATGTTATTTGAGGGAATTTGAGAGTTTTACAATATTGTGGCTAAATTTAATGAATTTTGAAAATAAAGATATGGTTTGAAGCGTTTTAAAGTTATATTAAAGTATTGTCAAAGAGTGAGTGCTGAGTTTTGTGATAAAAGTGATTTTGAGATGATAAATCTCACTTAAGTGTCTTATTAAAGAAAGTGTGAAAATAGTGCTTAGTGGGTACCTCGGTGACGTGGCATATTTGAAGTGATATAGTGAATTTCAAAAGACTCATTTGAATGTTGAATCATGTAAAATGAGTGTTTTTCCTTGAGGAATTTTGGGAAAAATATTGATTGGAAACTATGAAGTGAAAGTGAAATGTTTTAGTTAATAAGTAAAGAAGTGAATCTCAACTACTGTTTTTGAAATTGTTCTAGGGAGTGTACAAGGAACTGAACTTGAACCTTACGTGGAAGGTGAACCCTACTATTTCGGTGAGTGTTCTAACTCTCTTTTAAATGAAAATCTTGCCATGGTTTGCAAATGAATGATTTGTGAAATGAATTGCTAGTATTTACAAAGGAATGTTTTATTGAAGTGATTTACTACTATTTCCCAATGAAATGCTTTACAAGTAAAATTATAAAGAGTTTGTGAGTTTCTATGTATGTTACTTGTCTTGATTCACAAATACTAAATGAGATGGTGATTTGTTCATGTGAATTTGAGACTGTGATTAGAGATGAGTTATATGTGAATATGTGCTGTGACTTGAATTTTGAATTGTGTTGATAAGCGGTAGCATGTACCACACTCAATGAGTGGTAGGTACCTCTCATCCCGCCTTGATAGTGAATTTTGAATAAGTCGATTGGAGCGTTGTCTCGTCGACCAAATGTGTTAAGCGGTAGCATGTACCACACTCAATGAGTGGTAGGTACCTCTCATCCCGCCTTGAGAGTGAATGTTGAATATGTCGATTGGAGCGTTGTCTCGTCGACCCTATGTGATAAGCGGCAGTATGTGCCACACTCTATGAGTGGTAGGTACCTCTCATCCTGCCTTAATCCTAACTGTGAATATGTCGATTGGAGCGTTGTCTCATCGACCATACGTATTGAGAGATAGTATGTACCACACTCGAATGAGTGGGAGGTACCTCTCATCTCATCTCAGTATTTTAAGTGTAAGTGAATCTGAACGGAAGTATGTGTCACACCAAATCAGGGTAGTAGGCACCTCTCATCCCGTCTCAGTACCTTTGAAGTGATTGAAGTGAATTGCTTGTTTATTTATTGTTCAAATGCTCAAGTGAGTGAAATGAGTTTCCCTGAAGAGATTTACTCGTGTTTGGAATTAACTCAAGTATGATTTACTATCACTCTCCATGAAAGGCTTTGCTCATGATTTAAGTTGAATGGTAAATATTTTGGAAAAGTGCTATTCAATTCAAGCGTAAGATTTTCATCGAATGTGTATTTGCTTAATTTCGGAACCTCACTACGCTTTTAAGCTCACCCCAAAAATGTTTTATTTTCCCCCCCACAGGGATTCGAGACAGAGGAAGCACTTGAAGAGAATTACTAAAGAGACTAGCTAGATTAACTCTAGTTCATCTGTGTATATTATTCCTGGTATCTTGGGCAATGGGTTTATTGTATTGAAGTATGGAAGTAACATTTCATGACTGTAACAGGATTTTGAAATACTTGGGTTATATGTAATGGAGTTAAAATTGTAAGATGTATGGTTATGTTGTTATTGGGAAGTACTTGGATGTGATTGTTGGAGTTTTACTACAATTATTTAAAGTTGGCACTTCAATTTGACTGAGGATTGTAGTGAGTCTCGACGAGAGCCGAGCAGGCGGTCCGCCAACCCCTTTTGGTTTGCCTTAGGGGAAGGTGGGGCTGTCACAAATAATACTAATAAAACACAAAACGAGTTATGTGAGAATGTGTAAAAATCAAGAGAAAGAAAAAGATGAAAATTTTGAGCAGTGCCTGAGAGAAGTCTCTCTCTCCCCTTCTCTTATTGTCGAGGCTAGTGTTTTCTAATCCTGGAGTTTCTTCATCTTCTTTAAATACAACTTGTGTATTAAGATATTGGTACTAAGTTAATTACACTTTTCTACCTTAAGAAATTTCTACCTAAGAGAACTTAACTTAAGGAAGCTCATATGGATCAAATGGATTGCTAAGAACCTCGCACATATTATTGCGTCAATATTTAATGACATTTTCTACAAGTTTAAATGCAATCTTCTTAAACTAACACATAATCACATGGAATTAATCAAAGAATGATCTATTAAAGGCATAAAAAGTTTTAAAGTATCATTATACTAAATTTTATGATTCCTATTAGAACCAACTTTGATTGACCCATATGAAACTAATTTTTCTCTTCATCAAAATTTATGGTTGTAAAAAATTAATGACCTTTAATTGTATCTACAGCAATAAAAGCTGGCCCCTATCAATTTTTTTTTATTTTTAGACTAAGTGCTTATATTTTTAAAAGTAAATTCAAAATACCTTTTCTTAAATGCAATTGTGCAACTTATTTGATGTCTTGATTCTATTATGTCTAATATTTACGTGTATAGAAGTTGGGATTTCATAGGATCAATGGATTTGATAATTGAATAGATGGTTGGAGATGCCTTATTTTATTTTACTACGTTATGCATGTATACTTCTTTATTCAAGGGTAAATTTTCTATAAACAGCTAGTATATACACAAGTCGTATAAAATGTATACCACATAATTGAATTTCAAATTTGAAATTTAGTTTTTACACAAGTGACAAATATCTACAAATGCTACTATAAAAAAAATCTACACTAATAGTATACTAAAAGTGAATCCTTATTTTAATAGATAAAAATGAAAAATAAAAAAATTACAAATATATTAGGTCTTCGATTTTCATAGTCAAACTCTTTTTTTTTTTTAACTTTTACTTCCTTTTGGGAGAGAATTAAAACTCTTGTTTAACTAATTTTCTAATTATTTAATATGAAGAACATGAACAAGTAAGATAAATAATAAAATTGTAATATCCAATCTATCATAAATACTTCATTATTGGAAATTGATGATAAGGAAAATCTATGTTATTTTGAAATGAAAAATGGAGGTCCCTAACTTATGCAGTAACTAGGGGGGTAACTAGTGTAATATCATAATATTTTCAATATTAGCTACAAATCATTATGGTTGAAGTGGAATCTCTCTTCTAAAAGCTAATTTGTTATAGAAAACCTATAATATAGATTATAGATTATAAATTAAATTACATGTACAAAAGAAATAGAATATACATTACAATTCAAGTGAAAATAAAGATGAATTACCTCATCCAACACTATATTTTTTAAATCATTGTGTGTGCATATATATGTATAGATTTCCTCTATCATGCATGTGGAGGAGATGGACATCATAGGCAATATCACATAAGATTTGCCAAATTCTTCTCCAATCCAAATTTTGGCATGTAATCAAAAAAATTGAGAACCAATTCAAAATTTGAGCTTCTCATGAAATTATCAACTACATAGAAATTATTAATATGAAATGTAAGTGACTTAAACTCTATCATGCCCAATCCGTGCATATCTCACACTGCTACACATATTTTCACAATTTTGTATTAATCTAGTCATTTTATTGTCCACTACAATGAATTGCTACTGTATTTTCAAAATTTTTATTTCAATACTAAATAATAAAACCAACTACATGAGCATATACCAACAAAATTTTATGTTCGTATACTATATTGTAATCAATTAGCAACATTTGATAGATAATACATGTATAAGAAACACTTTACTCCAAAACTACAAAGTTTTATACGGTATTTTTTAGATTTGTAGAAAATTTTCGTATAAAAAATTATATAATACTGCACTATAAATTTATAATACCCAAGAACATTCTCCATAACTTAGCTGGAAGGTACCATCAATCACATCTTTCAAATTTCTTCCACTGTAATATTGTAGTACAATCCACTTGCAATTGAGAATCTTAAGTCCACTGTAACCATAAACTTCCAAAAATGGTCCCTAAGGGATATGCTGATAGTATGCCAACTTATTCTATCAATATCAAAATTAAGAAAATTAACTGAGCACGAATGGTATATTAAAAATAATGATTATATATTAAAAGACCCAACAACCGCACCCCTAATTCTGTCTCTATCCTAGGCTTGTTGAATTTAGTTCACATGTTTTTGCTTCCAAATTGAGAATATTTAACTCATCAAAGTTTAAAGTATAAATGTTGCTGGTCATACCACTGCAAAGTCTTGAATTTTCACCACTTTTTTGCTCTAATATGATTGTTAGTAAATTTATTACGTAATTGAGCACTTCATCAACTTCAATCTTTAGTGGTCCCACAAATATATTATTTGCAGTTTTAGATTCACCTGCTTCAAAATGTTTAATAGAAAGTAACTTCGCAGTATATCAAAAAATCTCAGCTTCTTGACATTTTTATTTGTCTTTATATCCTTACCTAGATTTTAGTTGATCCCAAGATTCCAACATTTAAAGATCCCTTCTGTTCATGTACCTAAACACTTTTAGATATATAAAAGGTGTAAGATACAAGGGTAATAAGAGATAAAGCAATACTCACCTAACTGTATCAAAATCTCAAATTGGTTTAGTAAATAGTATTTTTAAAACTTGGTTCACTTATAAATATAAACAAATATGCACTAGAGGGTCAAAACTTGATTTATTAACAAACATAATCAAATATGCACTGAAGAGTGAAAAAATAGTTTGATGGAAACTAGAAAAAGGCTTAAGATCAAGATATTAGGATTCATCATTGCACCATTCTATTTTTTTTTTTTATAATTTTTCCTCTAGAAAACAGTGTAACATCGTGATATTTGGATTCACATATACTTTTTATAATATATTCCTCGAATACTTATAACATCAAGGGGTCACCATCATACAGTAATCCAAAAAATAATTTTTGGATCTTGCTTCTTTTAGTGTTTATTATTTAATTGAAATGTAGAATTATCTCAACCAATTAGGCAAGAGATATTTGCTACTACTAAAAGAATCAATGGTTTATTTCTTTTCTATTCATACATTCAATATTTAAATGAAACTCCAACTAACTCTTTTGGACATTCTTGAAGCAGCTGGAGTTCTGGCAGTCATGTAAACTACAAGGATTTTGGCGATTATATCCTAACAACTAACCAAACAAGAGAAGGCATATAATTAATTATCTTACATCTTGTATCATTCTATGAACGAAATGGATGGTTAAAAATTTGAGAGAACCCTAATATTATGTTAATTTTTACATATTTTTGAAATATACTTGTCCTTCTGTCTATAAGTACAAATACGAGTAATAAGCATTTCATTTTTTATGTATACATGTGCCAAAATAAAGAGCGAGGATGACAGTGCATGGTTTATTTCCTTTTCTCTTTTTTTAAAACTAAAATGGTCAAAATATTCACTGAAGTTTAGCACCAAAATCCAGAAAACTCCCATCTAAAATTTTGGTAAAAAAAAATCACTACACTCTTACTCCAATCAAGTGGTGACAGAATGAAAATGGTACAATTGAAATAGATCAAAAGGCAGAAAATAGGTCAAGAAATTCTCTAATTTTAGGGGCAAAATCAAGCATCTCATCTAAACAAAGATTTTCACTTTTAATGAAGAAATAGTACAACTAAATGGGTAAAAAATTGTTGAAATATAAAAGCAACCACAAATTTTCGACAATTAAAGTGACAAAGAGAGTGGGAGACTGACATTTCCTTCCCACTAAAGAAGAAAGGTTTCCTTTTCTTATTCTTTTTGTTTTTGATGCAATGTGACTCATCAATCACATTATTAAGAAAGATGAATGGTGGAAAATTGATCGTTAAGGCTTAATAATGATCTAAGGGCAAAAACATGACAACAGAATCTGATCGTTAGTGATTGCTAATTATGTAACAATTGAGAGAATATGAGGATTTTTTTTTTTAATTTACGAATGTAACATTAATAGACAGTTATTATTTATGATTCTAAACAAATTTGAGAAGTCAAAATGTGTCACTTAATATGAAGCGATAGAAAATTATTTTTTAAATAACAATTCATATTCTTCGTTTACTGTGTTAGCCTTTAATATTTGCTAATTGTTCAGTATTTATAGGTGATAATAAAGGGTTGAAATCTAACTTCATACTATTATACCCTTTTTAACCTAAGATGCATACTCATTTACCAAGAATTCTTAGCATTGGAGAGCTAGTCTCCTGTCCACGTGACATCTCACCAAGGAATGATACAGTGATTCATGCTATCTGTTCATCCAGTGTTGAATATACAAATAATACTTCACTTTGTGTCAAAATTTCAAAATTTGCATTTTTATAGAGGTATATCATATTAGTTATACACACAATGATAATAGCTCTTCATACCTTTTCTTTGGTCACATTAATATAAAGACAACAATGAGATAAATTTGTAATGAATTTAATATCTCATACATAAGAATAGTAAGTAGAAAACTAATTTCATATAGAGTCTACAAAATTATAGTGATCAATATATACTTAGATTTCTTTAAATAAAAAAAAAACCATTTAATCCACCAGGCCCAAAGATATCTATAGAGGAGCTAAGGGAATCTATATTTGAATTTGATACAAAAAGCATATCAAGCCAAGATAGTTTTTCTGGAATTTTTTTTATGTATTGTTGGGACATTGTATCTACTGACTTGCTTCAAGCAGAGAAGAATTTCTTAACAGCGGCTCCAATGCCTAAAGGTACTACCAGTACTCTTACAATGCTGATTCCTAAGAAAAATAATCTTTCTTTTGCTTATTTTTGTCCCATTAGCTTATGTTCCTTTGTGAATAAAATATTTACTAAGATGCTAATTTATCATTTGATGCCTCTTCTTCCTTTAATTATATCTTCTAAACAATCATTATCTGTTCAAGATCATGATATCTCTAAAAATGTTCTACTTGCTTAATAGTTAATTGCATCTCTTAATAAGAAAACTCAAGGTTATAATTATATTTTCAAATTTGATACGATGAAAGCATTTGTCGTGTTTTAAAGTAATTTATTCATTCTTTACTTCAACAATTTGATTTTGTAGATCAATTCATTTCTTTGATTTTTAACAACTTGAGTCAGAGCAGGTTCTCTATATTGCTAAATGGAAGATATAGGAACTTTTTCAAAACCTGTAGCATATCTATTGGGATTTTTTCATTCTTGTAGAAAGCTCATTTGGAATCCCAAACTACCAAGTAAAATATCTATTTTTATGTGAAGGGTGCTAAATGATTTTATTGTTGTTTCCTAATACATTGAATAGATATGGATTCAATCTCCTGTTAAAAGTGCCAGTTTTGCAACAGTTTTTTAACCATGCTCTTTCAGATTGCAATCTACGTATGGCCATTCAAAACTCTTTCTGCAGGTTCGTTGGAGGTCCTTTGCCATCACCAAATGGCATTCTCCAAAAACTCCAACAACGGTAGTTTCAAAGTTCATGCAATTCTTCTCAAGAATAGTTGATTCTAATACTAGTGTTCACTATATTGCCCTAGTCTGGGATGACTTGAGCGAATGGACTCTCCCAGTATGATACTCATATGTGTTTCATCAGTAGACCTATTTCTAATATGACTTAACATGACTTGATCAATAGTCACTGAATCAACTCGAATTCATCATACATCAGCTAAAACTCGCCAAATTACACTATTTTGAACTGGAGAAAAGAATGATTCTGAACCTACTCGCCATTCCACATGGTATTACTATGTATGTAAAGAAAGTCAAAATATATACTTACTATATTTATTAGATTTCAAGAGTTATGCATACTTCATGCAATTTGATGTTTTAGTTACACTTTTGTTGTTATTATTATTATGATCATCATCATCATCATCATTTTTTTTTTTAGGAATTTGGAAGCCAATCATCTTACCACCAAGTTGATCAAAATGTGGTGAAAACATTTACTGAGAATATGGTGGAAATACTTGCTTTTTTATGTCTTTACATTCTATAATATTATTGGTAGTTACTCTATTTCTTTTATTGTACTAAATTTTACATTATTACCTCTTTTGTATACTCGGATTCTTATTGTGTTATTATTCGAGTGGGATTCTTATTGATGGTTGCATGTTTCCAGACTTCTTGAAGGATATTTTGAACCTTTAGGAGTACAAAAATGTTGCCTTTTTTGATTGTTTAGTGGGAAATAAGAAGATAAGTTTTTGTGGGAAATTAATAGGTCAATTCACACTTGCTCATTTTAGCAACTAACTCTCCTCCAATCAATTTTATTCATAATTTCTCTCCCTTTAACAACTTTTTACTTTTTAAATAAATGTGAATTATTCTTTTTATCCACATACGGTAATTTTTTCTCAGTGTTAATTCAATTGTTACATTGGTTAATTTATTAATTTTGATAGAAAATAATAAATCATTCATGTAAAAATGAATTGTTGCACTCTTTTTCTTTTTTTTTTTTTTTTTGTGCCTTGAGTTGAAAATGAAAATGAGTGTGTATAATCATATTCATGACAAAATTTAATTATTTTGTCAAAGAATACCTATTATTTCTTTTTTTAATGCATTATACTTCTTAATGAATATTATTACACTCTAATAAATTTATGTTGAAGTGTTTCTAAAAATAATGTGGTAATTAAATGTCTGGAATATAATAATTTTTTGATGCAAATATGAATAATATATAAAAACATTATTGGTGAATTATTTATGCCTTCCATTGATCCATAACTAATCACAATAAAAAGAATATCGTGCTAATACACTGGCTAAATACAAATTATTAGTTAAGCAGATTGTCCAACTTATTAAGTGTTATTGAATGATTTAGAGCATTGCATGTAAGAGATATCTTTCACTGATATCTTCATTATTAAGACAATTCAGTTAAATTTTCACAACCTGTTATCAATGATACAATTTTTTCCCTGATTTGGAATTGAATAATTGAAAGCCAAAGAGGAACAATACCATCCATGTGTATCATTTGCTTATTAGATAGATTCTCTTATAGTTGATATCAGTTGTATTCTTGACCTGCTATTGATTATCTTTTCAAAGTTGTATTGATCTTGATTGGAGAGTAGAATCTTCAATCTTGGCTATGTTTTATCCTAGCTGAAGTGGCATCTCTCTATTACAAATAATTTACGAGGAAAACTACAAGAAAACAGCTAAAAGAAAAGAACCACAACATTGCCAACCACCTTTCTCGCTCGAGTACCTAGCAGCCCAAAAAAATAAATAGTTAATTAATTAATAAAAAAATCCCTCAATTCAAATATTTTAGCTTTTGGTGAAATTTTAAAATATTGCTATAGTATCATAGCTTAGTTTAATATACCCATAAAGCTGGTAACGTACCTATTTATCTGATTATACTGAACCAACCCTATAATCCATCCCACATCGAAAGATTGTGAGGTAGTTACTCTGGGTTTAAGGTCCTCAGCTGCACCTCCAGTTAACCAATTGGCTGGATGGTGTTAGTTTGTGGATCCTACCTTAAATTGTGCTTTGCACCAATTTTCCGGTTATTAACCAATTGGCTAGATGGTGTTGGTTTGTGGGTCCTACCTTAAATTGTGCTTTGCACCAATTTCCCGGTTATTCCTGAGTGTTTCTAATCGCGTTTCTGACGTTTGGAAGAAAAAAAAAAAAAAAAACCAACCCTATAATGCCTTAATTTTGACTTTGTAAGGAAGGATTTGGAGTCATTTTCTCAAAAAGTTACCTTTTACTATTTTTAATTATTTTTCAAAACTGGCTTTTAGCCTTTTTGGAGACCAAAAATTTGAACATTAGTATTTGCAAATAAATAGCACTTGTTTTCTTTTGAAGTTAATCACACCTTCGATAATTTCATAAATAGATGGAATCAAATTTTCAGAACACATGCGAGTAAAGCTAAATGTAGACAACAAATAGTTGTCATTTGCTTAATAGAATAAATTTGGCATTATAATCCCAGTAAGCTATGTAAGCCGGGTTTTTGACAGGCCGTTAATGACAATTAGACGAATGCAATTAAAATTTTCAGTTGTGAATTGTAAAGTAGATTTAAAAGTTGATTGGAACAAAGAAGAGAAAAATTGGAATCATGAGAAGAGAAAAATTGGAATCATGAGAAGAGAAAAATTGGAATCATGAATTATTCTTTCAAACTATGGAAATTCGAAATTGTTGACGTGAACCAATTTTTCTCTAGTAATTTCAAGAACATGGAATCACATTCCCCGTACACAAGCAAAGCTAGAATGTACACGATAATTGTCATTTGTTTACAAGGTGACATTGAAAGCTCTCTCTTTGTTTGCACTAGTGAATTCGATGAAAACTGCAATTTTTGGCCCTAGAAATTATCCTTCGCCTGCCGGATTATGCCCAATGCTTCTGCATCATTTGCAGCAGGTGGAATCTTCAACGACCGCCGGATTTCCATGCTTGAAGTACGAAGAAAGGGATTGCATAATTTCTCCTTTCCAAGAGTAGTTGGAATCTGATCAAACATTGAGACAAAGCTGAGCATATCAATGTTTTCTAGGTCAAAAGTCTTGAAATAACACAAGGGTGAAAATCCAAGGGAAAAACACTCTGGACAACCTGAACTTTTGCCACCCCAATAACATGCTATGTACAACATTATATTAAAAAACATGTAAATCAAATGGTCATTTAGTGCCCCAAAACAGAAGTAACAACATAGAACATAAAAAGGAAATAAGTCACCAAATTACCGTTGCCATGCCCTTGCCTCGGAGGTGGTTGACTTCAGCAGCATAGGATTGCAATTCTTTGTTACCCGGTTCTATTGATAGCGCAAACTTTGAATTACTCTGCCAGTATTATATTGTACATTAAGGACCATTCAAAGCTTGTGCATGTTGAGAATATTACTTTGGAGAACAACGCAAGTAGAGAGTATCTATATGAGCAGAGAGCAGATATACGTTATTAGACCTAAAATATTTATAATCAATGGTCCAATGACCATGACATACCAGTGTATACTCATGACCGCAGTAAATATTTGTATCATCTGGCAAAGACATTATCTTCCTCAGGGAAGAGAGCATCTGCATCATGAACAGTGAGGAATAACAAATATCAGAATAGGCTCTTTTAATCTACACATATCCCCCTAAGCAATTTCTGAGTTTAGGATCTTTGTCAACTCAAATGTAGGCGTTAAAGTCACGTTTGGCTGCATACACTAATCTTTTAATGTATAACGTCCAAATTTGCTTCTTAGAACTTTAGCTTTTAGTTCCCTATTAATTAAGCTTGCTAAGCAATGAAGTCTGCTTAAAAATTATGAATTTCAGCCTCCAAATCTGGTTGTCCAAAAAAGCATCCGTTGTCATAGCTTCAGGCTAGATCAGAATGAGATAAAATTATGTTGGACTCAAATAGATGATAGAATGTTGGTCTGTCTTTGAAATTGATAACGTTCCTAGGGAGATCTAGGCTGGGATTCCTATTTCTAATGTCAAGTTCTTCCACCCCCTTTCTTGCATCCACCTTTTAAAGTTGTTCTGCTCTCTCATATTCATAAATTCTTATGTGTCTAAGCTGAAGTTCCAATGTGAAAATAATCACCATGGCCTCCTTGGTGCTGTATCAATTTGGGTCAAATCTGAATAACTGTGTCATGCACAACCAAAAATTGTACCATGGATTGTTACTCTTGTACATCTTAGGATGGCATGCCAACATGGCCACTCAACTTGCCCAACCAGTAATTGATTGGGCACCCAATGCCCCACATTCCCCCATTTTTAATCATTTCCTATTTGCTTATAATAACGTAAGATTCTTCTTCAGAAGGGAGGAATATTCTAACTAGAAAGGCTAGTAGTACATATGCAACGACAAGATAATCCTTTAATCTTGCCCCCAAAAGAGAGTACAAACTAAAATGAAAAAACCTGCATGATGATCATTGCCAATAACTTGACACATCAATCAACTAATGTGCACAAAATCCAAAAGCACTATACAAAGAGAGAAAGAATTCCATCTCAAACTACGTCTGCATACATGAAACATGTCCTAGAAATTGCTCCTATAGTTACCAAACATATTTCACCCCAAGTAACATGGAACAGGATCTTCCATCACTTGCTCCTTCCAAAACCTCAAAATTTTTAATCCCATTAAGTCATTTGGTCATAGGGTGAGCCCCTCATATTTTAAGAATACTAAACAGATGCCAAAAATTACCTAAGCTGGACAATAATGGCATGATGCAACTTGGTTCCTTTCCCGAATTTCATAAACAAACATTTGGACCAGGAATAAAACCCAAACAAATCAACCACTAAACATATGGAACTGTTTTTGTCTACAATTACAGCTCAGAAGTCAGACCAGGTAAAAGTACAGCTACTCTCAGGGACTCCAATCTTTGCCATACTTCTACTTAGCATTCCAAAGAAATTAAAGCAGGAAAGATAGGTTAACAGAATAAATTACATCAAGTAGAGACGCTTTTAACAAAAGTATGATCACAATGAAATAAAGGTAGGGACTTCACAGCCAGAAAAGGGCATAACCAATCTAAAGCACAATTACCTGATCAGGAGTTCCTTCGAAGAGCTTGCCACATGATAAACTGAACAAAGTATCTCCGGTGAATATTGATTTTGATCCAGGGAAGTAGAAACTAATATGGCCTGTTTTATTTGATAAGAAAAATATTCAGGTTTGAATCAACATAGAAGTATTTTGTTATCAGGAAATACTTTTGGAGCAGAAAAAAATCCATTTTTTGGACATCAGAAGACACTATAATGGCAGGTTCATTCTTAACCAAAATTTGACTAGTGCCTTGTAAACTATCAGCTAAAACAATATGCAACCTAATTTATACGATATTAAGCCAATGTTCTCTTAGGAGGAAGCTAATGTTTTTTGGAATCACACAGAGATAAGAAATAGAGCAGTTATTTCTCCATCATTTAGCATATCTTTCTTCACACAGCAATCATCGAATACTCCCTCACAGATATGCCACCTTTAGGAACAAACCCCAACTTATTTTTCATATCGTCTTCGTTGTGCTAAACAAACTATTACAACACTACTTCTGATTTGGTGTATAAACAGTTGGTTTGGACATAGCACCAAAGGTAGGCTTAAATTTTTTCCATTACTTTTCAAGAATACCAGCACTCGCATTTCAAGGCAACTACAAGAAAGGGCAAAAGGAACACTATAAGCTTCAAATTCAGAGGCAGAGCCAAACCGTGGCCTGTAGGATGTTTCTGCATTTGATGATTCATAGTTCTGTAGAAACAAAAGTTAATAGGAGGACTGTGTTTTAACTTTATATACTTAACTTCAAAGTGTTCAAAACAATTATAATCTTAGCAGAATTTATCTTTTTATTCTTGAACAGGACCAAGACCCCCTACTGTATGATAAATATCTTTTTATTTAGGGTTGCAATTCAAGGGAAGAAGGGGATTTTAAAAAAAAAAAATTAAAGGGAACATGTACGAGACACATTTCAAAAATTATAACCATCATTCAAGGTCAGGTAAGCACGTCCAATATTTTTCGTCTTCACTTATGCTATTAAAAATAAAGAATTTTTACTTTTGTCTTGACTCATCACTTCCTGAAAATAAACTCCATTGGGGTAAGCATTAAGCTTAAAACAGCTTTTCACTACCTTATGTGATGATACCAATTACCAAGAGCTTGAACATTCCATACAAAGAAAATATCTCATGCATATCACTGGGAGGCTGCATAGAAACAAACGGTTGGAACTGATGCAACCATTCTAATCATTTGTAACTCCACATAATAATTTAACAATGAACAAGCTTGACTTACTGCAAAGAACATAAAAGAATTAACTAAATTTCCACATGAATATTAGAGAATTCCACTATGAAACAAGATATCAAAACCACCTCGTGTATGACCAGGAGTATCAATGATGAGCACCTCATGGCTTGCGAACATCCATTTATCACCATCATTCAATGCAATATCAATTCCAGGAATTCTATCCTGGTCTACTCCAGATCCGATTACCTAAAATAACAGTCAGGTCAGTTTCTCCACCCACAGTTCTTGATGTCATAACTAAACCATAACAAAATTACATGACTTCCCCAAGTATTTTTGAAAATCACAAGGACTTACATCACATCTCAAAGCAAATGATTCACATCAAAAGTTGCATTTTATGTCTTTAAAGCCTAATTTCAGTCACAACAACCTTCCCATCTCTAAAAGCATTTTACGTGTGAATATAAACCAAAAATTAATTTTACCTACTATAAGAATTTCGAAATATGTACAAGGCATAATAAGACAACTAAAGGAAGATCAATGTAATTCCAGAAAGAGGGGAAGTTCCATAGTAATGATACACAGGAAAGAGAAGCAGGAATACAACTAACCGTAAAGGCAATCACGTCTGCAGTAACATTGTCATCTTAAACATTCTACTTTAATTGAGAACATATAATTAAGTAGTTCGTTTTGAAGATCAAGTGGGCAGAATTTCTACACTATAAGATAATACTCAACTCATAACAGTAAATTATATACATAATAATAAGAACAAATGGTTTGTCAAACCAAGGAATTTGAAAAGTCTAACCTTTGAATTCATGTAAACAGATGATCAAGTTTAATGTGTGGTTAGCTAGGTGTGGAGGAGCTGCAAAGGATGATTAGGGCGATGTTGCTGCCACTTTTCCAGTCAAGGACAAGCAGAAGCCTTGGCCTAACTGGAAAGCATAAAAACCTATCTCCCAGTGGGATTTTGACAAAGTCTTGGTTCAGATGGACTTTCAAGTCCCATATGGCCTTTCAAAAATACAAAATTGGGGACCTATAGGAATTATGCCTTCTCTTCAAGCATGTTACAGGGCTTATACAGATTCAAAACTTTTATTTTCAGCATGTTTCTCGTGAAACAAATCAGATCAGGGATCTTTTTCACGAAGATCTTTTCAATCACTCATATTTTGCCCTTCCACTTAGGGGTCAATGAGGCTACATAAGCTTCTAGCTCCTATTATAGGGTCATGTAGCCATATTGAATGTTGGACCACAAGCCCCAAACTTTTGTTTCTGAAACTTCGTGCAAGAAAGGGAGCGAAGTCCATTGCAAACATTCCAACAGCTCAAGGAACGGACTTTTCTGCATAATGGTATGATCACCTCGAAATCAAACAAAACTCCACATGTACTAACATGGGGCCAGAAAACGTCCCCAGAATCCAGTTCCAAAGAGGACTATACTCAACTTAAAACATCCATTTACAGGACTTCTATTAAGTTTCAACAGCCTTCCATTCAATAAAATCCTAATACTACGAAATAAATTTACCCCACCATCTCAAGTAAATTTTTCCTATAAAAAACTCGCACTGCATAACTTGTCAGCTTATTACCTGTGAACACCACTTGACCAGATTAACAACACGCCCTCCCCCTCCCCCCAAAAATAAAAAAAAAGAAAGGGAAAAATATATGTTAACTTAGGGCCAGAAAAGGCCCCCAGTATATAATTTCAAAATGATCTACCGGAAGAATATATAGTGTGTTTAGATAGTAGATTATTTGGCATAAATTTTTGAAAAAAACACTAGTATTTTTTTGATGTGATGTATGTGAGATAAAAAAGTGGTTGGAAATTATGTTGATAATGTAAACAAATGAAATTGGACAAATAAACTACAACCCAAACAAACTAACCATATAATAGGTCTTTCAATAAAATTCTAACAGACACCGTTCGACAAATTTTTTTCCTACTACTCAAGTTATAAATCTACTGCTAAAACATAGGGACACATTACAACACGTGTGCCAAAACCAAGATCCAGTCTATTTATAGGGATCAGAATGTACAAAGCCGCTCAATCTACACTAACACGTGGGAATACTATTATTCATGGATAGATGTCAATCAAGATTATGCCTAACATGATGTATTGTACATCCCAAAAAGAAACTTCCAGAACAAGTAGTCAACTCATCAAGTTATCAATGACCTGTTCTCCAGCCATATTAATTAAAACCATCCATAAATCCTCTTGTTTTCTTCATTTCTGCAGAAAGTGAAGCAATCAAATTCCAACTAATAAGTGTGCTTTTTTGTAGGATTCAAATGGCAAGTGGAAGAATATAATCAATCATGGGCAGATATTACGTTTCTTATAACAGATGGAAGAATAAAGGTGTTCCTTCAAAATAACCTTACTTCCCACATGAACTTAGGGTGAAGTCTAACCAAGTAACAAAGAAGCTCCACCAAGCATAGGGTGACATATAAAGACAAACAAAAAGAAGTGCAAATTGGGCAAGGGTACTTCAGCCACAGCAATATGAACCAATCAGGATTGAAATAATGAATATTGACCACAAAGAGGAACTGAAGAATTTCATGCATAGATGTATTGCGTTATTCGATTTCTTAATCCTCAAATTCTGATTCTTCCTGCACTAAAGGAAGATATGATCACCGTACCTTTGCCCCGTACCTTTCTTTTAACTCCATATTCCCACCAGTGTGATCATAGTGATGGTGAGTGTTCAATATATAAGTCAAATTCCGATTGCTCCTGTCCAATGCATCTATCACAGGTACAGCTTCTGAAGGATCAACTACTCCAACAGTCCCAGTATCTGTGTCATGTATTAAGTATGCATAGTTGTCCCTAAGGCATGGTATCTGATCACAAAAAACAGCAAGATGATTACAAAAGAGCAAATTTGCAAACAATCAACTACAAATGTTACTATATGTTCACCCCTAGCATTCTGGAACCCAATGAAGAGGGCACTAGGAGATTTATTTCATGAAAAGGCACAATTTTGGGCTAATTACTACAAATGCCATTTTATACCAACTTCACTACAAAATGTACAAGCCCCATGTCAGTATAGAAGCTGTTGTAATAACTAGCCCAAAATTCGTGCCCTCTTTAGGGCTACAACTGCATCCAACAACCTCAAATTAGAATTCAAGCAATACAGGATGCTTTAAATAGATCTTCATCAACCCTCTGAAAAGAAGTGGAGCTTACCAATTCAATTTGGAGGGTGGAGGACATGTTGTTAATGCTGCAAAAACGAGAAACACCAAGAGTTCTACTACTAACTCCGCGCAATGTTTTGAATGGCATCGAGAACAGCCGCATCAATCCATACAAAAGATTCTTTCTAATGTTCAGTTGCGCCATCCCTGGCCATACGCCAAGTGACCCCTTCCCCGCCGTCTATTATCAATAACAAGATCCAATCATCCAACCAACAAAATAGATAGAACAATTAAGTTTAAAAATTGCAAATTAAAAAGATTAAAAAATCACAGAAACAAAGAAACATTCAATCTAGTGTCTAGAGGTACTGAATAGAATATAAAATTCTGCAGTTGTACTGACAAAAAAATCCCATTAATTTGTCAACTCAGTGACTACATGATTAAAAATCATACCTTTTTCAATAATCTCATTACAGAAATGCATTATCCATTAAAACAAGATGCAAAGAAATATTCACACTAGAGTTTATATCTATCATTAAAAACGATGTTGAAAAACAGAAAAGATTAAAATCAAGCCTTTTCCAGTAAAGTGTTAATATTTATCTCATCTTCTTCTTTCAAGCAGTTTTACCTCAATTGGGGGTAAAACAAACAGAAAAGCTAAAACTCAAAAAATAAAAAAAAAAAAAAAGAAAAGAAACAGTTCGATACCGTCTTTTCTGGATTTCGTTACAATTTCGTTTTCATTACTTCTTAGTCTTCAGTTAAAAATATAAACAAATAAAATCTCCTCTACAAAGATTAAACTTTTGCGGTCTCCAATCTGATAGCTCAAACCCTAATTATCAGTTCCGAAACCATAAAACAGTAAGAAATATGAGAAATTAGAAAAGACTTCATTTTGTGAAATTGTTTTTCCTCCAACTGAAAATGATGAAGGAAGAAGTACAGAGAAAGTGGAGGAGAGAAACAAACCGTGGAACGAGGGAAAGAGGAGGCCGCCATGGCAGAGGCAGAGGGAAGGAGGATTCTACAAGAGGAGATCATTTGGCTATTAGTATCATTTTTATTATTTCCATTTTTCTCATTTTCTTTCTTTCTATGATTCTATCTATAACAGACTGTACGAGCTCGAGAGAGAGAAATGGAGAGTTGGGAGTTGGAGAACAAACCTTATAGTACACGCTCAGGGATTAATTATATAATTAATTAATTTTTTCCAGCAATATTTATTCCGCGTAAAAGAGTTTACTCGCCCAAAAAAAAACAAAAAAAAACAAATGAAAAACACGTCTAAGCGATAAATGCCTGCATCGTATGGTTGAAAACAAGAAGGTGTCTTTAGCCCACAAAAAAAATCTCTCTTTTAAAATATTCTAACAAAGAGGAGTGGGATTTAACAAACTGCAGCAGAAAAGATTTAAGAAAAAAATGGAATTTAATGGCTGGAATAGAGAGGGAGAAGATTTATATTAAAATTTGTGGAGAAGAAGGAGAAAGGAGATTTGAACCTATGATTTGTAAAGAAGATACAAATCTAATACTTGTAAGTTCTCATATCTTTCTTTAGACGTTAGATCAAGGGCTATTTTCATTATTACTTTTATACCTATTAAAATTAGATCTTCCTATCTAGGACATGATTTTTGTACTAGCTCATAATGATCCAAGTCGAACCGTGAGTCTATTAGTGAAGCAAATTCAATGAAACAAATAGCTGGTATTATATAGTGGCCACAAACTAAAAAGTCTTGACTGGCTTCTATTTTAATTATTAGACTAAATCCTTTATCGTATAGAAATGTGTCATAGAGAAAAGCATTTGCCTGCATAAAAATACACATACTATGACGAAAACAGTAACTCAAGTTTGATGAAAATTATTTTCACTTCATCACACTTGAAAGATGTAAAATGGTTCAAACTGCATTCTAACACAAGTTCTGAGTTCTTATTGAGATCAGCCAAGTTGGGAGTAAATTAATCAATTAACATAGGTGAGGGCTCATCTTACGGCATTTTAATATGAGAAATTTTTAATTTCTTTGGTGAAATGTGAGAGATCGTCTTTTTATTTTCTAGTTTGAGCTTTGGAGCTTTGAATCCAACTATAAAAAAGGATGACAATAAAAAACCATTCGCAAATTAAAAAGAAAAAAAAGGAAGCTATATGAAACAGAAAAAACGTACCAATAAAAAAAATAAAGAAAAATTTTTTGGGAAAATTTAATGAAAAGGTTTATACTCACCCAAAAATTGTGTGAAATTGCACTTCTTAACGAATGAGCAAATTGCATTTTCACCATAAATTAGCAAACCTTTTTCTGACAATTATCCCTTCTTATTTATCACTAATTCTTTCTTTAAACATTTCTCTTTTCTTAGTTTAGTCTATAGTGGGGACGGAATTTGTTTATTAGCTCATTACAAAAATAATGGCCTTTAATGTCATTTGGCAGAGCGATTTGAAAATATTATTGTATACCAGCTCCTATAAAAACTTTTCCTTTTATTTTTCATTTGTATTATATTTTTTTATGGTCTCTTTTTCTTTAATTTGTTTTAAGTTGGTCAACTATCTTTTTCATTGATCTTGCCATAAAAATTGCTTTTTAGTGTCATTTAATTTTTAAATATTTAGTTATAAAAAAAGACAAATTATTTCAATTACACACATTAAAAATGACACAAAACAATTTTTCCCACTCAAGGTGGCAATTCACGGTTCATGAAAATCATGGTGTAAGAAATAAGCCAATATTACAATTTTGGACCATCTTCGTATGTTTTACATATTTGAGTGACCATTTTACATCATTTTAATACAAGGAATTTAAGATAAAAAGATGTAGAAAAAGTGAGTGATCATTTTTATTTTTCCCTTTAAACATGTAAAATGATGTGTCGCTGCAATAGACTGAAAAAAATTCTAGACAATGGTGTCAAAATGTTGGGGTCTCATTGTAATTTTTGAAAAAGACAAGGGCTTGTGGGTCGAAGTTCTCTAGTGCTGAGTGGTGTTGGCATGCAACGCGGATTCGAGGGCATTACTACACGTGGGACAATGATGACCTCGAAGAGTCCACTTTTGGATGGGACCGGGATATCAAATGGTGTGGGCAAGGTTTTTGGATCAGGAAGGGATCGATAGATCCTAAATAAAATAATCTTACTAGTAATTTTGATGTTTGTTTGACTCATGTATAATCAATATAATAGTATTATTAATTGAGGTTAAAATCATATTATCTAAAATATTTGGAATAATCTAAAAATTAAATAAAAATTTTGAAACTACATGTGACATATTGTAAATGAATCTGATTAAATTAAAAATATTGTTCTTTCTCAATTTTGAGTCAAATGCAATTATTGGGTAGGTGAATAAATTGACTTTGTATATGTAGTGTCATTTAAGTATTTATTAATGAGACAATTAAATACCAATTTTAAAGATTCACCAATTTTATAGGTAAGGAATTAGCAACATAATTATGTGGTTTTAAAGTTTTTTGAATCTAATTTCTAATGCAACAAATAGCGAGAATTTTCTATACAAAATTATGATCAAATTATTAAAATTTTATCATCCGATGATGTTTGGAAACTTGTTTTTTTTTTTTTTTAAAATCCGTTTCACACCCTAAATCTTCTGATGTCCAAAAACAATCCCAAAAATACCAATCCAAACAAATATTTCAAAAACAACTTATACATACAAAAATGAAAAAATATCCCTTCTTCTTTCCACCCCGCACCATCACCCACCACCACCACCACCACCACCTCCTCCCTCTCTCCCTCCTCCACCTTCCCTCTCTCTCTCCCTCCCTCTCTCTTTCTCCCCCTCCTCCCTCCCAGGAGCCCCTCCCTCTCCATCAAATTAAAATTCATTTGGAGCATTTTTGAGGCATTTTTAAAATTAAAAATTTATTTAAGGTAATTTTTTTGGGTATTTTTTGAGGCATTTTTAAAATTAAAAATTTATTTGAGATAATTTTTTTGGGTATTTTTTGAGGAATTTTTAAAATTAAAATTTTATTTGGGATAATTTTTTGGGGCATTTTTAAAATTAAAAATTTATTTGGGGTATTTTTAATTTTAAAAATTAATTTGGGATAATTTTTGGGGCATTTTCAAAATTAAAATTTTATTTGGGGTATTATTTGGGGCATTTTTAAAATTAAAAATTTATTTGGGGTATTTTTGAAATAATTTTTTGGGGTATTTTTTTTAAATTAACCCACCCGCACCACCACCCATCAAATAACTTTTAATTTTAAAAATACCCAAAATAAATTGTTAATTTTAAAAATCCCCCAAAAATACCTAAAAAAAATTTTAAATTTTAAAAATGCCCCAAAAAATTATCCCAAATAAATTTTTATTTTTACAAATAGCACAAAAAATTATCCCAAAAACACCCTCAAAAAGTTTTTGAAAGACAGTTACAGTAGTTTTTCACATCCCAAATGCTACAGTGCTGTTTTTAAAAAACAACCCAAAAAACAACTAATCCAAACAGACCCAATTCTTCCCGGTAAGCGCCCAGTGGGTTTTATCATTAAAAAAATCTAGAGAGTGCAGCAGTACTTTTTTTTTTTTTAGTGTGAGTGAGAGATTTCGAACCCAAGACCTCTCACTTACAGTCCCTCCCCCCAAACAGCCCAATCCATCCCTCTCCCCTAGAGAGTGCAGTAGTGCATATACGTGTCAAAATAGGTGATTTGGATATATATGGATATAATTAGGTAATGGCTATAATTGAATCAACCCATTTATTTAAATGGGTATGGGTATATCCAACTACCCATTTATGACTTGTTTGAAATATTATTTATTTTTTTAAAGAATTTTCGCATGGAGTTTAACAATAAATAATGGCATTTTGTTGTTATTACATTAGTAAGAAATTCAAATTTATCTCCTTATCACTCACTAAAATTTTGAATAAAATGCGTATTTATTTTAAAATAGGTTAAATGGATGAGTCAAGTCAGCCCATTACCCATTAATTAAATGGGTATAAATGAGTACCCATTTATATCCATTTAAAATTAATGGGTTGATTTGGGTAAATTATTAATGGGTTGGATTTAGGTAAACCACTATAAATGAATTGTGATTGACACCTCTAGTAGTGCACTTATCTGATTTCGTAATTAACGCTCCAACCCGGAAACAAGACTATTTAGTCTCCTTCCCCTCTCGATCCAAACCTCTTTAACCTCACTCTCTCCTATAGAATAGGAATAAGTTAGATAGTTGATGTTACCAGGAAAAAATTTGGATTGTTTTTTTTGGCCTTTGACACAAATTTCAATCATCTTTTTATATCACATACATTATATCAAAAAAGTGGTACAGTATTCTTTTCAACAAATTATTCCACATAATTTACTATCCAAACGCACTCGAAAGCGATTTCATTCATGACAAATCTACAATAGCAGCGTCACTGACCTCTTGGGGAAGTTAACAAACCAAACACTACTTAAATTTTACCCAACCTTTTTTTTTTAATCCTCTCATCCTCCTTACACCCTTCCCATCCCTAGCCCTAGTGCAAACCTCTTTAGACTCCCTCTCCCATATAGAATAGAAGTAAGTTAGATAGGTGATGTTGCCCGTAAAAAAGGAAAAAAAAAAAAAAGAAAGAAAATGTAAGCGCCTAGACTAAATTTTACCTTACTTTTATTTTTCTTTTTGTTATCCTCCCACCCGTCCCATCCCCAACCTCGATACAAGTCTCTTTAACTTCCTTCTGTCCCATAGAGTAGGAATGGGTTAGACAATTTACGTTAGCAGTTGAAAAAAAAAAAAAAAAGTAAGCACCTAGACTAATTTTTACCCTACTTTTTTTTTAATCCTCTTACCCTCCTCATACTCTTCCCATCCTCAACTAATAGGATTTGAATCCTAAATCTGATAGTGGGGAGAAATTTAGGATTTGAATTGTTATTTTCTATGGTTTTTATAAAAAAATTATACTATAACTATTTACTATATGTAAGATAAGAAGACAATTGAGAAATGTAATCATAAAAAAAGTAAAAATTTTTCTTTGAAAAATTTCAATTCAAACAAGACCTTAAAACCCTCCTCTTGCTATTGAACCAATGAGGGTGATTAAATTTTAACCCTATAAATAGGATAGAATATAGAAAATAACAGACTAAATAACAACATACATTAAAAAATAAAAAAAAATTAATAGAAAATTCATTAAAAACCCATTGTAGCTAAATTTTATTTTTCCAATATGTGTTATGAAACAAATGCAAATAGGGTTTGTAGATTTGTTGTATTTGTATAGTGGGTACTATACTAATAAAGTCAAAAAAAACTAAAGAACTCATAAAATTAGAAAAACTGAAGGACTTAGGAAAAGAAAAAAGTAGAAATGAAACTATTATCTGATTCATTCAAATGAACCTCAATTCTATTCTCATCATTGATACAAGAGAAGGCAACCCCTATTTATTGGGAAATACATAAAGAGTTCAAAATACATTTGCTAACTGTTTTCTTATCAAGATAGAGATGATATCTTCTCATAAATCATGAGATGATAAGATAGAAATAACATCTCCTCAAAAGTTATGATTATCACCTCATAAAACGTGATAGTTCTATTCTTATTTGGGGGATAAGATAAAAGTGATAGATATCCACAATATATAATTGTTTTACAACACTCCTCCTTGAATGTCTATTATACAAAAAAAATGTCTTGTTAAAACTTTATTAGGAAAAAACCCTATGGGAGAAACCCTAATGAAGGAAAAAGAATACACTATTCTTGTTTATTAATTTCTCCCCCTAATCCAAGTGTCATTTGAGATCCTTGAGTCGACGCATGTCAATAGTTTTCACCAATTTCTCAAATGTTGCAGCCAGCAATGCCGTGGTAAATAAGTTTGCCAAATTATTATCTAATCGATTTGTTGCACATCAATTTTACCATTCTTTTGTAAATCAGGAGTAAAAAAGAATTTTGGTGAAAAATATATCGTTTTATCTCCTTTAGTATATATTCCTCTCAATTGAGTTATATAAACTGCATCATCTTCATACAATATAATTGGAGGATTTTCTTTTTCAGATAATAACCCACAATTCTTTCAGATATAATAGGTCATTGATTTTAACTAAATACATTCTCGACTAATCTCGTGAATTGCTAACATTTTAGAATGATTCGAAGAAGTGACGATTTTTTGAATATTTTGTAGATCTCTATGAAATGACTGTACAATCACATGTAAATATATAATTAATCTGAGATCTCACTTTATGTGGATTAGATAAATACCCAGTAGCAGTATAACCAAGTAATTCATATCGAGATTTATTAAATTAAACAAGTCAAAATCAACTGTTTCTTGGAAATAGCGAAAAAAATATTTAATCCTATTCCAATCTCGTCTTTTAGGAAAGGAGTTACATCTTGTTAATAAATTCATAACAAATGATATATCCAGTCTTGTATAATTAGTAAGATATATTAATGCACCAATAGCACTAAGATATGGTACTTCAAAACCAAGTATTTTTCCATATTCCTCTCTTAGTTTAAAAGGATTCTTAACAGGATCAAATGATCGAACGATCATTAGAGTATTTAACGGATGTGATTTATCCATATGAAACTGCTTTAATACCTTCTGGGTAAAAACAATTTGGTGAACAAAAATCTCATTTTTAAAATGCTTTATTCAAGGCAAATTTTGATCTTTCTAGAATATTTGATCTTAAATTCAACTTTTTTTGGAGTTCTTCAAGGGTTCCAAGTATATTTAGATCATCAACATATGCAATAATACTTATAAAATTGGACCCATATCTCTTTATAAAAACACGTGGACATATTACATCATTGGCATAACTTTCCTTAAATAAATGCTTACTAAGGCGATTATACCACATACATCTAGATTGTTTGATTCCATACAAAGATCTTTATAATTTGATGGAATAAGTTTTTCTACAATTTGATTTACATGTTTTAAGCATGCTAAATTTTTCATGGATTTTCATGTATATATCATTACCCAATTTTCCATACAGTTAAGCAGTGACCACGTCCATTAGACGTATATTAAACTTTTCACGCACTATTAAACTCATAATGTGACAGCCCTACCTCTCCCTAGGGCGCACCCTAAAGTTTCAGTGGACTGCCTACCCAACTCTCGTCAGGACTCACTTACTCAAATTATCACTAATTCATCAATGAAAATTGCAATCACAAATCTAAACCAAATGACAACTCACAATTCATTACTCCAACCTTACAATCCCAAAATACATAAAGTACTTAATTCATACCTTCAAAGTCTCACATTACAATACCCAAATTCAAAATTCAAGTTTTGCAACCCAGATACAAAAATAAAACCTAATTTTAGTGGTTGGTGCCTTCTCTTGGGTTCTCAATCTCTACTAAGGAAAATAAATTTAAAAGAATGAGCTAAAGCCTAGTAAGTTCCAAAATACATGCAAATCACATAAAACATATAACATTTCGTTTCAAATTCACATTTTAGAAACAAACACACAAAAAAAGCAAATAACATCACAATGGTAGGATACAGGGGCTCTCAAGAGCCAAAATCCACCAAGCTGGAGCACGTCCTTGGAATTGGAGTTCAAATCACGCAGTTGACACTCCATCAACTTTTACATAACAAATCTAAGCAGACAACCACTTTTTCCTTACTCCACCAAAACCTCCAATCTGGCCTGCCCACCTAACAGGAAATTGTTTGTATTTGTGTTTTGCTCTCCAAAAGGGACAAGTCCATATGCCAAATCCAGAGCACACATCATGTCACGTAGGGGTGGCAATCGGGTCAGGTTCGGGTTGGCGGATCGGGTTGAGAGGTTGGTATAACACAAAACCCACTAACCCAAACCCGACCCGCCAACCTGCCAACCCTAAACTACCCAACCTGAACACGACCTGATGCGGGTTGGCGGGTCATCCGAAATGACCCGAATTTTTTTTTTTATCTAAATGAAGTTAAATAAGAAGAATAAATAACACAAATGACCTGAATGACCCGAATTTTTTTTTTTACCTTTAACAGGTCAATCAGGTCAAACTTGTCAACCCGTTAATGATCCGACCTAACCTCTTTGTTTTTCGAGTTAGTCGGGTTAGACCCAATTCTGACCCGAACCCGCCAAGCCTTAACCCAAACCCATTATTTTCGTGTTAGGTTCGTGTCGTGTTTTCAGGTCGTGTCGAAAATTGCCACCCCTAATGTCACGTAACCCAAGCTTCGTATATTTCATTGACCGGGGCTTTCCCAACAGGTCAATTCGATAACTTACCAAAGGGATTTAGGAATTCTCGAGAATAACAAATACAAAACACATCACGTCACGTCAAGACATGTTAAAATCAAGAATATCACTTTTCAAATGGTGGTGAGTGCGATAAAGTACACACTACCCCATTTGAAATATCACTAAACCAAAATTTTCAAGACACGACATGTTAGGTAATTAAACATGATTCATATCAAGTCACGAGATTCAAGTTCACATAACAAGCCAAGAAACATGCATGGAAACTCATCAAAGTAGCAGGGTTCAGATTCCAAATTTGGCTCGGTTTCTAAGTTGTTCTCACTTCCTAGAAACAAATAAAGAAAAGAAATAAGTTCGCTCCACAAATAGCGAAACTAAACTCAAATAAACGTAGTCATTTGTTCGATCAAAATTCTTCCCAAAATTCTTCCAACTCTTCTTAAGTGAAAAAGTAGTCACTCGAGTCGAAAAACAGCATAAAAGATTCCATTTTGAAATTGTTACATCATTTAAACAAAATACTCCATCGATGTATTCCATACTCGCAACTTCTCATCTTTTTAGAACAGGGAAATCAAGTGAGGTCTTTCACCTCGAAAATCACCCATTCAATTTTAAACTCAACACTAAACTTTAATCAAGATTTTAACACATGTTTAGAATAATTTTCACCAAATCTCAATGTATGAAATTCATGAAAAATAGACAAAACATTTCAAACCCTCAAATCTGTCCAAATAGCACATTTTCCCAAAAATTAGTGAAAATTCAACTTTTCACCATTAAAATTCAAGATTTTAACTTCATTCAAACTTATACTTATAAATGAATATAATACATATTTATTTAGGTAAAATCTAGTCAAGAAACAGCATAAAATTTCGAAATCAAACATCATAAAATTTCGAAGTGAGGTTCGGCCAGCAAGCAACTTATTTCTTCAAGATTTTCACTAATATTCTTACTTTCTAACCACAAAATAATTTCATCTTATAAACAACAATCACAACCACAAGCAGGTCCTCAAGTCCGCCAAGTCCGCTATCTACGAGGTCACCTCAAGTCAGTTAGGGAATCCAAGAGCCCAACTCAAAGATCCAAGAATAACATTTTTAGCAAAATAAACCGTAGATCTGAAGGATCTAGCACTAATTAAGTCAAAACTAAAAGATTTAAGTTTTATACATCAAGATCTAGTTAGATCAAGCAAGATCAAGTAGGATCTAGTGTTGCTCCACTCAAGAATGATCTTCCAAGCTTTGACACCTCGAGATTCTTCAAGTTTAGCCAAGAACTAACTTGATCCTTGGTGATTTGCTCCACAAGTTTTAAGACCAAGAAGAAAGAAAACAAAATGAAGCTTTCTTCCCTCTTCCTTTCTCTCTCTCACTCTCGGACCTCTCTCCCTATCTCTCTCACTCATGGTTGCAACAAGGAGGAGAAGGAACAAGATAGAAGCTTTCCAATGGTGTCTTCAAGCTCCAAGAAATTGAAGAAGATGATGAAGTTGAAGAAGGCTTGATTTTCTCTCTTTTCTCTTTCTCTCTACTCGGCTCTCCCTCTCTCTTAAGCTCCAAGAGTGGCTGAAAAATGAAGAGGCATGGAAGCAAGAAACAAGGCTTTAAGGAGACAAAAAGTGTGGTTATCCTTAAATTAAGGAAAAGTGGTCAACTTCCACTTTTTTTGTCGCTTCAGTGCACAATGCTTCAACTTTTACTGGTTTTTCTCCTTTCGGCACTGCCCTACTATAAATATATCATCTTAAAGTCACTATTCACGTCACGTCTCAAAAATCAACGTTTAAACTGTCAAAACACACCGCAATTTTATTCACGAAAAATCATCTAAATTGAAAAATAATAATTCAAAACATAAATTCACTAATATTTTAGTGAATAAACATAATATAAATATTTTTATTTAATTTTTTCAATAAAAATAGAATTTTGAGGCCCTCACACATAAGATATTTGAATATAATTCGATCCATTATTGGAGAATGTGTCTCATAATAATCAACTCCAAGTTTTGTGAACAAATCTTGCTTCATATCATTTATTGTTCTTACAAATACGCATTTATAATCAACTGGTTTAACACTTTCAGGTGTTCAGATTACAGATTCAAAAACTATTCTTTTAGCCAGTGAATCCAATTCAAATTGGATCGCATCTTTTCATTTTGACCAATCATTTCTTCACCGACGTTCATCAACTGATATATTTTCATGATCCTCATTTTCTTTCATAATATCAAATACTGCACAATATGTAACTTTTGTTCGTATGGAGTCCAATTTCAAATTTTCTATGATTTCCTTCTCTTTAGAAATTGACTCTTCAAGAGCACCTCTTCAGAAGGTTGAATTTTGTCATGACATTTATTTCATCTCCAAAGATATCTGAATCAAGATGTCTTATTTTGGTAAGTCAGCATTAAATTCATTTGTAGCACTTGTACGTGTCCTTCAAGGACATCAATTTTAACTATAATATTTCTTGCAAAAATATTCAATTCAATAACTCTTCTGGACTTAATAAATATATTAATCAATTGATTTGTAATTTATTACAAATAAATAATCTATTGAACTTCTAATTCATATTATTTGGTATGAAAATTAAGGAAATCCAATAATATTTTTCAAACGATTTTCTTTCGATTGATCATTTCCACCCCCTAATATCGGGAAGTGTATAATATCATTTTATAAATAGATCACTCATCAGTATTTCATAATTTCTAATTGTAAAGGGTGATTTACCTCTGATAATAGATAACACAAGAGAGCATGCATGAATAATTGTCGGCTCTTACTTTTGACAAATCATAAATATATTGGGATCAATAAACTTCTAATTTACTATAAGTGATGATATTGATTACAAACCAAATGAGAATGAAAGCAACTATATCAATAACCATTTCTGTTTCGAATAGTTTTGCAATATAATCAACTTTTATCTCACTTGATGATATCTATTATTGTCTCATTTAATATTTCGATATGATATCCATTTCAACAGATATTTTTAAATTCAATGTATTTCTTTAAGCTTTTAAGAGAGAGTAATACATCATTTATAACAAATTTTACTCTTTCAAGGAGAAATATAGTGGTGTCTCTTTTGAAACTTTTGATTATTTTACCAACATCACTAATTATGTTTATCTTTCTTATTTTTCAAACAATAATATAATGTGTATAGTAGCATTATCAATGAGACACACATTATCATGACCATAATTTTTAATTCTAAATATTTGACATTCATTTTTCTTCAGGAAGAAATAATAAAGAAATACATCCATTTCATTTTCAGGAAGAAATAATAAAGAGATATTTCTTTTTCAAGAGGAAATAATAAAGAAATATTCGTCTTCAAGAAGAATTAACAAAGAAATTTATAAATAAACGTGAACATTAATAAAATCTATAAATAGCATAATTTACAAAGAAAGCGACAGAAAAGATGTGAAAATAGCAAAAAACCAAATTCTAAATAAATCTTAGGTATTTGGCATCAATTTCTTCTTCAGGAAGAAATATGGGTATTAATCGCACCATTAATTTACACATTCAGAATGTTTGTTTATGATACTTAATAAAGATCAATAAAATAATTAACCATACAATATAGCATGACTAATGACCTTTAATGCTATACAAATGGTATTTATTTTAGGATCTTTCTTTTCACATTCTTTCTTATCATTATCCCACTTTTGGTAGCACATGTCTACCTTCGTTGCATCCATAATCTCAATTATGGTTAGAATTTAAACCGCATTCACTTTAGGGAATAGACTAGATCTATTAAATTGATTTTTAAATACACGTATGTATTAAGTTCAAAATACTTCGCAAATCCCTTCTCTCGATATTGTTATTTTAGGAGCATTTTTAAGAAATGAAATATGGAGAATACATTTTCAACATATCTATATCAGTGATATTTTCTCCACACAATTTTGATTGAGAAATAACTCTGGACATTGCAAAATATATTCATTAGTTGATTTAAAAACTTACAACCTTAGATAAATTTATCATATTGGGCCTTTTTAGAAACGATTATCTTCAAACAATTAGATCTTTTTCTTTTAAAGGACAAGTAGATTCTTAAACATCATTTTTTCATTAATGATGTTTCCAAAATCAATTTGCATCAAGATATATTTAACATCTGATATTCATAATAAATAATTCTTTGATAATAAAGATAAATAAATAGAATTAAATAGAATAAATGTTAATTCAAAAATTGCCCCAAAGGTACATGCTAGTGTTGAATGATTGCTCCATGGAAAACACTCGTACTAAAAGGTTAGTTATAAGAAAAGTGAAATGAATTAAAAAAGAGAAATGTTATCTCAAAAGTTCACTAAAAACTATCCAAGAAAATGTCTAATGGTTGATCCAACACAAACAAAGTCTTGGTAGAGTCTCGTACTTTTTTTTTTCTATAGAAATAGAGTTCGTGCATCACAGTTGCTCAATAGTAGTAGTATTTTATCTTTACTTAAAGGTAGAGTCTCGTAATTTATGTTTGCTCAATGGTAGAAATTTGTGATTCATATATGTTTAATGGTAGAGACTTGTGCTGATTACGTGTTATGAAACAAATAGAAATATAGTGATAGATTTATTGTAGAATTCATTGTGTTTATATAATGGGCACTATACTAATAAAGTCAAGAAAACTAAAGACCTCCCAAAGTTAGGAAAACTGAAGAACTTAGGAAAAGAGAAAAGTAGAAAGGAAACTATTCTCTAATTCATTCGAATGAACTTCAATTCTATTCTCATCATTGATACAAGAAGGGACAACCCCTATTTATAGGGAAATACATGAAGAGTTCAAAATATATCTGCAACTGTTTTTTTATCAAGATAGAGATGATATTTTTTCGTAAGTCGTAAGATGATAAAATAGGGATAATATCTTCTCAAGAGTCGTGCTCTCGAAAAGTCGCACTCCTCAAAAGTCATGATAGTTTTATCACCTCCCAGAATGTGATAGTTCTGTTCTTATATGGGGGATAAGATAAAAGTAATAGATATTCACAATATTTAATTGTTTCACAATAATATGTTATTTTTTGAGTTTTACCTTCTTAATAGTGTTAAAACTTAAAGGGACAAGAAAAAGAATTAAAATGAGGTGTTCATAAAGAATATATGGAGATTTAATATATATTGGGACAAAAATAGTACAGGAAGTGGACAGAAGATTCTTTGTGTGATAAAGGGGATGAATTGTAAGTAGAAAGTCTACGTTAAAAACCTCCCACTTACAAAAAAAAAAAAAAAAATAAAAAAAGGAGCTAGTCTTGCAAATTTTACAAACAAATGAAAAATCAAAAAGTCAAATATACCCTTTAGCGCCCTAAGATATTGGCATTTGCAAATACATGTATGATTTATATTTGCTTGTTTAATATTGTGGAAGTACAAAAAAAAAAAGACGAAAATTTAGAAAGAAACCCGATCTAGCTAGTTGTAATTAATTATTCTAGAATGGGATTTAGATTTTATTTGTGTGCAACGTACAAAAAAGGAAAAATACAAAATAAGAACACGTAAAGGGACAGATAATTCTGGTCCATCATTCTCTACAGCAAATGGAAAAGTATCCTCTAGGGGTTTGCTTTTCAACCTTCTTTATGCCTTCACCCAATTGAAATGATAACCTGAAATCCAATGCAACCTAATTGAAATGATAACGTTATATCCAATCCACCTACCTTTCTGACAAGTTAGATTTCTTTTCACTAAAACAACTCATTTCTGCCGCTCCACTTTTTAGCCATAAAGTATAACGGTGTAAACGAAAGTCTAAATAAACTTGAGCACAAAAAATGCAAGCAACATCCTTATATTCAAGTTTGTTTGGTCATTTTGATGAGTTTAAAATGCAACTTGCTCACTTTTTGAGTTGAATTCGAATGAATCAAGTTCATCAGTTCAAGTAGTTTGAATATTTTATATGTAAAATTTCATTTTTATATCAATCGAACCAAGTTCAAGCTAAATTTAAAAATTTGTCAGATACAAAATGCTGTTTAACCTTAGTTTAATTAGTTAGTGAACTAAACTCTAACAAACTCTTATCGCGTTGAATTTGATTCTAGTATCAAGGAATCTAATTTGTCTTTTAATCCTAATAAAGTATGATGTTTTGTTAACGAACAAAAAGTATGGATCAATGCCTTCAACCTTTTTATTTTCCAGCTCTTTGTATAGGCGAAAAAAATAGAACTTGAAATTTCTTTGCTTGAACAGTGGGTAAAATGAAATCCTTGATTTAGGGCTGCATTGATTTGAACTGAAACAAAAGCTTTCGCTCAACAGAAATAGAACTAAAAATCGACCATGAAAATATTCAGCTCCAAGGCTTGTGAGGAAGCTCAAATTGTTCATGTATAATAACATTGAATACGTTGGTCACTATTATAAACCAATGTAAGGATTGAAGTTTGAATGCTGCAAAATTTTAAGCAAATGTTGAATTTAACTTCAAAAATAAATAACGTTGATTAATGGGTACCCATTGAGTACTCGTTAAAAGAATTTTAGATGTTGACTTTTGAAAAATGTTATTTGTATTCATATTTTTGTTAATCATACTGCTACTATAATTTTAATCATATCATTTTCATTTGTTAAACTATATGATGAAACAAATGGTGGAAATACACATAATAAATAGAGTTGAAATAATATTTTTCTAATTTTTTTAGAAAAGTGTAGTTAATTTGGAAAAGTATTTAAATTTAAAGGGATGATTGTTACTATGTATATTAACATGGTAAGTTAATTGTATTTTATGTGTTAATGGGTGTGTACTGGGTATCCGTTCGAAAAAAAATCCAACAAACAAAGTGGGCTACATGCATTAAATTGAATATAAGAGTAGGTTTTGAGTTTTTCTGTAGAACCTGAACTCAATCCGAGCCCTGGTTCACAGAAGAAACTGATCCTAACTCTATCTGGTTATGGTTTCGATTAGTTTGTTCTGTTAGTTATAATTGTGTTAATAGAAGGTAAAAATTGTTCTCATCTTTGCCTTGGTAGCTTTGTCTGCTAAAAGTGTTGAGCTGTGGAATTAGTACGAAATAAATGCAAGTTAGCATAAGATATGGAACACAACCATTCTGACCACCACACCTTATGCATGTCATAAGAAAAATATTGTTTTCCCTCCCCCCAAAATAAATAGTTCATTTTATTGCCCTGTTTTATAAATAGTTCATTTTATTACCCAAACTAGTGCCTCAAGCCCCTCAGCTTCCCATGCTTCCGGTCAGACTATAACTAACGTAATGCTTCATCGTCTAATGTGACAGCAATTAGAAGCCTCAAGCCATAGATATATGGACTGACCTACACTTCTCTTTTGCCACCTGGTATTCGCCAACTTCCCGCAATTCATATCAGCTGCTTAGGTGATAAATGCGAGTCCACTTTCATGTCGAATGGTAACTAATTACTCTCTCATAAACTCTCAAACTCTAACCTTAATTTAGTAGCTAACTTGGGCGTTAGAGCAATGTTTTGAAACTTGGATTGGACTGACTGGTCCAATCGGTTGAACCGGGGACCAGCTAAGTATCCAGTTCAAGTTTGTTTAAAAACCAGCCTGTTAAAGACTTGGTCAAATCCGGTCAAAACTGGTTTTGACCGGAAACCGGTAAAACCTATGAAAATCAGGTTCTTCACATTTTCCTTTTTGGTGGCTTTTCTTTTCATTTTTTTGGTTGATTTTCATATTTTGGCTTTTTATTTTTCTTAATTCTCTTGAAGGGGAAAAAACAATAAAAAAAATTCTTAATTCATCTCTCAATCAAAAGATCTATTATAGATCTGATATGAAAATGTGAAAATCAAAAGCAAATACGGCAAGAAAGGGAAAGAATTAGAAAGGAAAAGAAAAGCCAATTTAAACTTTGAAATTAAAACTTGAAAAGCACAAGCAGAGGAAAAGAATGTAAACAATAGATATGATGTTTTGTTTAGGTAAAAGATGTGAACAAGACACCAGTTTAAAAGAAGAAGAAGAAAGACGAAGAAGAAGAAGAAGAAAGACGAAGACGGAAAAGGAAATGAATTTTATAGCAAGTCCGGAACATCTTCGAATAAGTAAATAAATGTATTGATTCAGCAATCAGCTATAGCTTTTTAATTATTAAAAATTGACCCCTAAATATTTTGGATAATTATAATTATTCCTATGAGCTTTTCTAAATTTTCATTTGCAGCTTTAATTTCTTTACTTTTTTTCAAATAGGTCATAGAAATTTAGTGCTAAGCTGATGAATTAGTATTTAAAGCTTCTAAACATCATATTTGAGTTAGGTTTAAAGGGTATTGAATTATAAAATGTTTGAAATTAAGACTTAAGAAACTGAATTAATATTTTTATTCATATTAACAATATATTTTTATATATTCTAGCATATAATATAGTAAATTTTTTAATTAATATATTTATGACATCATATTGACGTCATTCGGTTCTTAATACCGGTCCAATCCAATTGAACCCATTGACCCCTGACTCCTAAACTTGTCTAAGTCATTACCTGGTTAAAGTTTCAAAACACTGCATTAGAGTAACCTTGGGGGATAAGTCTGATCCTGTGTCTTTCCATGTGTAGCAGTAGGGCTGCAATGTGGTAGCTCAGTTTGGCCAACTAATTGCTTGCACACTATCCTTAGGTCAAGAGTTAATAAGAGTTGTAGTTCTTACCAAGTAGTGCCCATTTCTTGTTAGAAAAAAATAATATCAATAATTGAAAACATAACTTATTGACCCAAACCCTTGAGTTAGCAAAGTAGAAACCCAAAAAAAAAAAGGTTTTTTGTTATTTTCCTCACTTAAGATGAAAACTATACACATAAACATGACTATGGTTCTAAAACCGTCGGTTCTAGTTTAAAAACTAATGGTTTCAGTTCTTGTGAAAGGTGGAACTTGAACCAATACTTCTAGGAACGGTTGATTACGGTCTCTAAACCTTCGGTTCTAATCTGATTGTGGATTCAATTTCTTCCAATTCCCATTCCGGTTCTAATTCTTCTGGTTACATTAAAATATTTGTCATTACAAAATTGATTTAAATAAATATGACAATGAATGTAGAAAAGATATGAATTTTATTATATCATCATTTAGCAAGGAAAAAGAAAAAAATACATGTATTTTTTATTTAGCAAATTGCTACTTTTTGACTTAGTGACAGGTATTTTCTTGATCCTTTCAAAAAAATAATTTTTTGTGAATTTGTCATAATGATTAGTTAAACTCAAAATATCATGACATGCTAGTTTAATACTTTGATTAATTTAATTTTAACACTTTGACTAAATTGGATCTGGACTTAAATCAGTTATTACTATATTTATTAATGAATTAGAATAATAAGTTAGTGGACTAAAACAAATCCTATTGATGTTGAGTGTTGACTGTTAAAATTAAGTTTAAATTGAGTCAAAAAGGTCCAGTTACTCAAGTTTTTAGACGGTTTGAATGGGTTTTAAACCATCAGTTCTAATTTCGATTCAAGTTTTTTGTTAACTTGAACCTTAACTTTTAGTCACGATTATAATTTTGATTCTAATTTCTCAAATTCGGTTCCGATTCTAGTACAAATTTGAACCGTGGCTACCCCTATATATACACATACACACAGGCTTATCATTTGTTGCACCATTTCGTCTTTGATTTTTTCTTCTAAAACTTGCTGCTAAGCCCCTTTTAAAGCTCGAGAGATTCGATAAGTGTGTTTGGATACATAAATTATATCAAATATTATTTTATTTATATCATAAATATATTCTTTCAATTACCATTTTACATTCACAATTATTTTTTTTATTTCACATATATCATGTCATAAGAAATTTTACAGAAATAATCAGTGATTACAGTAATAGTTCAGAATAATATTTCAAATAATACACTAGCCAAGTATAAGGTAGTACTACTGTTTTATATGCCCCACGTTGATTTAAAACCGAATATTCCACTTTCCACTACACCCAAGACCTCGTCCATGGTATTTAGACAATGACATACAAGTAACTCTCAAGCGATCAAGACGGGAAAGTGGCCTTTGATGATCGGTTGGTGGTCAATTCCAGCCATTCCCTATTGCCAAATGGATAATTTCAGAAACCTCGAGGTTTTTGACAATTCCACTTGACTCTCTTAAAACTTTGGAAATTAAACTTATCTCCCTTGACATAGTAAAGTACTTATAATACCCTCCACTTGGTTGACAATTCTCAATTAAGTAATAGATTTACAAAGCCAAAAAAAAAATCTATTTTTTTTCCTCTTGTGTATTTCCACTACTCTCTTTTCTAGTTAATATACTACTATGCCCTCTTTTTATTATCTTTAGTTTTATAGATATTAGCAAATTGAAATTACAAACTCAACATAGGGAGCAGATTGTGTATTAAACTAGAAGAAAATGAAAAGGCTTACATTGATAGAAAAATAAATAATGAAATGATGAATGAAATAGGAAGAAAAACCGAAGGCATAGAATTTGTCAAATTTTGTATGTTGAAAAGAAAACTTTTTGTAGAATGTCAATAATTGCATAAGGGTTTCTTTCATTGGATTAGAAATCATTAGTTATTATTTTGTTGTGGAAATAGAATTTATTCTCTACTTTTAAGATATTAATATTTTTAAAGGTCATAGGAGGTTTAAATGGTGGTTCTAGATTAGATTTAGCATGTCTTGGAAATGTACTTGACCATTGAGATTTAATTCTTGAGTATAAAATTAGTTGCCAAAGTGGTGTGTGGGCATGTGTATATTTTTGTGGCAAGCATTGATGTTGTTTATATAATTTAGGATCTTTTGGACGGCTAATAGGATTTAGAACTTGTGTCAAGATAGTTGTTCGGGACTAGTCTTGTCAATTTTTGCAAAGTTTGGAAAAAAGTAATTACATATAATACATTTTTCTTTCTTAGTTTGGTTCAAAAGGGCAATTTAGGATTTTTGACAAAAAGTCTAACTTGTCGGACCTATATTGTCATATAAATAGTAAAAGTAGGGGAGGCACATATAATTTTTAAAACCTTAGGAGAGCTCCCTACAATTGGTGAAAACCTCAGGGGAGGTTTGTGAAATTATCCGATTGCCAAATGCCAATTTACTAAATCGTGTCAGAGACAACCCAACTATCATATGCAATAGCCGGACCTCTTGCTACCAGGCATATTTTAGACCGACAGTGTCCACTTGATTTTGCTAATGTGTTTGGATAGTAGATTATTTGGAATTATTAGGTGAAAAAAATACTGTAGCATTTTTTAAATGTAATATATATAAGATAAAAAGATGATTGAAAAATGTGTTGATAATATAAACAAATACAATTACGATAATTCAGCATAATTTGTTTTTTCAAGGCTAGATATTTAAAGCAACAGAAAAAGGGTCACAAAAAATGAGCCAAAAAAGTTTGTAAAAAGCTATAGGGTACTTATTAGTAGTACCACAAATAATTTGTTGGGGGTAGCACATAGCACACAACCCGATAAAGGTCCAAAGGTCAACACCAGAGAGATGGTGTGGCAAGTTGTGACCTAGAACATCACAACCGATAGGTGGAGATGATGACGTGGGGATCACTAGATCTACGAATTTAGGGAGAATTTCTGATTTAACATTAAAAGCTTGAATATAGATACAAATACCAAAATCAAAGAGTACTGTGCATCACTTAACTCTACGAGGGTCAATTTCTTCACACAGTGGCAATGTGGTTATTTGTCTAAAAAGTTCATCTGAAGTGCAGGTAGATTAACTTAGAATCATTTAGGTTGCTATTTTCTAAAGCTTTTTTTAAAAAAAATGTACGATAATAATTTAATGTATATAAGATGAAAAAGTGACTAACAAAATGTGTTCATGCAAAATGTAAAAAAATTTTGAAAAAAAAAAATTACATTACTGAACAGGAGGAATTGGAAAAAAAAAAAGAATAAGAAAAAGAAAGTAACAACACACAACACATTATTGAGACATGGAATAGAAATTGCATTCGACAATCTTTTAACTTTTGCAATTGAGCCCTTATTACCAAAGTTCTATCTCAATAAGATGACATGATAATCTCCTTGTCTGCTGCCAGTCTCCTCCATCAGTATTAAGAATATACGTATTGTCCCGTAAATGTGAAGTAAAAGGCTTTAGACATGAAGTGCTACATACATAATCTTGAAAGGCTCCCTAAAATATTTTAATTGCTAATTGGAGCCTCTTTGGAGTGTGATTCTAATGTTACAACATTATTGTAAAGCAAGAATCTGACATCTTCGTCAGCAACTACTCCATGCATTTTCTGGCAAAGCCAAATTCAAAGGCATTGCTGAGGAACCTCTTAAAGCTCATCCTGCGAGCAGCAAGGAGCGGATGGTTCAAGTCAATAAAAACATGCAGTCGGGGAATTAAGTTTTGACTGAGATTGCTCAAGTATTGAGTTTATCCAGTTTTGATGATGGTGAATAATAAACAACAAAAGATGGATGGGTTTTGAATGAAATAAAACCAAGAATAAAGTTGGTAAGTTGGTAAAGTTTCATGTCAGATCAATGAAAGCAAAGCCTGCACATGTGGTGCGATCAAATTTAACCAGCAAAGTGCTGGCAACGATCTTTTCAATCTGAAACTTAATAAAGAGCCAGAAAACTTGGTAATCAGATTGCATTAGATCACTAGCTGAAGATTTTGGTTTGGTCTCAAGTGCTATTGCTATTTAAAGGTGATTTTGAGTAGCTATTGAAAGATCTGTTGATTATAAATAAGTAACAAGTATTTTTTTTTGAAGCTTTGAAAAGTTAATAGCTGTTTTAAGAGGACGTATCGGTTGCTTATCAAAATCAAGATCTTAAAGCTTGAATAAGCTAAAGGCAAAAATCATAGCAACGGACAACAGCTAAAAAGAGAATTAGCTTTCTTCTTCTTCTTCTTCTTCCTTTTTCCTTTTTTTAATGAAAAAAAAAAAGTTATCCTCAGCCTGAGAACAAGCCCTAAGCCATGTTGTTCATCTATTAAAAATTTCTTTAAAAAAGAGTAGAGAGAGCTAACATAGATGTTATAAAAAGCTGCTGCAATTTTTTTTTTTTTGGGGGAGTTTCAAAAGTTTCGTAGTCCTGCAGATAAGATAGTAATTTTAGAATTTTAAAGAGAGAGTGAGGGAGGGAGGATATTGGAAGCTTACATGGTAGTAGTCATCAAAGTATTCATCGGGATCATGCTGCAAAGATACATACCAGAAGTCAAGATTTATAAATATTACAAGCTTTAGAACAAATCCTACAGTAATAAAGCACTATTCAAAGCAAAACAATAGATTTGTAACAAGTGATCTTCACAAGCTATGTTACCAAATGACTTCCTCCACCCCCTTTCTCAACACCAACCAAGAAAAAAGAACAAGAACATAGCGAAACAACAAAGCAGAAAACTAGATTTTAAAACCTGTATAAGAGACTCAAACAAACTAAACTGTCCATTCAGGACTGAACCATTGTGGTGACATGAAATTTAAGATGAGCTTCCACATTTTTCTAAACTGGGAGTTGATATTCTCAGAAAGCACCCAAGACAACAGGCTAAAAGATGCTGCAAATCAAGCTAATCAAGCTCTAGATTGAGGGCCATTTCATTTGAGATTCCGTCTTCATACAAACTAGATAAATGCCTCGCAGATATCCATACTGTTCCTTTCTGTAGAGGTTGGCATGGACATCTTGTAACTATTTAGTACCAATTGTGAGGCCACCCCTCTTCGTAGATTTGCTAATTTGACCCATTGCCAGCCACTAATGTGTAAAATTTGTAACCGTTACCTGTGTTTGATAATCCATGAACCCAGAAGGAAACCAATTTTGTCAAGATAAAGAGAGATGCTATCACCGCATGCGTCATCATATTTTTTTATAGCTTTGAGTCCTGCTAATATTGCTGGGTGAATATATGCTATCCCAATTGATTACTTAGCAGAATCTCAATGAACTATAATGGGTTAGAATGCTTAAAGATATGCTATTTATTAACTCTACGTTACTCAAGTTGCTGCACACTCATTAACAATTCCTACAAGTCAATTATATCTCCTCTTGAAGCCTTGGCATCCTTATCAAGTAAGGCTATTCCACATCCAGGACTACTTAATACAAATACACTATTATATTTGCAGCCCAAGATCAATAACATAGCACTGAGGCATATTCGGATACCAACTATAGTAATCCAGGTGTTGCACCAAACAGAAATAACTTACTGGACGTTAAGCATTAACACAAATTGCTGAAGACTATTAATTTTCCTAGGTACTATGCATGAATCAGCGGTTCCTACATATTCAATATGAAATCTAACAAGCCAGCATTGAAGATCGGTGCACCCTCAAAGAATACAGAAATTTTAGAGCTCTAGCAAACCCAAGATGTATAGATGATTTTAAGCTACTCATGTTAAAGATGGGTATCAGAAGTTTCTCTTTCATAGTTGCCTGTCACTGTCATAAGTTAAGACAAACCTACCAAGCTGTAACAGCTGATTTATATGCCATTAGATAGATTGCAACAGCATAAAGTTAATGGGCTTCTAAACTCTGAGATAAAGACTTTTATGGAATTTCATAATGCCAACAAAGCTACACTGAACTAAACTTCATCCCTACTTTAAGATGACACTGAGTTAATACCCCAAAAACTAATAAAACAGAAGGCTAGACAGAAACATGATTAGAAAAGACAATCAAGAAAACAATGATTGGAAAGAGGACAAGTAAATGGATGTCCAAATTTCATCCGTGCTATTCCTGCCCTCAAATTGAATCTCCTCCTAAAGCACAATAAGCTAGGAAAGACATGCAAAACTTAAAGTATAGACTCAGGGAACATGTTAAGTCAACTGGGGAATATGCTGGTCTGTGTTAGAAGGTAAATTAGAACGTTGAATATCACCTTTTACATACTGTTTCTGAATTTTAAAGCATTTCACTGTTGGATAGTATTCACTGTAGGAATGAACTAAATTGATTAGTTGGGCAACCAGTTGAACAGAGGAGAGTTTTCCCATCAATATTGCTTGTGTCTCCACTAACAACACCCCCAGCCACCTGTTAGTCACGTGCCAGTACATGGAGACACATGCATCTCTCTCTCTCTCTCTCTCTAGATTGCAAGATATAGAACTTTGAAAGTAAAGAAGCAGGACACATTATTTGCAGCAGAAAATAAGTTGATTTCTGATATGAAGTAATTACATGCAGAAAAGCAAAACCAAAAGCAAATAGGTAAGTACCCTTCTATGGTGCTTCCTGCCTCTGCCTTTCTTCTTTCCAGCATCTTTGTCTGCTGTTTTAGCATCCTATAGATATTGATATTCAAATAACTCATATTATCCTGAGAGAAGTAAAATCAGCGTATTCACTCATAAGGTGCTTAAATAGTTAGCATTTACCTCCTCTTCTCGCGCTATTCGGATTTTCTCTGCCTCCTCAAATGCCTCCTTCTCAGCCTAATTGCAGAGAATTAGATCTTGTGGAATAAAGATTTCAATTAAACCTATAGATTGCAGCATGAAAACTACTCACCACTCGATTTTTTCCCCATATTTCTTCCACAACTTCTTTTGCATATTGAGGATCATCACATATCAAAATATTGTCATACACTGAGCCTGCTTTGACCTACAGATGTTTAAAAAAAATTTAAAAAAGTCAAATCTCTATAAAATTTTTTTACAAAATATAATACCAGAGCTCAAGGTGGAATAAAAATGGCATATTTCGTGAAATGCAAATACTTGGAAAGAAGCTAAAATCTTCTCTGAAGTCCCAACATAAGAAATGTCTGAGGAAATGGTAAAATAGATAAAGAAGTAAGGCTGTCATCAAGTATCTATTGTGCATTGGGAAAAACCTAGCCTTCCAAAGCTTAAGTTGAACGTGGATGCTAGCGTTTCAGACTTTCAGGTTGTAAGGCGGGAGGGGGAGGTTTACTTCGAGATCACGAGGGGGAGGTTTACTTCGAGATCACGAAGGGGACTTAGTTGTTGTGTTTTACAAGAGTTTGGGGAGGTGGATGTATTAATGGCAGAATCCCTATCTTCGTGTTATAGTCTTCAATTGTGTAATGACAGAGGTTTTCAGCAATTTTCAGGTGAAGTTGATTCTGTGGTTCTTTCTCGTCTGGTATTGCGAGATGCTTTAGCAAGGTGGCCATTGTGTAATTATTTACGTAAGATTCAGTTTTTGCTGGCCAAGTTGGATGCTTCAATTTCTCATGTCTTTAGGGAGGCGAACTCGTCAGCAGATGCTTTGGCAGGGCTCAATCTTGGTGCCGATATGGTTTTCCATTCATTCAATAGCCTGCCTTCTCCAGTAAAGTCTGCGTTATGCTCAGATAGGATACATTAAGTCATTTGTTAGGTCTCATGTTGTAAGGGAGTAGTACTCCCATTTTGGTTTTTTCCTTACTGTTTCGAGGTCAGGCTTGGCCCCCCTCATACTCTTTGTATTATTTTAATTTTACTTTTTTAATAAAACAAAGGGCCGGCATCCCTCCCCCGTGTACAGGGTTTGCCAGGAAAAAAAAAGAGTAAGGCTGCCAACAAATTAGTCAGGTAACAGTGCTGATACTTCTAGAAAAGTATTACCCAAGAAGATGCAGTTAGAGATCTAACCAGGAATAAACCTGAGGATGATATGAAGATTGAAAAGAACAAAAAGAAAGAAGGTGGCAAGCAAGAAATTATGCATTTGAAAGAATGTAGCTGAGGTCCAGGAAACACAGTACAGAGATACTGAAATTATGAACAGAAAACATACATCTTTACAATGATATATCCACAATTTAGAAACTTATCTGTTTGGATGGGTTTTTTGTGGAAAACTCTTCAATAAAACTTTTACCAGGTTTTCAAGTCACTGTTTTATCTCACACACACTCTTTCAAATAGAGTGACTACAGTAAAAATTTCGTAAAACCACCCAACAAAACAACCATCAACCTTAGTTAAAGTAAAGAGAGCAAAAAAAAGCTGAAAACAAAAGGAGGATGGGAAAATTATGTCTGACCTGCCAAACTTCGATGCCTACATATTTGATTGGTTTCCAAACATAGAGGTCAGGATCGTCTTCAAACTCTGCAAAATAGAAGGAAAGGGAGTAGCAGGAATATGAGCATGATTTTTAAACGCAAAAATATATCAAAAAAGCCAGCCATTGGCGAAGTAGTGAAGAAGGCACAGGACAGGTGGAAGCTTTATATCCTGCCTTCCGCTCCAACAAAGCAACAATGGAAATGAAGGAAACAAAAGAAAGCCAAAAGGATAAGGAGAATTGGAAGAAGATGATAATTTTTGAAGATGTGTCAGATTTTGTTGAATATTTGAATGCAAATGGCACTGAACCATTATTAGTATAATCTAAAAACAACAAGAAGGATATGCAGTAGAAGATTCCAGATCAACTGATGCTATATCTAAGGGACTATGACTATACTTCAGCTTGCTTGTCAGAATTTAACGAACACATAAAACATTCATAGCCAAATGTCACTTTGTATCATATTCTTCTTTTCCCTTCTCAGTTGTTAATCCTTTTTTGGTTTACAGAGTATCAGCATAAGTATCCTAAGATAAAGACACCCTTCAGAACCCAAAAGTTATGTGGATCCTGCATTCTACATTGCTCTCTCTCTCTCTCTCTCTCTTCCTTCTCTAACTACAGAGCATGTTAGACATCGCAAGAAGATGATTTATTTCAGTCTTCCTTTTGACTCCTAAATATGATAGCATGAGGACCACAGTGAGAATCCTAATTTATAGCAGTGATGGTTGTTTCCATTGCAAATTTACAACTTGGAATCCAATAATATAACTTAAGATGCCAAATGTTCTCAGGGTCAGGCATCATCTTATTTCAAGTAGATGCTCTCAAATATTCGATTAAATGCTTATGCTGACTACAGAGAAAATTCATTAATTCCTTCTGTTTTAAATGAGTTGATAGGCAAATTTGGGAATATCAGATAGTGAACAACGAGAGGCAACAGAGGAGAACTTAAATCCTTGGAACTCAAAGAGGAAACCAAAAGGTCAAGATATGGCTGCACCACTCAAGAAAATGGCCAATGTCATCAATATTCCATCATGAGACCTAAACAGTTACTGCTTGATATGATGATCATATAATGCCCACATTAATTTATGTCCACATTAGAGAAGCTACAGCACCTATAAATATGAACGGTATAAGGTCAACAAGTTACTAATGCCCCCCCGCTCCACCCCAAAAGAAAAAGAGATACACAGATAACTGCTACTTTATTCCGTCAACAGGTGAAAAGAAAAAAGATAAAGGAAATAGGATAGCAACACTTCTGAAATTATCCCTAGCAAACAAGAGCATAGCAGAGTGTTACTTTACAGTCCACTACTTTTGACACGTTTTGGAGACAGCTACTTTCAAGCATCAATGACACTCCCACATTAACATCCTCGAGACTTTCAAGCTAATTAATGAAGATCTCGGGTCTTTTCACGCATTTCCAATTGGTTTTACACTGCATTGCCAGATTCTTAGCCATGGTATTAGAGTTGGGTCTTGGGTTTTAATTCATAATAGTTGGGTTTTAATTCATAATACCCCATCCACAGTTTCAAATGTCATAAAGTCCTTACAATATCATGAGCTCTCATTGTGCACATAAGTCACGTGTGAGAGGGACTGCAAAGGGACAGAGTCCTGCCTTGATTTCCAAAGAACTATCAAGCTAATTAACAAAGTATCTTTCCACCCAACTGCCATTTTTTATCTTTAGCTGGATGCTTAGGTTCTCTATCATTAATGATTAAAATAAAGTATCCCATAAACGCCTCCATCTGACTTCTTATGACTGAGAAGTTTCAAATTAAATAACTATTATAACTGACTGATTGACTCATTCCTTTTTGACGAAACATACCCGGATTGTCAATCCATGGAATCTTCCACTTCCCCTTGTAATTGGGATTCTTGATTCTCTGCAACCCAAATGCTCAAAAAGTTAACAACCACACAAAACTAATAACTTTTACGCTTCAAATTGGTGTAGTGGTATATTAGCACCTTGGGCTTCCATGGACCTTTGTATGCTGGATTTGGTATCTTCTTGGCTCTCCATATCCCATCCTCTTCATCATCCCAGTCAGCAGGCTATTGACCCAAAAAAGAAAGGTTTTATGACATTAAAATACTATATCAATTGTTGATAAATCAACACCTTGTTAAAGAACACTTGGATGGTCATATGGTTCTTCGGAATAATTAGTCATGCTGGAAAGGTATACATGAGTTGTTTTATGATAACCCAGAACTTGTTCAAATTCACTCAGACACTTGTGGATCTTTGGGAAATTCACAAGATGGTGGAAAGGTTTATACGAGTTCTTTTCTGTCTGCCATGGCTTACATATTCAACATTGCCCTGTGTTTATGGTGAACTGTCTTATTATAAAAATTTTCAGGAAAAAGATAAAAATCCAGTGGTGTAGAGAAACTTAAATAAGATTGGACCAAAGGGGGTCCAACGTTATCCATCTTATGTCTTATATAAGGTAAATCTATTAAAAGTTATTCTCTAATATATTAATAATGCATTTTTTTTTCAAAACCACGAATCCTGCCTTTTCTTGAGTTTCCTAGTTCCAAAATAGAAACAATTGAGCTGCATGATACATCAGGAAAAAGCAAAAAAGAATGGTTTGGCAATGGGGGTACGGCAGTGCTCCATGGCAGGGCAACAGAAGCTACAAAATCACAAAATATTTCTTTTTCCTCCTATTGTTGTGAGAAAAATTTAGTGCCTATCATTTCAAGTTTTACTTATTTTAAGCTAACTTACTTTGACTTTAATCTATTCCTGATGTTATTGAACAAATTACTTCTAGCATTCCTACTCTTATGTGCCTGAGTTTTAAGTTTTACTTTTAAATTAAAATAAATACAATGCATTGCAGAGCCAGACTACAGTAATCTCAAAGGCAAACCCTTTTGATATCTAGAACAAAGTATTTCAAGCAAACATCCCTAAGCAGAAGTTATTTGTTACTCACGATAGCCACTGGGTAATTTCTTAGGGGCATTAATTTTTTTAAGGTACTTCAAGGCATTCATTGGGAACTTAAAAGTGTTACACCAATAAAGGCTCACGCTTTCATAGAAGTAGTAAATTGGTAACATATCCTTCATTCTGCCAGTCATACATCCACAAATAAGCAGATATTGAACCAAGACACATGGTAACATCTTCAGAAAGGGTAACATAGCAGGTCAGAGGATCTGAGAAGTTTCAAAGTGTTCAATAGAAACAGTGTGATGGAAAAGTATTATTGCCTTGTCTTTTCCTTTTATGTAGTTTTATTTTTTTTTCAGTCTCACATTTTTACATTCTACTAGGTGATGCTGTACAGCCATCCTCAATGTATAATATTTACTTAAGTAGATGCAAGCAAGAAATGCAGTAAAATAAATGGTCTACTAACCTTTCTAGCCTTTGGATCTGGTATCTCTTTTGGAATTGAATCATATCCCTGCAAAACCAGGACACATTGATGAACGTAGAAATCCTGAAAGAGAACACCATTATTCATATAGAACAAAACGCTGATGATATGATACCTCTGGTTTAACATCGTTGGGGTCATTAATGTATTCTCTATCATCCCAGTCTGCTGGCTGGAAAGACAGATATGTATATTAGTCTTGAAGAAGTGGATCAAAAGAGGATAGACATATATTTGATAATAAACATGCACAAAGATTACTTTAAGTATATGTGGATTTGTACTCATATCGAGAAACAGTTTATGGTTTGGTACATGAATTTACACATATCTAGAAAAGCAGTGGTTGTTCTATGTTTGTTATCCAGAAATGGGTTACAACATATTCAGAACAATAAAGATAATTGAAAACATAATTTCCTAGACAATCTTCCAAATGCCCATAATATATGATCAGAGAGCAGTACCTTTTTTGCATGCACATCTTTTATTTTTGGTGGAGGGAGGATGTCCCAGTCTGTATACAGGCTTCCAGATTCTCTTTCTCGGTTGTCTATCAAGATACTATATGTTGCATCAGATCTTAATATGAAAGTGTAGAAGTGAGTTAATTTGTCAGTTTCGCACTCTATCTCCTTTTTAATTGGATAATTCTGGCCCTGATACGACACTATAACGTGGAGTTTTTTGGTCTGTGTGCCACATATATCTGGTCCAAACATAAAACTGCATCAAAACAGTCAAATGGGTCATGCTAAACTTCAATAAAAATGGTAAGAAATTAGTCAAAAATAAATGAAATGGTAAATATACTGAAAAAAAGGAACCTTTATCATCTACCTTTCTATAGCAAAGGTTTCATTGAAAAATTTAATGCCAGTGCTAATGAAGTTCACTGGCGAGCTATCAATTCAATGACTTTCAGGAGCAGTACCTTTATTAGCAATTAAACTCATGAATGAAAATGACTGATTTTAACCGATTACAATACATTTGTCTATTTGGGTTTGCACAACATTCCATCATGTCAAACACACATGGATTTAAGAATATATACAGCAGCAACTTGTATTCTCTGTTCAATTTGCTAAGAATCTGGTGATAACTTATTCGTGTAAAGCGGTGACACAATGTTATTGTCTTACCAAGTGGAAAACTACGACTAAGAGATATAACAGCTATAAGGATTTTAGTGCCTATAAAGAGTTGCAGAATGTACTATTTCTGCTATTCTGAAAGAAGGATAACATATACTACTTCTGTCCAAGGCAAAACTTCCCTATCATTGGACTCCTAAATTAGATCCTCCATCACACGTTAATTAGGATCATTCAATCATTGTGGGAAATCCAGATAACCTTTATTGTTCACTCATCATGCCAGCAAATTTCTCTTCTTTCCCATTTCCTTTTTTGCCCTTGACATTAAAGGAGTAATTTGATCAGTCAATCATGTCAGACACTTTAGATCCTTATACTGATCTCCAAAGTGGAAGCTATAGCTAAAGGTATATGTTATTTTCTTCAGAAAATTTTCCGTTCTTCTGTTTCTGGAAAATTTCTGACCAAATACCAGGTCTATTTCTTTTCCTAAGAGGAAATACTTAAACATTTCTGTTTTTCTTTAACCCAGAAGCCGTGCAGATGATGAATAATACTGTCAAGAAGGAGCTTATATACTTCTACAGTTTTGAGATACACAAAAGTAAAAGTTTGCACTAACGGGCAATAGACCTGTAAGGGGTATCGCCACCAAACTTCTTTTGGTTCACATAGCCAGAGAGAAGCTTAATATATCCTCCACCACATTCAATGTCTTGCTCAATCTTTATGGAATATTGAACCACTAGAATTCTGTTCTTGTTGCTAAACTCAGGTATCTTCGCAGATATAGCATAATGCCTGGCGTCAGTATACGTTTGCAGACCTGCACACGATACATAAGGCATTAATAGCCAGCGGAGTATCACAAGAGCACCAAGCTAACAGATCGCTACGGCTAATAATGTCCTTCTCAAGCAATGGTATTGCAATGTTAACAAAAAAAAAAAAAAATCAAGCATCTCTATCACTCCATTTAGTTGTAATTAAAATTTCGCATTTCGGCTAGCTTTAAAAACTCTGACTTGTATCATCTAGCAGCTTAGAATAGGAAAATAATCAGACGGTTTGATCTATATCTGATGCTATTGAGGCCCCTTAAAATTTATTCTTTCAAGGACAAAGTCTCAAAAATTGAAAAATTTCATTCAAGGATTGCCAATCATATTTAACACCGTCTCCATCAGGAAATTTCACCCATATTCTTACATCTCCTAATCAAACTAATCATCCAATCAGGTTGCAAGAACTGATTTAAAAGAAAAGACATCCAAGAAAACAAAAAATATGGCGGGAAACTATTACCTTTATCATCAGGATCAGCAGCCCATTTACCAGCTGTGTGCTTAAATGTTCCTGCTTTTCCTTCACTCCTCTTCCAATCTGATAAAACCCACCTGTCTCTCCACCCATCTTTGCCATTTTATTGTTCAAAAAAAATTGCAACAGAATTTTTTTAGCTCAGAAGCATCCCAAAAAGGGGAAAAAAAAAAAAGGAGCTAGATTGTGGAAATGAAAGAATAATTCGCTGGGAAATTGTAAAATCTGTACCTTCAAATCGCTCTTCGAAGATTATTTCTGAAGAAGTGAAGCAGAAAATTACGAGGAAAAAAAGAAGTCTGAGAAGAAGAAGAAAATATTCCATTGTTATTCAGCTGAAGCTAAAGAAGATGAAGAAGAAGAGAGTAAAATAATATGAGAGGGAAATTACAAATTAGAGTGTATTTAAGAAGTTATTTCTTATGAAAATGTCCAAAATATGTTGCAAAACTACAGAAATGCCATTTATCTGCGGCTAACTTTCTTTTACTTTTATTTAATTAGTTCACAGGTTTACATGAAAATTAGGATTATGGAATTCCTACTTTGGGTGCCGTTCAATGCTACGGGACAACAGGTAAATCTATATATTATATATTTAAAAACAATTTTTCATTCTAAATCACTCATCAAACTTCCAAGTCTTCATTCTTTTTTCTCAATTTTTTGGTTTGTTTTAATAGTTGAAAATATCATTAGTATTTTTTGTTTGGATTGAACCAAAATATGCTTTTATTAGTTAAGTTTAGTCCCTACAAGTAGATTCTTTCAAACATAGCACACCAAAAACTAGTAAAAAATGCCTAAGATTTTGTAATCTAATCTCAATTTTTATTAACTTTACTAAAATAAAATATAATCATATTTGAGTTCGGTTAATTTTATCAAAATTAGAATGAACAATTAAATATTTGAACCTACTAGTAAGGAAACCTCCTCAATTCCCTTACTCTTTTATTAACTTTAATAAAAATAAATTAAGCCATTTAATACCTATAAAACAAATTTAAGAAAACATCTTTACAATTGATTAATTGTTCCAAAAATAACTATGAACATACTAATGGTTTGAAGATCAAATTAAGGAAACTATAATTGATTAATGATTTGAAACAAAATTACACAAAATCTTTCACTTCTCGTGATGTGAATATCACATATGATTTTAGGGGAAAAAAAGAAATCACGACAAATTCAAATATTTTTTTATTTCTTTGCTATTTCTAGCAAAATCTATTATTTTAATAAGAAACTGACTCTACTATAATGCAAGGTATGTTTTTTATTTTTTCTCTCTGAATAAAATATTTACTGTACTTATTTTAAAATCTATTAATAATTTCTAAAAATTGACCAAAACAATAGTACACATGCTATGCAAATCGATATCTTTTAATTACATAGTCAAATTAAGCATTTTATTATGTTTCTTAGCCTATATAATAAGCCATGTATTTCTTTTCATTTTTATTTTATTATAACATTTAATCTTTGAATTCTTAAGGCTACACATAGGAAAATGACATTTATAAAAAAAAAAAAACCTCCAAAGATGGAAAAATTTTATAATAGTCTTATAACGAGGGTAAGTTTTAAGGTGAATAAATTTCATTGATATGAATTAATTTCTTAAATAAACAAGGGATAATTTCAGAAACTTCCCTTGAGATATCCAACAATATCATGTAGCAACTCTAAACTTTTAGAAATAGCACTTACCTCCCTTATTTTTAAAGTTTTGTATCATTGTCAACCTATTTCAAAATAATACTAAAAAACTAGTTTTTGGAGAGAATAGATCATTCCATTCCAAATTTGCCCTTTTCATTTGTTTCCTTAATTGTCATGCCAAACTAATTTGAAATCCCTCAACATTTGAAAATATACCAATTTATTTCTTTAATAAAAAATTATAAGTTTTTATTGAGTTTGGTAGATCATTTAAAAAAAATTATTTTGTAATCTAGACAAAATATATTAAAAATTTAAACTTGTGAATAGTTTGCAAAACACATAAAAATCATCATCATACTGTATAAATAAAATAAATTTTTTTTTTGCAACTTGAGAGGATTACACATTAATTTTTTACCTATCTCAAATAAGTTATAAATATAATTTTAAGCACTTTTCCATTTCTAAATTTTCAAGCCTGATATAGACAAAAAATGAAAATGTTAAATAATTTTTAAAATTTTTAAAATTTACTCAAAGTAGCTTACATAAAATGAAAATTTTCTTTATTTGGTAACCTTAAACGCATCTGAAAAGAACCTAAAAAGCACATAATTAGTATATTAAAAGAAAATGTGGACCCAACATCAAAGTTTTAAAATTATGACCAATCCCTTAAATTGCAACACTTTAGTAGAAAAGGTCTACCTTTTGCCAAAATAATCAATCCCCTATTATAGTAGCAAATAATTAACCCCTACAAAAGACAAAAATTTTCTTTTTTTCTAGTTTTAACACATTTTAAATAACATTTTCGTTTTTACAGTTTAAAATTTTTTATTTTGTATTCGTGACTCCCATACTATATTCCATTATATTTATATCTTCATACTTTTGTTTTAGTTTTGAACTTTTGATTAATATACTTTTTAATTTGTAATAATAAAGCAACTAAAGGGCAATGTTGGAAAAAAATTATGTTCTCTTTCTTAAAATGAGTATTTTAATAGTAGATTTTGAATTGGGGTTAAAATGTTACAAAAATTTGAAAATAAGGGAGCTAAGTGATATTTTTAAAACTTCAGGGGTGCTAGGTGATATTATCAGAAATCTCAAGGGAGGTTTCTGAAATTATCCCAATAAACAATGAAACATTTTGATAGTCAGTTTTAAAAGTGCTGTAGGAATTCTAAAAAATCAAAGATAAATGCCATTTATAAAGAAAAAACCTCCAAAGACAGCAAAATTTTATGCAGTTTATACCCAAATTTTTATGCAGGTTCTATTAACTCGAAATTGTTTTCTCCCTTCTGTTAGAAATTTTATTAATAAGAAAATTTTTCTACTCGTAAATTTATTAATGAAACACATTGTAGAAAGAAGAAGAAATTATCCAGATGTGGAAAAGTTCAAATATGTTGCACAAGGGACGACTATTGTTTTTCTTTTTTCTTTTTTTGGCTTTCTTATATGCAAATTACTAAATTGAACAAGATTTTTTTTAAGCTCTATGCAACTTTATAGTGGATGTGGGGGAGAAAAGGAAGGGGTTCAAAAGTGTGAAATTATTGTTCCAGTTATTTGTCAATAATAAAGTCCTATATAAGCTTTTGTAAAGTAAATAATTTTTCTTTCTATTATCAAGTCTTCTTAACAATACATCAGTTTTATTTGTTTGTTCTTTTTTGAGCTAGGTTATTAGTTAGGAGTCAAAAAAAAAAAAAATCATCTATATCTGTTTTGGACTTTCCCATAAAATCGTTGAAATTTCTTAAACTTTTTGTTTTGTTTTTCTTGGGGTGGGGGGTAAGTCAGGTTGAGGGAGGTTATTAAGAAATTTTGGATTCATAACACCATAAATCAAGCAAATTTTACTATTCAAATCATCTCACTTGCAAAAAAAAAAAAAAAAAAGGAAAAAAAAGAAAGAAAAAAAACTAAAAACAAACAAGGAATTTTCACAAGCTGTTCGTAGCACTATAAATCAAACAAATTTCACTATTGAAATCACAAGTAAGAAGTATGAACATCTTGGAGTAATAGATTTCGAATTCTATGAACCATACAACCGGCAGAAAAAAAATCATGAATTGAGAGTCTTTATGTAATTATTGTAGCAAGTAGTGGCAATTGTGTTGATCCTCTGGCTTCAAAGAAGGTGTTCAAGTCAAGTCCTCTGTTGACTGTGTTTACTTTGAATTTTCGTTTATTTTTAAAGTTGAAAGTGACTTTACCATCAAATTGCTAAGAAAATGCACGACTTGACTTCAATCTGTCCCGTCTATTTCTTCCATTAACCGGTCCCATTCTTGTTGCCCCTAAGACCCGTTTCGAAGAAAAAAAGGGCATTGGCCTCATGCAGTGTGAAAGTGCTCAAAATTTACATTTTTTTTTGGAACAAATTTTCTAGCAAAGAAAGGGTAGGATTAAGAAGTGGAAAAAGGGAAGAGGAATTAGAATTTAAGACCTTTAAATATTGAGATCTCAACATTAATTATTAGGCCAAATCCTTGTCAGCAGCCACAATTTACCTTGTTATTTTGTTGAAAAGAAAAACAATGAAACTTTACAGATTCTCCCATTTTATGTGGTGTGGTGTCATAGACTTATAATTAAGAAGTGTAATTTTATGTGGTGTTGCAGTGATAGCCCTAGGAGTTTAACATTTTGGGAGTGCTAAAATTATTGGCCAAGGTAAATAAAGGAAAAGGAAAAGGAAAACAAACTGAAGAGGATAAATTGCATTTTTTGGCACTATGGGAAAACAAAAAAGTTGACAGCATGAATTTAGCCGTACCTTGTGATTCACAAGACCAATATGATCTCTTTCTCTCTCTCACACATATATAAGGTTGGAATCGTCCGATATGATGTAATATTACTCCATTATATTATAAATTAACAAGTAATGGAAAATGTTTTTGCTAATGAAAAAGTGTCAAGCAATGAAAAGATTTATTAAAAAGGGATTTTTTCTTTTATGGAAAAGTGATGAAACTTCTTTACTTAATTTAAAACAATTTTGGAAGAGAGATAGGTTGGATGGTTTAAGAGAGAGATTTCAAATTTGAAATCTTCCACTTACATTTAAAACAAAAAAAAAAAAACTTAAAATAACTTTGAAACATTTCCTCACTAGTCACGGTGCAGCATAATTAGCCTTTTGTCACGCAGATATGCTTACTATTGGACTCTTGTTTACTTTTGCTTCCAGCAGTTGAATTTATTCATGTCAGCGAACCCAGAAACACAAAAAAAAAAAAAAAAGTGTGGAAAATGAGGAGTGCAGCAAAACTATGATAGTGCTAAGTTCTACGTGAATGAGAAGCCAACATGTAGCTGTAGTGGAATTTCTCCTCCTAGCAAGGTGCAAAAGGCTTTCACATACCCTAGTCCAGATGGTTGAATCATGATGTAAGAATCTAACAGTAGAAAATTGAAAATCAATGCTTGTCGTTATGATATTTTTCCTTTTGGTCTTTTATTTTGGGAAGTAGGAAGGTGGGACAGTGAAGTGAGTGAAAGTGATGTAAACGAACGAGAAAATTCTTTCCAATGTATGTTTGTTTGATAACAAAAAATCTTGAGAGAGAATGAGTAGACAATGACAGTTCCAGAAAATATTGCAAGTAACTAGCAATTTTTCTCTAAAATCCTACATATTTTGCAGGACACAAAATACAAGAAAGTGAGGGAAAGTGAAAGAAAATTTGATAATTTTCCTGTCAAACAAACACAGAGAGAGAAAAAAAAATTAACTCTCACTTCCTCACATTTTCCTTGCAAACAAATACAACCTTGGGTGAACCATATTTCCACACGCCACACAGCAGCAAAGCCGAAAAACATGGCGGTTCTTTCTTCGCTTCTACTTCTTCACCAGAATGTATATGACAACACGTTGACTACGATAATCTGGATGCCACTGTTCCTGATTAATACAACCGACGATGAAATCCTTCAATGCGGCTTCCAAGAAATACTCAAGGATGGCATCTGCTAAAAAATACATCAATTTATGTCAAGTCCATAACATCTAAAAGTTCATTGAAGATGTAAACTTCATATTACCATTTCGAAGTTCTCCAGCTAAAATAACAGTTGTGTGGGTTCCACAAAGACCCAACAGCGTCACCAACAAATCCATCACAGCTTCCTCGCTATAGATCACATCGGAGCCAAGCACTGATATGCAATCACAAAAGAAACGGAATGTCAAGAAATGATAATGCATGGCTAATTTTCAAAATCTTTTCACAGGAGGGAAGAAAAAGCCGCAATAGATGAGTCTCTCTCTCTCTCTCTCCAAAGTTGGCTAGTAATGTTTTTCAGATGAATATGAAAATTTAACACTAAATTGGTCAATAACAAAAAGTTTGTTTGGCAAATGATTGCATTTACAGCTAAATAAAGCTTGCAATTTGACTACATGCAAGTGACGATCTGATCTCTTTCTAAATTGTGGAACAATTAGACCCTTTGTTTGACTTGCTTTGTTTATTAAACAGCAAAAAGTTAGATCCAGAACTAACAGTGAAAATCTTCTATGTGCAGATAGAGGATACTGGTGTAAAACAGCATGAACAGATTTAAATTTCCTTTTACTTAAATCATAACAGCAACTTCAAAGTATGACCAAACTATCTGTGCAGCTAAGTTCAGGCTTATGCAAAGCAATAAACTGGTCTTGTCTTGAATCCTGGGAAATGAGGACTTGAGCTTAGAACAAACCAAGGATACGCATTTAAATGAGCTCTACTCAACTTAACCCATACTTTGTCCAAGATTAGTGCACAGAGGTCCAAGGCCAGATTCAACGTCCCATTTCATGAAGCTCATTAGTTTTAGCATTCTTACCCTTGGATATGACGCACATAGATTCCACATGTAGAACTTCAGCTTGGGCAAATGGTGTCAATCCACAAATACTAGCAGCATATGCGTTCACTCACAACTTATGACATCTCGGCCCCTCAAAAGAGAATGGAAAGCCCCCTTATAGAGATAACCAGCAAGTCATAACAGCAACAGCAAGTAGATGACTGACCAAGGGTACAAGGACTTTAGGTTCTTGGAACTCTTCGAATACAGTTCAGTCAACATCGATGCTTGTTTAGTTTATAAACATTTAATTCTGCTGTTACATGACTATGCCTGATATAAAGCATCAGAAAGAGAAAAGCTTCTTGAACCGTCCAAAGCATTATTGAGTTATTTAGGCTTGGGCTACCAATAGTTTCTCCCTTTGATAACTCTTTAGTAACTATGGTACAATGATCAGTAACATTTAGGATTGCCATGGTATAAAAGATTATGTCATACTAATCCAGAAAGAGAGCGCTTGGGGTTAGAGGTACAAATTGTATACATTTAACTGCATTAACCTGAAAAACAAGAGAAAACTACTTCTTGAAGGTCCATATTTGATTCCTCTTTGCTTTAACCAATTCTGATCAGCACTCTTGGACCAGGTTGCAGTGGCTCAAACTTATAGAGTTCTGCTTTCTGCAGGAGATGTTCTCTTACTTGCTCAATTTACTAGAATTCTTTGAAAAAAAAAAAAAAGGCTTTGCACTGCAAACTTTCTTACCATTATCTTAGAGAACAATGCCCTAACTACCCAGAGAGTTGAGGGATAGTGTCCAGAATATAAAAATGAAAAGAGTTAAAAAAAAGCCATAGAAAACTATTTAGAATTTCCTCTTTCAAAATCTGTAACAGCCATTCAAAAATTTTCTACTTACCAGTCCATTGGTCCATAAGACAGCAATATATGCCAGATGGATACACATAAAAACTTAAGAACCAAATAGTTGTCCTATGGCCCAGCTAGGAATAATATCCTTTTCTCCATATATCGACCTGTTGATTCTTGACAAATACATAGTTCTCCTATTGACCTACAAGGATTAGTTTATGCTAAATGCAATCACTATGTGTTTGATTAGAAAAGAGTATTACATAAATACTATTGCTGGCATAGTATTACTCTTCTGAACCCTGGCATCTTCCAAAGAAGGGAGAAAAAAACAGATGTTAAATAATGGCATATTGATGAATGCAACAGATAATAAAGAGAAAGTGTACCAATGATTTTAACAGACAGTAAAACAACAATACGGACCACAGAAGGAACATGCAGAGGTATTTTGTGCGCAATTTAAGTTTGAGAAGATCAGTAACCTAAGGTAAAGCAGGGCATCTTAAGAGGCAAGTACCATAATCAGGAAGGGGATAGTGCAAGTCTTGAACCAGATCATCTCCCCACGTAAGCTCTTTTACTATGGCAGACCCTCGTACATCACCATACAGGTTGGCTTCAACATTCTTCTTTAACAGCCTAAGTCTATCTGGCAGGTCGGTGAGAACAACATCAGCACCCAAAAGAGCTCCAATGCAACTGAAGAAGACATGAGAAGAAAGACGTTAAAAAAAAAACCTTCATATGCATGTCAATTGAAGAAAACTTTCCAACCTTTCTGACAACTTGTATCTATTCAATTATATTCCCAGAGATAAGTCCTAGATAAAATCAACTCACAGCTAACAATGTTTATCGCCAATTCCCTTTCTCTCTTATAGCATATACAAGTAATCAGCACAAGGACAGAGATGATAAGTATCATTACCCAACCAATCCACAGCCAGAACCCAATTCAACAACTTTCTTGTCCTGAAGAAAAACTTTTCCATGTTCCACAGCATGCTCTAAGAACTTTCCGAGAACAACTCCGCTGTCCCACATCACTGCCCCAGTTACACCAGGAGTACCCTATTGCATACTCTTGTTACTGGTTTGAAAAAAAGCATATCAATTATAAAGAATTACAAACACACAAGAAGACATTAAATGCAAATAACAAAGTCCACATTGTCAAAGCTTGTCTATCAGTGTTGAATCCTCAAATGCAACCATAAGCATTTCCAAGTCCAGAAGAAAAGCATTTATTACTAGCAGAAAAGCTTTCCATACTGTAATAACTGGTTCACTATATCATGATCATCTCAGAGATAACTGCATACAGAATCCAAAATACTTGAAATTCTTGTTGAATGAAAGCTTACATGTCTAAACTCACAAAAGAAACAAGCACCTGCATCATTAAGCTTTCCACACTATAGAACTGCAGTAGTTTGTCTTTCATCAACCTCACCTAAATTATCCATTTTCCCCTTCGAAGTCACCTTATATTCTAAACAAGTAGGTAATACTGCTAGAGTACTTAAAGCAAATTCTGGACATAAGCCGTCTTACTTTTGAACTAATCCTGCTAAAAAGGACCCAAATTGGTTGCCTAATCATGGTCCAAAATGCGGGTAACACTTGATTGTTGTGCTAACTTAGTCATTATTCATCCATGATTGTTAAATTCAACACATGACAAAAGCTACATCTAAGACTATTATCGACACAAGCGATTCATCCATTAACCCTCAACTGAAGCACAAATAAACTGAATCAGAGATTAGATGCCTTTCCTTTCACAAGTAAACTCTCCTCTTTCCTTTTGTTCTCCAATCACAAAAGTCTACTCTATCAACAGGTGTATAGTAACAATCTCTTCGCACCCCAGTCAACTGGGTATTGAGTATTTTCTGCAAATTCTACGAACAACGAATTGTCCTATAAGTTTTCAAACAGCTTCAATCAAATTAAAAATTAAAACTCACTCAAAAATACTATCAATATCAAAGTCTGCACAAATTTGAAGAGAGAAAGAAGTTACCAAGGAAGAAGGGGACTGGAGAATGGAGAGAGAGCGGCCGCAAGCATCTATGCGGAGTTGGAGAGAAGATTGATGAACAAAGACATTGTGCTTTGAGAGAATGGGCTGTTGGATTCCCCACAAAAGCATGATTTCTTCCGCCGCCTCTTCACTGCCCACAATTCTCACTTTTCCCTTGTATAATCCCAGCCCTTCCACTTCCACCATTTCTGATTCCTCAGGCTCCTCTTCTCCTTTTTCATCCCCATCTTTTGAAAATTCACTTAGCATGGTAGCCTTCAATCCTTTCAAGGATTTTCTTTTAACGTTTTTGGCTCCTTAAATTCGAGTCTCTCTGCTTTTGCTTCACGAGTGAAAGGAAGAAGATTGAATTGATGAATTAAAAACTACTAAAACGGGAAGACAGAGAAATTGCATAAATGGTACCTGAGATTTGCAAATTATCCATTTTTGGATCATTACAGTTAGGGGTAGTGCTGTTAAACGAACCGGGCAGCTCGCGAACTTGGTTCGGCCCGGCTCGTTAAGAGTTCGACTCGGCTTATTTATCTTAGTAAACGAGTTGAGTTCGAGTTGAAGAAATACTCGTTAGCCAAACGGGCCGAGCTGAGCCCGGCTGGCGAACTACTCGATGGGCTCGAAATATTAGGGCATTAATGTTATTTCACGATATCTGATATAACTAACCCTAATTGACAAATTGCAAATGAAAGCTTCCCAATTTTTTCCTTCCTCTTTCCACAGCCATCACCTTCACCACCGCACCAATCTTCGCCGTTCACCGGTCGCCACCGTCCATTCAGTCATTGTAGTTGACTGGCGACCGCCGTGAGCTTCTATCGTGACCGTGAGTCCGAGAATCGTTTGTTGCAGTGCCACCAGTAGCCACTGTCCACCAGTCACCGGAGACAAACGCTCATCAGTAAGAGCAGCTGGAGTGCCACCTCGACCTCGGTAGATCCAGGGGGGTTACCATATCAGTTACCTTTAATCTGGTAAGATAATGTCAATTGCTCTTGCTCCTTTTTTTTTTTTTTTTTGAATGTGCCCATTCACAGTTCATAAGAAGACGATAATACAGTGAAAGGCTGAAAATTTATCAAAAGGAAAATTCTTTCATTGAACAAGCAGAGAAGGGTAAGTGGGGGAGGGAGCATATTTGTATAATTGAGATTTCCAGTACCCGATTTGCTGACGGATTACATTGGATTTTTGTTCGTACGGTTATATTCTTACCATGGAACTGGTGATACTAGTGATAATTGGAATTTTAACCATTGAATTCTTCCATGTTTTGCCGTGAACAAACAGGTCATTTAGCTAACCCTTTTATCATGTTTCTGTATTTAAAAGATGCCCAAAGGTTGTTTAATTTGGTGTTCAAGATGTTAGTTAAAAAAAAGGTAAGAAAAAGAGGAGTAATTGAAGTTGTAGCATTCAGGGTCTTATGTTGGTACATTTTAATGCTTAAGCTGCTGATATTTTTAGTTGCACTGCTGCAGTTACATTAACTGCTAAATAACTTTATATACCAAGAAAACATAATGGCTCCACAGTACATAGTCCACAATTTTTCTTTTTTTATTCAGTTCTGTTTTGTCTACATATGAGGCATTCTTTATTATTTCCTAGTTTCAACCTTAAAATATTAATGTACACACAATTGTGCCAAGGCAATGCAGAATCTCCCTACTTGATTCCTTTTTGTCATTTCTCTTCATTAGTAATTTGTATTCAGGCTGGTCAAGTTTGTTCTTCAGGGGTGCTCATTTCTATTACTAGCTACAATTCAGCTAATATTTTTAATTTATTTAATGAAAACTTGAACTTTTCCTGGTATGGATAATTAGTGCCTTAACCTATTGGTAAAAAATTTGAGTCATGACAAAATTGAGGTAGTAAAAACCATTCTGAAACTCTGGGATAATCATTCTTGAGATGATCCGAGTCATAAATCAACTCAGACATTTTCTTGGCCACGTAGCATAGAGGTGCTCCCACAATTTCCCGAGGTTTAATCAAAAGTTTCTTGTTTGATTCTGAAATTCATTCATCTTTCTCTACATAAAAGGGGGAAAAAAGAGAAAAGAATGCAAAAGCAAAGAAAATTATCTACTTTTCTTCCTCTCTCTTCCTTATTTTACACTAGTTATATGCAACTATGAAAACAGCAAAAGGGGAAAAAAAAAGAAAGAAGAAAAAACAGTTTGAAAGGTTAATCACAAAAATTCCCTTCAAGGTTTGGTCAAAGCTGTAGTTTATCCTCTAACATTTATTTCTTCTCATTTCATCTTTATTTCAATCCACCTCATCAAGTTGACTATTAAAACATTTGTCAGCATACCCAACCATTTTGGAGTAGATCTTTAGTATGTGTATCATTCTTTGTATTGCTTCCTTTTCGTTGGCAAGGCATCAACTTGATACAGTTTCATTTGGCTATGTAATTAAACTATTTGTTTAATCTTTCTATTGAAAAAACTCAAGATTATGTGTGAATGGATGTGAGGACCCAGAATTTCTTGAATTATACACCCGAAATTTCTTAAATTATTTGCTTATATTTCTTGCGAGAAACCCTAAAATTTTCATGAATTATCTTTCATTGTATACATTTAAGTGCAAATCATTTTCTTTAAACATTGGTAACATAAAATTTTCATTTAAGTGCATTATTTTCCTTAAGTACTCTATTTTGTATGTATTGTATTAAATTAATTTGGAATTGTATTTTACATATTTCATGTAGCCAAATACATAAACTTATATGGCATTAAGTAGGTCATATTTTACATTAAGGGATTTGATGGCAATTTGCAAAGATATTATCTCATTTTTGGCCAAGAAGATGACACTTGTCAACCATTTAACAAATCCTTGACTTAAGCTTTCTATTTAAACTCTTGTCTTCAAAAATTCAAACAAAAACTCCCTCTCTTTTTCCTCTCTCTTGGCTGAACTCCATGGACAAGAAAACCACAAAACCTTGAGCTTGGATTAGTTATTTTAGTGAAGGAAAAACTACTTTGAGTGAAACCCTAGGCTAGATTACTTCTTAAACCTCAAGCTTGGTTGCAAGGAGTGAAGCTCTTGGGTGAAATTTCTCTCTCTACTTGCAAGGTAACCCTTCACTTATCTAAGCTTTAATGAACTTTAAATTCAAAGGGGATGTTAGTTAGGTAGGATTAAGGTGTTTATGGTTGTTTGGAAGGAAAGATTATGGAAGGAAATTTTGTATTTGAAAACTAGAACTTAGGTTTTCATTTTTGGTTACAATGTGTTTGATGAAATGCTTAATGACTTGTGATGCTTTGATGATGGAATTAATTGCTGTTTTAGCATGTTAAACACCATGTTAAGTGATGGAATAACTTTAAAGAGTTAATAGATGAAGTTGCACCAAAGCTGGAAATTTCGCAGGAAATCAGGAATGAGAAACAGTGATATTCCCGAGGTTACTGTTGACTGTAGAAAATGAATTAGGGCCTGATCCTTATACCGTTAGAAAGCTCTATGAACCTAGTTTTAAATGCTGCTGACTAGGGGTGTGCATTTGGTTAATATTCGGTTAATTGAATTTGGTTAATTCGGTTAGTTCACTTATGAAAATGCAAACCGTTTCCAATTTCGAATTCGCATTAACCGAATTAATTCAGTACCCGAATTCAATTCGGATACGGTTACGAAATCGGTACTAACCGATTTGGAGTTTAATTTTTTTTTTTTTTTACAAATAGTTACACTTTATTGCCAAATGTTGAGATCGTACCAAGTTACAAGGCCTGCCAAACTTCCATATTAGGAGCTAGTGAGCCATCCCTACTAACTATTTGTTAAACTTACGAATACTTGGGACGCCTAGCTCATCCATTTTCCTATTTGATCATATATACCTATTTATATGACTTGAATCATTGTTCAATGATGTAAAAGACATAAATAAAAAGTGATTAACTCAAATCAAAAGCGAAACTTCGCTCACATTATAAATATAATTTACAATAACAAGTGATGAGTGCTATTGGTTATAATTTATAATTTTAACTTACAATCTAAAAGTACAAACATATGAGTAATATTTCACACTTCAATGTGATTTGATTCCCTTCTATGTTATAGTTTATATCTTGCAAGTTGAATTCTCAATCGGTGATTTAAGGAACAAATACAAAGTTGAATTCTCAATTAGCGATTTAATGAACAAATACAAAGTTGAATTCTCAATTATCGATTTAAGGAACAAATACAAAGTTGAATTCTCAATGTTACTTACTACTTAATAATTAGTAATAAGTGATAGTTGTTATAACTAACAATCTCTACAAAGTACAATTGTACAAACATATGATGTACAATGAATCAGTGATTAGTTATTTAGTGACATCTCATTTAACTTAATCACCTATAATTTACAAATTACTTAATTCATTCCATTTATATATTGTTTTGTTTCTTATATAGTTTAAATGCTTGACTTTTATTTTATGTATAAAAGGATTAAGTATTTTCCTTTTATTAAAATCATACTATGTATTATCTAATTCTAATAGATAATATGTTTTTTATGTATGAAAGGATTAAGATATTACTATCATTTTATTAAAGTCATACTATGTATTATTTAATTCTAATAGTGATTTTCACAAATACTAAGATAGAAATATAGAATAACATCACTAGTTCAATATATTGTAAATAATTGTATATTATTATTTATTTATTTTTATACATCCATAATCTATACTAAGATAATAATACATATATAGTATATACTAGAACCAAGATAGTACATTATATATATATATAATATATGATTTTTAAATTTAATACGGTAATTCGAATTCGGTTACCCTATACCCGATTTCATTTTTGAATTCCTAATTCGGAATCGGTGCGAACCAAATTCAAAATCTCAAAACCTATTTCATACCATATTCGAATTCACTGAATTTGGTTCGCACCGATTTGGTACCGAATTACCAAATAACCGAATTCGAATTACCAAATTTAATTCGAAATCGGTTCTCAATTCGGTGCGAACCGGTTATGCACACCCCTACAGCTGACGGATCTTGATTTCGATTTTTCTACGTCGAGTTATGACTGTTTTCCTGAGACCGTTTGACCAGCCTGCAGCCATTTCGACAGTTTTCGTGCTTCTCTGAGATTTGTCATTTTGACTATGATTAAGCATGATTTGGTATTCGACCTCTTCATGAAAGTTATAGGCCTATGTCTTAGCTTCGAAACTCCATAAAATTCGTCCCAATCCGATAACTACAGCCACAGTTATGAGTAAATTACTGAGGCGCGGCAAACCTGTAAATTGTTAGTTTCACTTCCTCAAGTGCTATTCTCATTCCCTTTGACTCTCGTGCCTTCTTGCCGTGTTCCGACCCACTCATGCATGGTTCTAAGATGTTGTTAAGACTCTTATTTGCTCAGCCTTATAAATTGGATTGGAATTTGTGAAGGTCTTGTTATTTTACTTGATCCCAGGACTTGAATGTGCCATGAAAATTACATGGTGATTGGTGATTTATGTGGACGACTGTGAAACTTGGTGAGTGTTCCAACTCGTTTCAACTAAAATGTTTTACTAGAATTCAATTGTGAAATGACTTACTACCTTACTTTGATCTTGTCATCTCAAACTTGCTACTCATTTTATTACTTGGAAATGGTTTACTAACCTACTACTTCACTTGTTTTCAAATTTGCTCTCATCTTGTTTCTAAACTTGTTTTAACTAGTTTTTCAAACATGTTCAAATTTGTTTTCCCCACTTGTTTACACATGAAACATTTTACTACTATTCCTTTAAATGACACATTTTCCAATTATTTGTAAGTATTTCAAAATGTGTTTTAAACTCTTTACAAACTTCTTTTGATGCTTAATGTAGTTTGTCATGTGAAATAACTTGATCCGTTAAGTTGTTAATATCTAGATGATTGTTCGATCTTATTTCCAAAATTGTTTTCACACTTGTTTTCCAACTTGTTTTCGAACTTAGTCCACTTGCTTGTCAAACTTGTTCTACTTGATTTTAGATTAGCTTTTCACTGGTTTTCACATGAAATATTCCGTTACTACTTTTTTCTAAATGAAATATTTTTCTAGTATTTCTAGTGTTCAAACTATATGTTAACTTATTTGTAAGTATTTTGCTACTACTCTTTATAAATGTAAATGTTTTCAATTAATTGTGAGTATTTTAAACCGTATTTCAAAATACTTATAAACCGATTCACTTGTTTATAAACCTATTTGTGATGTGCTTGTTTTACATATTGATTTATCAATGTGCACAAGTGAAATAATTACTGTGAAATTAACTTCTATTTAACTTGCTATTACATGTGAGTATTCCTTATATGATATGTGAATTATATGCTTATGTGATTAATACTTGATGTTACTTGATTTCATAAGTGTTAAATACTTGTTTTTAGGCGAGTGTGTACTTTATCGCACTCGACCTAACTGTCTATAACTGTTCAACTGTTTACTTTTTCACTGTTTGTATATTACTTGCGCATGACTGTAGGCCATGTGTACTTTACCACATTGGCTGAACAAGGCCTTTCCCTCTTCGTTATCGGCCTATTCGAGCCAGAAGCGGACTCGGTTGGGTAGGTTGGTACCTAGGGCACTGTACGATATACTCGAGTATTACCACTGAAGGGATAAGGTGCTGGCCAGATGAACTGAGGGGATTGTTCAGGAGTTATAAGGTGAAGTGGACCAGTGAAATAGCTCCAAGTGAGCACTGTATCCTTTTATAACTATTTTAATGTTTATTAAGTACTGTTCTCCTAGTTGAGACAATCCGAGCAAGTCTCCTCGTGAGCACTGATCTCCGAGTCGAAGCGGCTCGAGTATTGTTCTCTCCTAGTTGAAAAGTGTCCTGTGAGTGTGCTTGATTATTTGTCAAAGTGCTCGTGTGATGGATTAGATTATTTCGTGAATTGTTTTCGTCTTGCAAATTTTTAGTGAAAATTACTTTTTCACGTGATTTTAAATATTTGAATATTCCAATGTTTTCGTGCTCTGATAAAACAGTTAAATTCTAAAATAATTGTTTTCTCGGAACCTCACTGAGCTTTAGCTCACCCCAAAATATTTTACTTTCCCCCCCACAGGGCTCGAGATGAAGGAAAGCAAGAAGTTATCTTTCTTAGTGTGACTTGCCGGATTATCTCTTGTACTATTGTAATATTGGACAATTGGACTTTTGGTGTATTTGGATTAGTTGGAAATGTAATTATTATTTGAAGATCTTGCATTGTCATTATTTGAGGTCTGTAATATGATTGAGAATCTGTACTGTAGCGAGTCCCGGCGAGAGTTGGGCAGGCGGTCCACTAACCCCTCTGGTTCGCCTTAGGGGAAAGTGGGGTTGTCACAATGGATGCAAGTACTGGTAATTAAACTAGGAGGAGAACACCGCGCATCGCGCGGTGTAATTTTCAGGATTGCCCAGAAATTCTCAATTGTTTAAATTTAGATAAAGTATAAAAATTACATAAAGATGCAACAAAATCTTGTAATTTTACACAACCATATCTAGATACAAAATGAGAATAAAATCCCCCGATAGGCATCTTGTCATAATTTAAAAATGTTGTGGCATGACATCATAATAATAAACATAGCATCAGTTCAGTTCACCGGATGCATGCTTTAATTAAGACTTGCCGCAACAATACGACGAGGTACCTGCAATTAGATTTAACCACAAGATATTGTAATTAGTAATATCAACTTAGTTTAAAAGATTTCAAAACATCGATAGCATCAACTTCCATTTCCAATTTGGAGCAATTAAACTTTAATATGAAATAGCATTTCTGAAGCTATAAACACATTTCCAAAAGCCGTGACTATAATCAGCTTGAAATGATCAAATAAAACTATTGAAAATCAAGACAACATGACAAGAAGAGACTAAAAAAACCTCTAAGGTGGGAAAAATATCACAACCAAGGCAAAATCTATACACAAGACAGATTAGTTTTCTCTTACTTCATGAATTTTGAACCATAGGAAGATGGCAAGTCACAATAATCTAAACAATTAAACTATAAACAATTTTCTGCTTTATAGATGCTATGTTTTAGTAAGCATAAAAGAGTTGCCTACACATCGACACCTGAAACTTGAAATACACGACATCACATATAAACCAGTTTTTCTCAAACATTATGAGCATTCTTTTTCAGCTTAGTAGTGGAACAAGGAACCTAAAATACAAAACATTGTACAAAAAATCTCTAAAGCGAGACTATCCTCCAAAAGCAAGCCGAGATTCACCAACAAAATCTAGGGCTGACATATAAGTTTCCATGCAAAGATCAACAAAGGCAGACCAGCCTTATAGCTCAAATTTTTACTTCATGACATTGCTATTTTAATCTCATTTTCTTTTGTTCCAACAACTAAGTAACCTATTTATTTCTGATTGTCTTTCTCCAACAATAGTGGCAGCAAAGCCGACCAGCCTTCTAGCTCAAGAGGTAGAACACAATTGAAAACATGACAGACATAGAAGTAGAGCATAAAGACAAACAAATCACTGAGCTTTCCTCTTAATGATTGCCAATTCTCCTTCTTTGGTTAGAAAATTAGACAGAAAATTTGCATGCCTAACCAGAAATAGAATAAAAGTTTCCATAGTTTACAATCAATACCAAAGTAATGCAAGATTCAGTTGAAATAATTTTGACCTTTTTATTTGATAAAACTTAAGACTAAGTTTCTTTGTGAGTCTTGGCTCATTTTATTTTATTCTAAGCTTATTTATTCCGTTGTAGCTACGTTGCTCTAAGTTGAATTGCAATTTTCATTCTCAAGGTGAATTGTGCGAAATCTTTTGCTAATTAGAAGAATGTCACCACCAGAAAAATAATATTACCTAAGGTGCAAGTGAGCAAAGCTCTTTTATTACCAAAAATACTAAAAGCATATTTAAGAAAATAATGGAAGACAAGATGCTTAAACTCAAACAAGACTTCTGCTTTGTCAAAAAGGAAAATTCAACCATCGATTTCACATGCATAAAATGAGATTTATCATTAAGTCAAGCATCCCATGAAATTATCATCAAAAGTTGAGCTACTCTCAGTAAACAATTTCAGTTAAAACTTATATAGTGGAAGGTTTACAAATTGAGAGAAACCTATCAAGACAAAAAAACTTCTAGTTTTTAAAAAGGGATTAAAGAATTTTTTTTTAAAAAAAGCATGATCTATCCCTACAGAATGAACCTTACAAGCGTCAAATGCAAAGCATTATCTTTGCCTTCAGTCAAATCAATTCACTAAAACTAACAGAAATGCAACCTGTCAAACTAAAATCAGACACCAATTAAAAGTACCAAAGGTACAGGAATGTCAATGGTTTTAATAATCAATGCACAAGTTAAAGACCTAACAATTTACAAGTAAAGATTACCTTTTTCATATCACTCAGAACTATTTAACATATACCATAATCATATAATTAAATATAAATTTACGGTAAAAGATAGTTGCAGAGCAGAGAAAACACATTGAAAAAGGCCCACAATTTTTTGGTACCCATTAAAGAACAAAAAGTTAAGAGGAAAGTATCTTAACTAACTACTGAATGCTAGATCATGAATTATAACATTTCCTTGGTTCGATTACAAAGAACCTAGCAATACATATTGAGTTAGCCAAATTGGGAAAAAGAAATAAAAAGGTAAAATCGTCCCTTAAACATATTATATAAATGAGGTGGGAAAAACCCATCTAAAACAGCAATAATAACTATTATGGTATAAGAACAAAGACTTGTTGGGTTTCTCCTTTTTCAGTTCCCCCTCCAGGCAGCTTTAGTAAGTTATTGAAATTCCAACCCTAGAGCCATTAAATTGGAAAATACAACTATGAAATGGCAAATAAAAGAAGAAATGAGGCACAATAAAGGGAACAACAAAATAACCCTCTGAATTTGTACAAATATGGATACAACTTACTTAAAAGAAAATCACTTAGGATTATAAAATTCATTTTGTTCTATCTCATTTTTTTGATTCAATGATAGAAGAAAAATTCAGAAGAACGGAAAAGAAAGAAAGAAACTTAAAAACTGCTTAAGTTATTTAAAAAAAAAGAAACAGAAAAAACATATAGCATTGAGTCACGCCAAATGTGATCCATTCTTCCATTTCCAAAGATCGATAAAATATATTCTTTTGAAGTAAAACAAAACCTTACAAAAATCACTTAAAAGTCAAAAAATTAAAGAAACTTACGGACCAATTGGGAAGATCCATACTTTCTCTTTATCTACTTATTATCCTCCTCATCTTAAGCCTTCTAATCAGGGAATATTTTAACATAGGAAGAAAAAAAAAAAAAAAAGAAAGCTCACGAACCAGCTTAAATATCACCAAAAAAGTAACCAAAAAAAAAAACATCGGTGAGAAGACCTCAAAGATCTGTCCTTTCCCCTTTCTATTTATTCTTTTTCATAGCCTTCTTCTCTTTTTCTTTTGGTCTCATTTTTTGTACTAATGAAAATTCAGCAGATCAACAAGGAAGGCATGTAGGATTGTGTCGGAAAACCATTGACTCCAATATTCTCTCCATATTACATGTAGCTTACAAATTTACTTGTATCTTTGTGTTTCTGCAGACCAATTTTAGTTCTTCCATCTGCACATGTTTAGATGAAACCATCAGAGTATACCATAAGTCTCTTTGGCAGCAATCCATTCCTAAAAATTTACAAGGCTATACTTCAATTCTTCTTACTTTCCTCAAACTAAACCATAAAACCAGTCCTTTGAGATAACAGGCAAGATGAAATGCCAATCCAAGAAACTATCGAGCAACATAGTATTACAATTACTAATTTACTATGCATAAAGTGTCAAAAAATTTTGCAATCTAAGAATCTGATAACTACTCTTGTCAACCTAGGAGAATTTTCTTTGCATAATTACTTAAGCAAAACATTTAAGCCTATCTTTAAATATATCCCAATCTAGCTCCACTACAAGTTCCATAATAAGTAAAAGATGCAAACAATAACTTTAGTCTCCAATTGACTATCACCATCCATACCAGTGAGCTCCCAAAACCATTAAATGCACGAAACAAACATATTTCAGACTTTCGGTCCAACCAATTGTCAAGCCATCATGGATACTAATATAAAAGGAAAGGATATTGTTCCTACAACAAGAAGATAATATTAAAAAGAAGTAATAACCAATTCAGTGAGTGCTAAATTTGGATTAATTTACCTATCCCAGCTTAAAGGTGAAAGCTCCATACTTGTGACTTTCTCGACATTACAGTAACCATAGAGCAACCAAATTAGATCAAAGAAGCATTTATAGACAACAATGCTATTGTTCAACTTTTCATTCAATTGATTTTCTGGTAACCTTAATAAAGCTTCATGTTTTCTCCATGGCGACGTGTATATTTAAGAATAAAAGACAAAAGAAAAACTTTGAATTGATGTGAGAGTTTATGGACTGCAACTCAAAAAATCTTATCAGGAAAAAGGTAAAAAATATAAAAGAGCAAATCATACCACATGAGAACAGAATAAAGTGACAAAATCAGTAGCTACTACGTCTTATGGAACAAAAGGTGGAGGATGTTTTCATTTGTTCTTCCTGCAAAAACAACAATAAACAAAGAAACCCAAGACATAAGAAGAGAAAAAAGGCATCTGATAATTAAAAGACAAAAAAAATTTTCCATAGCATAGATGGAGATCATTAGACTACAACTCAATCATTTAAGTCCGATCGACATAAAAAGTTGAGCAAATATTTCTTCATCTTTTCTCATATGGAATTAGAGACAAACAAAAACCTTGAAGGGGCCTTAAACCTGACAGAAATTAAAAAAAAAATTAACAAAGGTCTTAGCACCAAAAAAAAAAAAAAAAAAAATGGACCAGAAAACCTTGAGAACCAAAAGGGAGCAGATCTGCAATTACTTGTGTCTCAATGAAGAATACGAGGAGTGCTCAGTATTTTATTCATTTTTCTTCCTACAAATTCAGAAAATGAAAATTTTATTCGTCCTTCTTCCTGCAAACCCAGAAAAATGAAAAATAAGAGATAAAAAATTTTACAGGCATATGAGTAGAGACAGAGATTAGAAGACGACAGTTCTTGTAATGTAATAAGAAAAAATAAGAGGGAAAAAGGTTAGAAACCTGAGCACATTTGGGCTAATCGCATCGTGAGAAAAATAAATTAAAGAGAGGATATAGGATAATTTTGGGTGTTGCTTTATGGTAACTTTGAGAGGGAGAAAATGGAGTTGGTGAATATTGATGAGAAGAGAAGTAGAGAGAGATGAAATCGAGGGAGGCAATTGTTGAAACCCTAGATTCATCAGGCAGAAAAAATGCAGAGGAAGAGAAGAACGAAAAAAAAATCCAGTCTCTCACATGCTGGTCACGTGAGTGACGACCACATTCTGACCAATGGCAACACGCCACGCAAGCGACCACTCAACTGAGCCAATGCATTCCGCTTTATACATATGTAAATAAAACCCACAAGAATCTTCATCCCAAAAGGCAAATATAAATACATAAAACCTAAATATTTGGAATACAAAATGGTAGAAGGCCACAAACACACATGGAGAATTTCTATAGCTACAAGCACCAAACAAAATTACCCAAAAAAAACAAAATTACAGTCCCAAGCAGAATGTGAGAAGACCTATGTTAAACAATTAACATCTCTGTTCAGCACTAACCATACCGATGACAGTAGGCTGATGGCCATTCTCGGCATTATCCTCCACGTGCCATCATTTGAGCTCCAAGTCATCATCGTCCTTTGCATTCCCATCGGCATCCACGTCCACCTTCGAGTGCAAGTCAGTACCAGAGGGTGGCTCCATGAATAAACTCGAACGAGTCAACATTCTGAGTAAAACAAAAAATATGTCAAGTTCACGACAAGTTGGAGCCTTTTGCAAATCCAGCACAAAGCTTAAAAATAGTTTGCATGATACTACTAATTAAAAGTTACTCTTTCATGTCAAAGTAAACCATATTCACTCTCCAAGCATATAATGCTAAAAGCTTCAAACTGGCATTGATGAAATGTTCGCAGTCTTCTTCAAATGAAAATTGTATAGAAAGAATTGTTGCGCATTAAAACTACGAATACAGCAGACCAATTACATTGCAGCGACATGCACCGGGAGGGGGGGAAGAAAGAAAAGTTCACCAAAGGCAGTGAAAAGAAAACAACCCCAAAAAAAAAAAAAAAAGCTCAACTTTTAATCCAGAACTAAACTTGCAGGCAGTCCAGAAGGAAAGAGCTGAGCAGCACTAAATCACAAGTTTTGAGACCTTTATCTCATTGCAATATTAACGTCCACTACGTCAACAAAAAGAAATTTAATAGGAGCTCTTAGTAGATAAAATGCACAGCATCCTCAAGTGGGAAACGAGGAAAAATACAATGAAAAAAAAATTTCCTAAAAGAACAAACAACAGTTGTATATTAAACACGTTGACAAAGACCATCCAACAAAATAATTTTCCGAGCTATCTAAAAAATGAGCTATGCTATAAACTAAGTACTTTTACACAACCATGACCAATATTTGTGCACCTTACAGCGAAAAGACCATTTTCACAAGCATACCTCTGTTCTTAAACAATATAGTGCAATGTTCCCTACCTGTGGGAAAGTATCAAAACTCCTCTTAGAAAAAGGGGGAAAAAAGGAAATGGAAATCAATTTTCAGATTTTTCTCTTATCCGTAAAAAAAAAAAAAATCATCTTTCTAACAAATCAAGAAACTGGAAAGATCAACAATGACTTAAAAAGGTAAATGGAAAACAAAACTGACTAAGGGAAAAATGAGAAGAAAGCAGCCAATCTGAAAGGAGAATGAAGAAAGAAGAAGCGGACAGCAAGAAACACCAAGTACATAGAGAAAGCAAAATGCTGCAATTCTTTCTCAAGACAAAAAAAGGATCTGGTCAGAAAGTTTAAAAGAAATCTAATAATCAAGGAGGGAAAAGAACAAAGGAAAACGACATTCCTAAAATTGTCTGGCCTCCACTCTTTAAAATAGAACAAAATACAAACGATGGAAAATTATTCCTCAAATAAGCCGCATTCTCACTCGCTTCTTCCTCTGTCCAGAAAGTTAAAGAAAATCTAATAATCAAGGGGAAAAGAGAACAGAGGGAAAAGGACATACCTTAAACTGTCCCTCCATTATTTAAAATAAAACAAAATTACAACCCGGAGAGTAAGTCCTCAAATAAGCCTGCATACTTTCTCGCTCTTCCTCTGTCCAACAAACCCTAAACAAGCAAAAACTTGCCAAGTAAGATTTATCAGGGAGATATTAAAAAAAAAAAAACTGAGAACAAGAACACTCAAAGCTAAAAATTTTCTGAAAAAAAAGGGGGAAAAGAACAAAGGTAGAGACCTAAAAGCGCTGACCTTTAGGGGAAAAAATGGATTTTCACATTTCTCCCTGCTTTAATCAATGCTCCGATCTCTCAACCTACAGCAAAAAATTACTGAACTCATTAGAAAATGAAAGAGAATATTGAAAAGGAATAGGCAAAAATGAGGAGAAATCACGATCCTGGAAAGAGAATAAAGTGAGGAAAACTAAAATGCAGCAACTCAACAAAAAAGTTGGAGCCTTCTGTAAATCCAACACAGAGTCTAAGAATAGCTTGCATGATACAACAAATTAAAAGTTTTTCTTTCATGGCAAACTAAATTATATTCAGCCTCCAAGTATATAATACTAAAAGCTTCAAACTGAGATTCACAAAATGTTTGCAGCACAGTTCAAATGAAAAGTGCATAGAAAAATTTGGTCTGCATTAAAACTAAGAATACAGCAGACTAATCACATTCTAACGATATGCATCAGGGGAAAAATGAAAAAACAAAAGGAAAGTTTACAAAAGGCAGCGAAAAGAAGGCAAGGCTAACAAAAAAAAGTGTACAACTTGTAATCCAGACTTAAACGCGTAGGGAGTCCACAAGGAAAGACCTGCGCATCAGTAAATCACAAGTATTCAGAGGCTTATCTCATTGCACCATTAACATTGACTTCATCTAGAAAAAGAAATCTAATAGGAGCACTAAGCAGATAAAATGCAAACTATCTTCAACTGGGAAACGAGGGAACATAGGATGACAACAGGGAAAAAATTTCTAAAAGAATAGACCAAACTCATATATTAAATTCATTAACAAACACGAACCAACAAATCTTTTTTTTCTGAACTATTCAAAAACGAGCTATACTATAAAGTAAGGAGTTTTATACCACCCCGATGAATATCCCTGAGAAATTGAAATTGTACAAAGCTTAGAAGTATATATTTTGTTTCTCACTTTCTTAACCGCATATATTTGACAATAACAGCTCACACCTGACAAATTATTGCATTTGATTTTCAAAGCATGACTTTTCAAACAGCATAACTGGTGTCCAGAAATTCCTCACACATTTTATTCAAATGACCAAATGAACTTTCTATTTTTCTTAATTAATAGTACATAAAATATATAAAATATTTGAATGAGTTGATGATCAGTCCAGATGAAGTTACCTTTTAAGATGCAGTTGGAAAGACCTTATACTTTCTCTCAATTTTCTTTGTAAAACCAGGGATTTATATCCCATTCTTAACATACTTATTCAGTTCTAATATTAAGTAGGAACTCACTTGTACTCTTTCATGTATGATGCTAACATATATACTTTCCAACAAATTCCAAATCTTCCAATATTAACTCCAGGGCTTAAATTTCTATAACATTATACCTTTGGTGGGCTACTTAATTCATATTCGGAGCCTGGAGTTTGGATTAAAAAATATAATTTTTTATACAAGTTTTTTTTTTTGAGGGAGTATTAATATTGATTTTAAAGAAATCTTTAACTTGTATATTCTGTCGCTTGAGTTTTCCAAAGTTCTGAGGGTAGGCATAACAAATACTAATATTGATTCACATTGATAGAATGCAAAACAAATACTTAAGTAGTGGAACCTTTACGTTTGGAATAATCTCCATGTTCAGTGAACTTTCTTGTACAAGTCTTTTGATTGCTTTCAAGTTCACCCATCCGCATGACAGCAGAAAATATATTATTCCGTTGCATTTTCGGTGAAGGAAACGCTGACCACCATGCATGAAGAAAATAATATTTCCGCTCAAAATGAGTAGTATAATACTTACATGTTGTTGGTACTGAAAATTTTAAACTTCTGTATCAACTTGAATTCATTGACCTGTAAAAAAAAGAGCAGCAGCATAATCCTTTAATGTCAAAATGATGTCTATGAAAGTGTGCAAGTCAAGGAAAAGTTATTATATGAACCATGGGCTAATTCTGGGTACCCTTTCTTCGGTTGTCTAAATAGGTACATGGATCTAACTTCAGATTAAATAAACAATTTTATTCATTAACATAGCTGGTTATATGCAGAATGCCTATACCTCTACATACATCAATCCTGGGAACTTCTTATGAAAAAATAATTATTTAAAGAGACAATGTTTAAGTTGCACAAAATTGGATGTAGTATGCCAACAGCTAAAAGTATTTAACTAAAAGTTAAAGAAACCAGGAGACACTGCATCTCACATGTTCATGAGGAACTTGAGCTATTTCCAGGAGCTGCAACAGAAAGACAGAAAATGAATTAATAGCAATTATTAAGCATGACAATAGAAAACATTCAAGTGCATCATTGAATACGTGTATCTCATGGCATTGTTTAAAGCATATAGCAAAAGACAGGAAAAATACCATGTAAACAGTACAGCATGTTTATGAAGCTTGGAGTGACCTGCCAAACACAGAGCGCCAAGACTGTCGGAAAAGCATTTAAATATATAGAAGCAAAAAATTTGAAGTCTCTTTTGATACCTCCATGCAGCATTCGTTCTTGTTATTGATCAGCTGGTTTAAGATTTCTGCAAGAATGAATCAAGGAAATAGAAGTACCACATATTGCCAAGACATTCTTGACAAGATCCATCATCATTAAATAAGTGATTAAGCATTTCAAATTGGGAAACAGATGTCAGGTCATCAAACTAATCAAGGATACTTAAATCAACAACTGCACCGAAGTGATCTGAATTTGCAACAAATACATATTCCTTCGGCTGCAGTAAAGCAAAAAGCAGAAGAAGAAAAGGATCAAACACATATTAATTTGCTAAACCGAACTCTACAACAGAAAAATCAAGGCATGATGAACAAAACCTGTGATAATAAAGCATCAAGTTTGCCGCTATTCATCAAGGATGGGAACACATCACCATGTCCAGGAGGATACCTGAAAAGGCAAACTATATTAATGAGTAACACAGCAGACAAAAGTTTTCGAGAAACATAGACTAAACTCCAAAGGCAAAGGGATTGCTGATTCAAAAAGTTAATCCAATCATTCAAAGAACTTACCTTACAGATTCTACAGACTACAGATTTTACAGGTTCTGCATTCCCACCATCAAACCATCCATATGTGTATTTGCCAAGAGGCAAGGAGCTCAAATTTTGTTCGTACCATGCATCCTTTCCAGTACTTCCTTTAGATGGGAGTAAGCGAAATCTTCAACCGCCAATCGGGGGTATTGACTCTGAAAATGAAGGGATATCAGATGAGTTAAGGTTATGAGTATCTCAGAGAAAGAAGGAAAAGAATCGAACATTGAACGTGGTCAAGTAGAAGCTATATCAACCTGGTTGAATGTATGAATTTCAATGTTTGAGTTGGCATACTTTTTTACAATCTGCTTGGTGTAAAAGCAACAGATGAGTCTCATTTGATCTGAATTGAAGTAAAGTACTTCAAAAAATACATATACATTGGTGTCATTTACCTTCAGTGTGTCATCATGTGTGTTGAAGGAGTTCATTAGAAGCAAGGGTACATTGCATCCATATTTCTTGTTGAGTGTCTACACTGAGCTTCTGACTATCAACTGACTTTGGAAATATAAAAACAGCATAACACTAAAAGGAGAATGTGTATAGATATATTAGCTCAATTTGGATAACAATCAAGTGCAGGAATGTCAACCCATTGCGAACTTCAATGACAGACCTACATCAAAAAGATACACAATCTCAAATCCCAGGGAAAGAAGCATCAACACGCAAAAACTGGCTTGTGGGCAGGGGAAAAAATGAGCTTATTCTATGAAGATCCAAAAAGTCAATTGTGGCTTATTCCGTGGTCCAATGCGTAATTTAGCTAAAGCTAGGAAAGATAGAACAACTGTTTATCAAAACTTTAATTATCCTTCTACATTTCATAGAGACAACATCCAAGCCTTCACAATATCCAATGTGGTCAAAAGGAAAAAGTGCACTTCTACGAACAGCTATTCTGTTCTGTTATTCTTGTCAGGCCAACTGCAAAGTAAGGTCTAAGATGACCATCTTTTTCTTATGCATGCACTATTAGAAGATATTCCCAAAAAAAATAAAAATTAAAAATTAAAAAATAAAAAAAGAAGGCATCGGAAAGGCAGTTCATTTTCTGATGGCAAAAAATAAAAGACATCATTCTCTTGTCCTCTTTTTTTTCCCCCCTATTCTTCGTGTGGCATTAATCGAAGGAGATAGCAAAAGAACTAAATGAACACAGATCTAATATTTTATACTAGTCATTTTGTTGGCCTTACAAATATTCTCAGAAGTTCCATTCCATAAACAAAATGTCTTAGTTGTTCCGAAAAAAAGGAACAAGTAAGAGGGAAAAAGAAGAAATAAAAAAAAAAACAATCTCATCAGAAAGTGGAAGACAACGTAATAATGAAGAGGGAGATATAAAAAAAAAAAAAGAAGGGGGAAAAACCTCCGAGGGAAGCCCTCAAACTTACTAATTTGTGATTCCTCTGATCTGTCAAACCGCTGGGTGGGGAAGGACGGTCATCGGAAAACGAATCATGCATTTTCTCCTTCCTCTGTCGAATAGACGGCCTAAACAAGGGAAAATTGGGCAAACAAGATTTTGGAAGTTTTAAAAAAAACCCTAATGGGAAAACGCTGAAAACTGACTAATCCGTGATCCAAAAAAGAAGAGAACAACAAAGAGAGAGACCGCTGACCTTACTGGGAAAATGGATCTCCACGCTTTCCAACTTTAATTAATTAATAATTAATAATTAATCGATGCTCCAATCACAAAGTGCAGGGGAAAAGCCAGAGCCATTAGAAAACAACAGAGAACTGAGAACAAGAGAAATATTAAAAAAAAAAAACTGAGAAGAAGAACACTCAAAGCTAAAAAATGTGTGGGAAAAAAAGGGCAAAAGAACAAAGGCAGAGGCCTAAAAGCGCTGACCTTTAGGGGGGAAAAATAGTTTTTAACATTTCTCCCTGCTTTGATCAATGTCTCGATCTCTCAACCTGCAGCAGCCAAAATGACGGAACTCATCAGGGAAAAATGAAAGAGAACATTGAAAAGGAAAGGGAAAATGAGAAGGAACCGATTCGGAAGAGAAGAGAATAATAAAAAAGGGAAGAGAGGAGGCAAAGAGAAAGCGAGGAAGGCATTTCGACCCGGGGAAGGGAGAAAACACGTGCCTGTCACATGAGTGACGAACACATTTCAGCCAATGGCGCGATGCCACGTCAGCAAACAGGCACTCGATCGGGGAAGTGCATTCGCTCTTTATATATATGTTAATTAATTAATTAATAATAAACCTACAGCACAATACAATTTTTTCTATTTTGACTAATTTGGTCCTATTTTGGCTATTGTATCTATTTTTTGTTATATGTAAGTCTCCATTCCATTCATTCCAAGGTTCATCATCAAGTCCTGCTATGAAGCAAAACAATGAAGATGTGGAACAAATTAATGACGTTGAAGAAAGAGGTGATGAGATGAGTGAAGAAGAGTTAGAAATAATAGAAGGTGAGAGCAATGAAGGAGGGCAAAAAACTGATGATACCGCTGGACCTTTTGAAAAAAAGCAAAGAAAGAAGAAATCAAGTGTATGGGATGAAATGACAATAGTTACTGTGAGGCCCCGATTTTTCTCAATATTTGGAAAATATTAAATAATGTTAATTATAATTATTTTTGTTTGCCAAGGTGTTTATATGGTTTGTTTTACTTTTAAAAGTGTTTGTTTTTAACTATTTCGTTTTACAAGTCTAAAAACCCTAATTTGAAACTTAAACCCTAGTTTTTGATAAAACCCTAATTTGTTTACACCCTAACTGTAAATTAAACCCTAAAATGTACCAACCCTACTATATTTTCTCGAAACCCTAATTATAAGTACAAATCAAACGTTTGTTATTTCATGGATTTTCGTGTGAACTTGTAATGCTCACGGAGTTGATTACGCTAATTGGGTGATTAGTGACCCAACTAGGTGTGATTAAGTATTAGTGGACTAAGTTGGGTTTACAACTTATGGACTTAATTGCTAGGAAATGAAATCACTTGGGGCCAAGGTGAAAGATCATTGAAGTTGCTAGGCTTGGATTGAAACTTTGACCAACCCCTTAAATATCTTCTAGGCTTTATCTTATAACTCAAATTGGGACCAATTAAGAGGAAAAAAAGGGAAGGGAAGTCGGGTGAAAGCTGAAACAAGAAGGAAAAAAAATCGGGGGGGAAAAAAGGACAGAAAGGAAAGGAAAAAAGAGAAAACTTCAACTCCAACCTTGATTTCTGCCTCAAGTTTGCAAACTACTCCATAAAAGGTGACATCTAAGGAAGATTAAGGGGTTGGTGCAGTGATTTGGAAGAAGGAAACTCTAGAGTGCATATCTTCAAAAGGGTTTAAGGTAAATACTTCAAGAAGCTACCTTTTCTTTTATTTCTTGCTCACATATACTTGATTATGTGTGTTGGATGTTGTTTAGATCAGTGAATAGCAATTTGAGCATGTCAAACATGCATTTGATGGACTAGAACTTGCATGAACATGGCTGGAAATTTGTGACAGCGTGAATGGCAGAACAGGGCAGCCTGTTTGAGCTTGATTTCGTGAGACTTTGATGCAGGATTTTAACATGGATTGAATCTTCATCCTTCCCTCTATATGTATGTTAAATTTGAGCCAAAGTTGTGGTGTTTTAGTTAGACAAAAGTGATAAACAAGTGAGGTATGTATTGCTGGAATTTCTGGACAGCATGCTTGATCAGTGATGGAGCTTTGTTTTGGGGTATTTAAATGACTTGTTTGATGGTGATTTTGGTTCAATATCATGTTAATAATATTTGGTTATGGATATATGCTAAGCTTAGGCCACTTCGATTACATTTAAGAAGATTTAAGCTTTGGTTTGCTAGTAGCTTGTAAAATCTGGAAACGATAGTATGATCTTGTTGCTTGTTTAGTAAATGCGTTTGGTTTGCGCTAGTTTGGACTGAATTTGATAGTTAACTTATATATTTACATGTGTGTTTATGTTGGCTTGCAAATGGTATAAATTGTATGTGGTAGAAATGGACTTGAACCATGCATCGCATAGCTCAAACCAGAAAATCAGGGTTGGTCGAGCAGTCCCTTTAGCTGCATTTTTCGTCATGATCCGTGTCAAACCAGTTTTTGGCCAAAACACAAACGTTTTAGCCCTGTCTTTCAGCTTTCCAACGCATCCAGAATTTCCTGAATCGGACTTTGGTACACCGAGTTATGGCTGTTTGAATCAGGCTGACAGACAACCCGTCGGCGGAAACTGGATGTTGTAATTTTGACTGGATGGAGTGAATCTGGGCAGAAATGGTCTACATGAAAGTTATAGATTGTTCTCTTAGCTTTGAAACAGAACCTCATTCACTCTAATCCGATACTTGTAGCTTGAGTTATGAGTAAAGGATCCATCGGTGTCAAACCGCCTTTTACACCAGTGTGTTTTCCGTTTTGCCCGCTCTCGCTCGTTTTAGTCGAACGCCATGCATAATACCTTATTTGCTGTTTTAAGTGTTTCTAAGTGGTTTTGGCGTCTTAGTGATTGTTTGAGTAATCTTCTAGCTCAACTTTTCACAGGAAGTGACGAGGTCGAGGAGATCGGGGAACTTTTCTAACCTGTTTGCTTTTCTACTACTTTTGGTGAGTAATTAGGACTTTATGTGTGATAATATTGTGAAATGTGATAAGTGGACATTTGGATGAGGGTGTACTTTATCGCACTCGACCAAAGCTCCATATATGATTCTTGAATGCTTGTGTTGTGTGATGTATGATCTGTATCTGTGATATTGTTAGTGATAAGTGACCAAATGGATGGTCTGATCCCAAGGAATGCCTTTGGGGTCTCAATGTCAATGTTGCTCTCTGACCACTTGGATGGTTTGATATCAAGGGATACCTTTGAGATCTCAATGTTAGTGTGGCTCTCTGACCACTTGGATGGTCTGATCTCAAGGAGTTGCCTTGAGGTCTCAATGGTAAATGTTATTTTCCAACCAAATAGATGGTCTGATCTCAATGCTTTTGGGATCTCAATGATATTATTGCTAAGTTATGTAATCAGACCGGCCAGGGTTGATAAGGTGGACGGTAGAAGTATAAGTGGGGTCTACGGATTATCGGTTGACGGAGTGTCAACGGAAGATCAAGCGTGGAAATTGAGCTGGCTTTGAAGCCACTCGTATCCTTAATTGTGGTGTTACTTTTTGCTTTTGACTTGAAAATTCTGTGGAAATGTGATTTACATGTGTTTCCCCCCCTGATTATTCACTAAGCATATAGTTTAATCCTTTTCAATTTGTTTTCCTTAGCAGGGGTCAAGCTGAACCACGCTGAAAGGCATAGTGTAGCCCTTTCTTTAGCACTTGCTTTGGGTTGGAGTTTTGGCCATGTATTTTGTATTTTGGATACGTGAGAAACCTTGACGGAGTTACACTCTAACTCTTGTAGTCTTGTAGTGGATATTAAGGATATATATAATGTACATATTATCCTTTTATGAGAATTTGAGGCGCTTATCGCTTTGCTATCGAGTCTGAGTTAGGCGCGATCCGCTAAGCCCTGGTACGGTAATGGGTCGCACAGTTACACTAGAGAATGGGATAGTCAAAGTGAAATGCAACCATTGTAAGGCAATGTTTTAAAACTCGGATCGGCCAGTGAATCGGTAGAGGCGGCGGTTCGTGGTTCAACCGGTCCGACCGGCCGATTCACCGATTTTCTATTTTTTTTGCTTCTCCTCCTTCTCAAGTCTGGAGCCGTAGCACTTCAGAAATCAGCTATTTGTAGCTATTTGTGACACTTTACTACATTTCATTGACATATTTGGGTATAAAATGATCCCAAATCCCATCTTTTGTTCACCAGTAATGATATTTTCCAAATATTTTGAGGGAAAAAAAGTTTAAACCCAATAACTTTGAATACATCAATCCAAGAGTACTTTATTTTGAAGTGTCTTATAAAATTTTCTTAATAACATGAAATTGAACATAAATTTTCTGAAAATTGATAAATGTAATTTCTTTTAACCATACAAAAAAAAGACTGAAAAATTTGAAATATTAGATACATCTTTAACTGAAAATTGGGAAAACAAAAAAAAAGAAAACCAACATCAATAAATGAAAAGAATTCGAAGTTTCAAATTAAATACAAAAACTCCACATACAGAAAATAAATAATGGGAAGAAAACTTGTATAGATTATGTTAAAGTTGTGGAAGAAAACTTCAATAAATTAAATTAAATACATGGAGATTTAATAAAAGGTAAGAGAGAGAGGAGGGTGGAGGAGGTGGAGAGGAGAAGAGGGAAGAGTAGAGCTTGTGCAGGAAATTTATTGTAGTAACCCTAAAAATTAGTGATTAAAAGAGGAATGATTGAGGTGAAATTGGAAGGATGCAAGATTGAATTCTCTGATGGTGGAATTTAGTAACTCTAAAACTTAGTGATTAAAAGAGGAATGATGGAAGTAAAATTGGAAAGAATGCAAGATTGAATCGTCTGAATGTGGAATTTAGTAACATTAAAAATTAATGATTAAAAAAGGAATAATGGAGTTGAAATTGGAAATGATGCAAGATTGAAGCCTCTGAATGTGGAAATAAAGAGAGGCATAAATAGGTAAATGGAAGTTTCATTTTTTATTTTACTTTTCATTAGTTTTATAAATTTTTGTACTCATCTAACTTCAAAAATACTTGTTGGTGTGGTGGTTAAGACACTTGTGTCTTATATATGAGATTCCAAGATCAAATCTCACTACTACCACATTTTATATTTTCAAAAAATGAAAAAAGCCAAAAAACCCCCGGTTCGCACCGGTTCAAACGGTTCGCACGGTTCGACCGGTTCTTGACTGTTTTTGACCATTTCCGACTATTATAGAGAACCGGACTGGTGGCATGGCCGGTTCGAGGTTCAACCGGTCGAACCGGCCGGTCTGGTCCGGTTCTGAAAACACTGTTGTAAGGAGTTCTTTGCCAAGAGTGCAACCGGAGCTACATCTCAACACAAGAAGCACTTGAGTTCTTACCTACAGAGAAAGTTGGCCATTGGGGAACAAAGTAAAATGAAGCAGCAAGTGCTATCATTCACTGAAGGTCCAAGTGATGGAATCACTTCCATCACTAATTTCTCATATGATCATGCCAAGGTACGAGAGTTGGCTTCACATATGGTTCTTGCACATGAATATCCCTTTTCTATGATGGATCATGTAGTTTTCAACAAATTCCTGAAAGTAGTTTCTCCATTATATAAAAAGATAACCCGGCAAACTGTTAAGGAAGATTGCATTAGTACTTATGCAATTGAAAAAAGAAAACTGAAATCTTTGTTGAAAGGTGCTGGTAGGATTAGTATTACTACGGATTTGTGGAAATCTGGTCAAAAAATTCAATATATGGTTGTGACTGCACATTTTGTTGATTCTGATTGGGTGTTACAAAAACGTGTATTGAGTTTTTGTAATGTTCCCCCTCCTCACACAGGAGTTATTATAGCTGATGCTTTAAATAAGTACTTTCTTGATTGGGGAATTGAGGATAAGGTTTCCACTATAACCATAGATAATGCTTCATATAATGATGTGTGCATTAGGAGGCTTAGAGAGGATTTTTCTCTTAGAAAAAGATTAAGTATTGGAGGAAAAATTTTCATGTTAGGTGTTGTGCACATATACTTAATCTTTTAGTGCAAGATGGTCTTGGTCAACTTGGTGAGATGATTGATATGGTTAGAGAGGGAATAAAGTATGTGAACAATTCTGAGTTTAGACTCATTGAATTTGCCAAAATCAAAAAACAGCTCCAATTGCCCTCTAGAAAGCTGATTTTGGATTGTCCAACAAGGTGGAATAGCACTTATTTGATGTTGGCTTCGGCTTTAGAATTCAAGGATGTATTTCCAAGATATTCGGACATTGAACCTGGATTTCACTATGTTCCTACTGAATTTGAGTGGATGAAAGTGGAAGAAATATATAAATTTCTAGGGATTTTCCTTGAAATCACTAACATGATTTCCGGGTCCGAATATCCAACAGCTAACATTTTTCTTGTGGAGTTGTATAGGATTAAAGAGCTTTTAAATGAAAAGGCTCTTGACCCTTGTGAACATATTAGGTCTATGGCTACAAGTATGTCTGCTAAATTTGATAAATATTGGGGGGAAAGCAATGTGCTACTATCTTGGTTAATCGTGCTTTTCCGGTGATTTATGGTGAGGATGCAGCTCCTATATATGTGGCTGAGATTAAAGACGCTCTTTATCAGCTCTACAATGAATATGTTGATTGTCATTTTTTTTCCCAATGTTGAACAACAACAATTGCAGGCTGTAAAAAGGAAGCGAATTGAATATTCTAGTTCTTCTAGTCAAAGAACTAGTAAAATGACTGGACCCACCATCTTAACTGGTAAAGCAAAGTTTCACATGCATGTGAGTGAAATTGACAAGGCTCCTTCGGAAAAATCAGATTTGGATGTTTATTTAGAAGAGGGTAGATATGCTTGTGATGCCAATGCAAATCTGGATGTTTTGAATTGGTGGAAAGGGGAAAGATTGAGGTTTCCTACCTTGTCAAGAATGGCTGCAGATATACTTTCCATTCCTGTCACAACTGTGGCTTCGGAATCCACTTTTAGTGCTGGAGGTAGAGTAATTGATGATCGACGTGCTTCTATGTCGGTTGAAATGGTGCAAATGTTGCTTTGTGGCAATGATTGGATCCATAGTCTTCATGGATTAAAGAATAAGTCTCACGTAAGTTGAATATGCCTTCTAACATTTGTATGTTCTATTGGATGTTGTACTATTATTAAATTTTCATTTTTTTCTGATTTCAAAGATTATTGTAACTTTCTTACTTTGTTTTGTAGGAACCACTTGATGTTGCTGAATCAATTACATTTGAGGAAGTTGAACTTCCTGAATCATTGACACGCTGATTTTGTAGCTGCTGGCTGGTGCAATTACACGTGGAATTGAATGAAGTTGACCTTAGCTTCTTGATGCTTCTTCATGCTCACATGCATGTTTATAAAATCTGGTTATGTAATAGTGTTAGCATGGACTTATAAATGTTGGTAGAATCTGTTTTTATGTACTTCAAGTTTGATTGCTGTGGCAATATTTCTGGAGTTGGCATGAATTTTAGTTAGTTGAGACTTTATATTGACTACTTGAATAGTTGAATCTGCTTTTAGTACTTAGAAGTTTGATTGCTGTGGCAATGTTTCTTTTACTGGAGTTGAGACTTGTAAATATTGACTACTTGAAGTTTGATTGGATTTAATATGGGGTTTGTACCAATCTAAATGTTTTTGTGAATTTGGGATTTATGCATCTATTTCTAATGCAAATTGGTTGTTGAATTTTGCTGGAAAATTGGTACTAGGTTCAGCTCCTAGCTTTGCATTGTCATAGCTTCAGGTTTTCAAGCTCGAGTCTCGAGCCCACTCGAGCATTTTAAACTCGGCTCGTTTTGAATTCGAGCTCGAGTTTGGCGAGCCGATCTTGAACACCATTTAGAGCTCGAATTATTAGTCGAGCGAGCTTGAGCCTAGCTCTATTAGTGTCCGAGTCGAGTTCGATTATTAGCAACTCGGGCTCGACTCGACTCGTTAACAGCCCTAGTTAGGGGCGTACAGGAGTCTAAACAAACTGAAAATTTTAATGTTCAAACTTGTTTGATTATCTTGACAAGTCTGAAATTTTGTTGAAACTTGACTTGTTTACTTTTTGAGTCAACTTGGAAGGAGCTTTTATCAAGTCTCCTACAATTCCTGATTAAAAGAATAGAATAAGTGACATACTTCTTAATATAGTTAAGGTAACTTGGTAGTTCTTAGGTTAAGAATGAACTCGAGTCGAACTTGAGTAGTTTGAACATTTTACATATAAATTTCACTTATATGCTAATCGAGCTAGACTTGACTCAAACTTGAAAGTTTATTAAATACAAATTAATGTTTAAGTTTGGTTTGATTAGTTGGTAAATCAAACTTGAACTGGCTCTTACCAGTTTTGAGTATTGAGCAGTTTGATTCATTGTTCAATTCGAGTTAGAGTTGAAAGAATTTATTTTGGTCCCTATTGCAGTTGGTTGTCAATTTTAATTTCTGATAACCTTTTGTTTTTGAAAATGTCATGCTAGATTAAGGAGCCAAAATGGTATGTTAGAACCAAAAATTTTAACCAAAGAAAAATCTGAAATATAAAAGAGATTCTAAATTTTAGAAATAAGGCTACTGCTACTGTGTTTTTAATTAAATAGACAACAAGTTGAAGATTAAAATTCTTGCATTGTCCATGCCGATTTGCTTTCTCACAACTAGCAACTAGGAAAAGAAAAAAAAGGGGTAACGTTTAATACTTTACAAACCTAAAAAAAGGTAACATTTAGTACTTTACAAACCTAAATCCATATCAAAACCAATAAATTCTAAACTTCCCCAATCTCAATGTCCTGCTCAGTCAAGCCCCCAAGTTTCCACAATTTATTTGAAAGGATAAATCCCCAAATCCCTAATTATCCCCTTTATAATTTACTCTTGTCATATACTTAACAACTTTAACTAATTTTTTGTTGGCAGTAACTTGTTGCTCACAATCAATTTTCGTCTCATACTACAGACAAGATTAGCTTTGACCACACCTTTTCTTTTCTTTTGATACCTCCCAAATCGCGAGCAAAAACTGGTTTTTGCCATAGTATTTACAAGCATTGCCTAAAGAAATCATTTTATCCTGTTATGTTTTACCATAATAAAAAAATTTAGTAAAAATGTATTATTGGCCATAGTTGGAGTGGAATTGAGGTAATTGATTATTATTTGTCGTGCTTTAAGTCCATTATCTACTAGCCATTTCTTTTTGTCCCTTTTTTGGGGTAAGTGTGTCTGTGAGGCCCCGATTTTCCCAAGTTTTTGGAAAATATTAAATAATGCTAATTATAGTTATTATTGTTTGCCAAGGCGTTTTTTGGTTTGTTTTACTTCTTAAAGTATTTTGTTTTACCTATTTTGTTTTACAAGTCAAAAACCCTAATTTGACATTTAAACCCTAGTTTGCTTCGAAAACCCTAATTTTCGATAAAACCCTAATTTGTTTACACCCCTAATTGTAAATTAAACACAAAAGTACCAACCCTAATATATTTTCTCAAACCCTAATTATATGTACAAATCAATGTTTGTTATTTCATGAATTTTCAAGCAGAATTTGTACGCATCTAGAGTTATTAGGGTAATTGGGTGATTAGTGGCCAAGTAAGTGTACTTAAGCTTTGATAGGCTAGGTTAAATTGAGTACCTATGGACTAATTTGATAGGAAAAGAAATCATGTGGGCAAGAGTGAAAATGACCTAAGTTGTTAGGTTGAATTGCATGAGAAGTTTGACCAATTTTGACTAAGCAAGAAAATATCTATTTGATGTTATCTTTTAGTTGTTTTATTAGCTTACATGAACCGCCAAACAAGGAAAAAAAAGAGAAGGAAAACGTGAAAAAAAAGAGAAGGAAAAGAAGAGAGAAAAGGAGAGGAAAAAGAAGAAAAGCTTGGGGATTCTTGCAACTTTCAACCATCCAATCTTGAAGCTTGAGTTAGGAAGTTAAGTGGACTATCTTGGGCTTGTAATTTCATCAAGAACATAAGCCAAGAAGGTATTTTTTTCCTTTGTATATAAGCTGAAATTTTGATGATAATGTGTAATTGTTGGATTTGGTGGTTTTGTTGGCTTGAATCATACTTATCCTTGGCTTGTGAGATGATTCCATGGATTGGTTTTATTGTTTGCTTGTCTTGAACCTTGGCCAAGAGTTAGGGTAGGGTTTCATTAGTTGCAAGACTTAATGTTGGGAATTGATGATTGGAAGTTGAATTCATGCTCATGTGTGTCCTAGAGGATGATTAAATAGATTGGGTTTGGTGTTTTGCTTCTCAAAATTTCAGCCAAGAATTTCTGTCCATTTTCTGTCCGAATTTGGCTTGAATATTCGAGTATGATGGAGGCTGAAATAGCCTTAGCCTAAAGCATGAAAGTTGTAGAAAATTGAGTGAGGATGCTACCTGTAAATTTTCAGATGAATCGGAGCACTGTAGCATGTGAAATGACTAGATTACCCCTGATGCCCTGTTTCTGTCAGGAATCGTATTTTGCTACTGTAATGGGTTATTTTGACCGGGTAGATGAATGTTTTTGCTTTTGATGTCTTCTTAAGAATTGTAGCCTTGTATGTTAGCTTTCTAACGGCTTTGGAATTTCTGGATCTGCCTTGTGAGCCAAGTTATGATAGTTTGAATGTAGCCTGTGGGCAATTCTGACGGGAAAAATTTCTGAAACTGTTTTTGTATTTTCGACCTAGAGAGAGAGAATCTGGGCAGAAATGGTCTTCATTAAAGTTATAGCTTGTTCTCTTAGCTTCAAACGGCACCCTCTGCACTCTAATCCGATACTTGTAGCCTGAGTTATGGGTAACGGCGCACAAGGTGTCAAACTGTCCTTACACCTTTAGTGTGTGTTTTCCGTTTCGTCCTGCTTTCCGTCCAACGCCCATGCATGTGCCCCTTTTGCTGTTTTAAGTGTTTATAAGTGCTTCTCGAGTTTAGTTTATTGAGTATATGCACGTCACGTCTTTTCACATTTGAAAATAGATTTTCCAATTTCATGAGATTCTTTTAATGGAATCGAGAACCTTATTTGATTGAAAATTTGACCTTGAATGCATTTAGGTAATTTTGATTTTATCTCTCGGTGATCGCGGACACCAGACGCTTGTATGACCTCTTAAATTTACTCACTCGGTTAATTGGTGAGTGGCAAGTGCATGATTTGTTGACTTGTTTGACCGTTACATGTTTAAATTGATTGTATTATTAGACTTTTCGAGGCGGACGTACTTTATCTCTGCCGAATCTCTTACTTGACCTGACCTGCTTGTTTTGTGTTTGTTGTATTTGCTATTTAATCTTGTTGGGACGCCTAAAACCTCATTGTAAACCTTTACCTCTGGGGTAAGGGCTTGGCCGAGGATTGGTAAATCATGAGTCTTCACATATTTTCGCTGGTTGAGGCTTCGCCACTACATACCCGGTATACTGAGTATTACCAAATTTTCTATTTTGACGAAGGGTCTGGGGTGAAACGGTGGACGGAGATGGTTGACAAGTGGAGCTCTACATGGATAAGAAAGTTGACTGAGTGTCAACTATTTGGAATGTGATCAAGATTGGGATCTTGGCTCGAGAGCCCTCAGATCCTTTATTTAATGTGTAATTAAATACCTGTACTTGTATTCTTGTTCAAAGTTCCAAGTTACTTATCTTGTTTAATAAAGGTGTAATTTTCTTGAGCCTGCATGTTTGCATGTTTTCTTGGTCTCACTGAATGCTAGCTCACCCCAATTTGTTTTCCTTAACAATGTGTTTGAGGGTAACGGAATCGAGGAAGCTAGTATTTGTGTAGGATTTCCCTGATTTGTATAAGATTGAAATTAATAGGATGAATTTGATGGTTTATGGTAATCCAAGAGTTTGAGTTGTAAGCTGAATTTAGTAATGTTATTATTTGTGGTTTGATTGAAATGGTTAATTACGCTCACTCTCAAGGGTTATTAGTCATTCAAGTGAGTGAGTCCCGGGCATGCAGAAAGGCTCCCAACCCCTTGGTTCGCCCTAGGGGGAGGTGGGGCTGTCACAGGTGGTATCAGAGCTTAGGCTTCAGATCTCTGTAGTGTATCCTAGGCTTCAAGTTTAGGATACCTGACCGTGGGTTAGTTAAAAAAGTTAAGTGAAAGGATTAACATATATATATTTGGTTAAGTTGATTGACTTTGTTCTTATCTTGGCTGAATACACATATGTTACAATTGAGAATATTTGCTATATTTGGAATTATCAAGATCTTGTTTAGAGGTAAGAACTCATAGTCTCTTTATCGTGCTTAACGGAGATATATTTGTAGGTGAGGATTTTAATAGGAAGAATGCTTTTTAGAAGCATGGTATCTATTCTAAGGATTTTGAACTTGGTGCTTGATGTATTGACTAGCACTATCCAATGCATTATTGTTGAACTCAAATCCTCCCTAGATAGGATGAATGTTCAGTTGTGAACTAGAACAGAAGTTCCAGCCTTTTGTAAGTTTTTAAAGATTAGTCAGTGATGCTTTGTAGAGGCCTCTAAATTTTAAAAGACCTAACCTTCTGATTTTGTGATATTTGTGTGCTATATGATGTGTGATTATTCAAATGACTTGTTGATTTGCTTGTGAATTCGGAATATACCGGTATATGCAATTTACTTGTTTTACATGTTTACTATTGACATGTGTGTTTACCTTTGCTCATGCATATTTAATTTTGTTGTCTATGCATCTAGACCTATAATTAAGGCTATGGATGCTCGTGGTCGGTCGAGGTAGGGGTGGTCGCGGGTCGGGTCATGGCGCACCCCAACCCTCCGTGAGTGTTCACTTTTCCGGAGGTCGAGTCCGAGAGGGACCGCGGAGGTAATGAGGATCGTGGCTACGGCCATCAATAGGATGACCGACATACTTGAACGTCCGGCCGATAATCAAGGCCTTGGACAAGTAATCAACCTGAGGGCCCGATCATGGGGATGATAGGGCTTTGAGCCGCTTTTCTTAAGTTTTACCACCCACCGGAGGATCCGACCAGGCGGCAGCTGAGAACTGGTTTGAAAGGATGAGTGAGATATTTTTCGCCACATTAATCTTGAAAGAAAGGCAAGTGAACTTGCTGTTTTCCGCTGAAGCTGCTCTGGGCATGGTGGAATGTAATTAGAGTTAAATGGGAAAGAGAACAAACCCTTGGACCTGGACACATTTTGAGAGGGAGTTTAATGAGAAGTTCCTTCCACCTATGATTCAAGAAAGAGGGAGGATGAATTTATAAGGTTGAGACAGGGGCCTTGAGTGTTGCCAATATGAGGAGAAATTCACTAAGTATCAAGGTTCGGTCCTGAGTTGGTGGTCACCGAGCAAAAGGATAAATGATTTAGGTCTGCATAAGGATTAAATGTGGAAATCTGATGAGTCTTTAAAGGCGGCCCAAATTCTTACATTCAATCGATGCCCCAGAGAAAGCGCCATAAAGAATTGAGAGTGCTAAACTTCAAGTGAAGGCTTTTCAATCTAGGGAAAGGAAAGCCCCAAGTAGCTCCTTGACAAGTTGAGATGAAAGTACCGCCTCCCAAAGTTGGAAAGGAAACGGAGATGTGAGAATCTCTAACCATCAAGAGGCGCTTCGGGGACAAGGACGATCAAGAAATGTCTCACAAGAGGTCAAATATCGATTCTAGTGTAAGTTGTGGGTTCTGTGGAAACCCAATCATACCGAGGATGAATCGGAAGAAGTCGTGGAAATGCTTGCATATGTGGTAGTGCTGAACACCGGATATACAATTGTCCCAAAGGCCGCTTGAAGGAAGCAATACAGGTCCGCCAACCGCCATCTAAGCAATCTAGTGTAAAAGTGGAGGTCAATCGAGAGTACCGCTAGGGTTTATGCCTTAGATCAATCCCAAGCCCCCATTCTACCGGAGATCATTGAAGGTAAGACCTCCATTTACCATTGTCTAGTTAACCTTTAATTGATTTTGGTTCAATGGACTTTCTTGTAACCCTAGTTTCATGAGTAGGGTAGACGTGAGCTCATTTGTTACCCATAAGTGAACGCTAAAATGTAGGTTTAATTGTCAACGGTATGTAAGGATTATGAGGTATGAATTTGAGGACCTAAATTCTTTGAAGGAGGGGAGATTGTGAGGCCCCGATTTTCCCAAGTTTTTGGAAAATATTAAATAATGCTAGTTATAGTGATTATTGTTTGCCAAGCCGTTCTTTTGGTTTGTTTTACTTCTTAAAGTATTTTGTTTTACCTATTTTGTTTTACAAGTCAAAAACCCTAATTTGACATTTAAACCCTAGTTTGCTTCGAAAACCCTAATTTTCGATAAAACCCTAATTTGTTTACACCCCTAATTGTAAATTAAACACAAAAGTACCAACCCTAATATATTTTCTCAAACCCTAATTATATGTACAAATCAATGTTTGTTATTTCATGAATTTTCGTGAATTTGTACACATCTAGAGTTATTAGGTAATTGGTGATTAGTGGCCTAAGTAAGTACAATTTAAGCTTTGATAGGCTAGGTTAAATTGAGTACCTATGGACTAATTTGATAGGAAAAGAAATCATGTGGGCAAGAGTGAAAATGACCTAAGTTGTTAGGTTGAATTGCATGAGAAGTTTGACCAATTTTGACTAAGCAAGAAAATATCTATTTGATGTTATCTTTAGTTGTTTTATTAGCTTACATGAACCGCCAAACAAGGAAAAAAGAGAAGGAAAAACGTGAAAAAAAAGAGAGAAGGAAAAGAAGAGAGAAAAGGAGAGGAAAAAAAGAAGAAAAGCTTGGGGATTCTTGCAACTTTCAACCATCCAATCTTGAAGCTTGAGTTAGGAAGTTAAGTGGACTATCTTGGGCTTGTAATTTCATCAAGAACATAAGCCAAGAAGGTATTTTTTTCCTTTGTATATAAGCTGAAATTTTGATGATAATGTGTAATTGTTGGATTTGGTGGTTTTGTTGGCTTGAATCATACTTATCCTTGGCTTGTGAGATGATTCCATGGATTGGTTTTATTGTTTGCTTGTCTTGAACCTTGGCCAAGAGTTAGGGTAGGGTTTCATTAGTTGCAAGACTTAATGTTGGGAATTGATGATTGGAAGTTGAATTCATGCTCATGTGTGTCCTAGAGGATGATTAAATAGATTGATTTGGTGTTTTGTTTCTCAAAATTTCAGCCAAGAATTTCTGTCCATTTTCTGTCCGAATTTGGCTTGAATATTCTGAGTATGATGGAGGCTGAAATAGCCTTAGCCTAAAGCATGAAAGTTGTAGAAAATTGAGTGAGGATGCTACCTGTAAATTTTCAGATGAATCGGAGCACTGTAGCATGTGAAATGACTAGATTACCCCTGATGCCCTGTTTCTGTCAGGAATCGTATTTTGCTACTGTAATGGGTTATTTTGACCGGTAGATGAATGTTTTGCTTTTGATGTCTCTTAAGAATTGTATCCTTGTATGTTAGCTTTCTAACGGCTTTGGAATTTCTGGATTGGTTTGTGAGCCAAGTTATGATAGTTTGAATGTAGCCTGTCGGCAATTCTGACGGGAAAATTTCTGAAACTGTTTTTGTATTTTCGACCTAGAGAGAGAGAATCTGGGCAGAAATGGTCTTCATTAAAGTTATAGCTTGTTCTCTTAGCTTCGAAACGGCACCTCGTGCACTCTAATCCGATACTTGTAGCCTGAGTTATGGGTAACGGCGTACAAGGTGTCAAAACTGTCCTTACACCTTTAGTGTGTGTTTTCCGCTTTCGTCCGCTTTCCCGCCCAACGCCCATGTGCCCCTTTTGCTGTTTTAAGTGTTTATAAGTGCTTCTCGAGTTTAGTTTATTGAGTATATGCACGCCACGCCTTTTCACATTTGAAAATAGATTTTCCATTTCATGAGATTCCTTTAATGTGGAATCGAGAACCTTATTTGATTGAAAATTTGACCTTGAATGCATTTAGGTAATTTTGATTTTATCTCTCTCGTGATCACGGACACCGAGACGCTTGTATGACCTCTTAAATTTACTCACTCGCCTCGTTAACTGGTGAGTGGCAAGTGCATGATTTGTTGACTTGTTTGACCTGCTACATGTTTAAATTGATTGTATTATTAACTTTTCGAGTGACGTACTTTATCTCGGCCGACCTCTCTTACTTGACCTGACCTGCTTGTTGTGTTTGTTGTACTTGCTATTTAATCTTGTTGGGACGCCCCAAACCCTCATTGGAACCTTACCGGGCCGGTAAGGGCTTGGCGAGGATTGGTAAATCATGAGTCTCACATATTTTCGTTGGAGGCGCCGACTACATACCTGGTATACCTGAGTATTACCAAATTTTCTATTTTGACGAAGGCCCGTTGGGGTGAAACGGTGGACGGAGATGGTTGACAAGTGGAGCTCTACATGGATAAGAAAGTTGACGGAGTGTCAACTATTTGGAATGTGATCAAGATTCGGGGATCTTGGCCCTCGAGAGCCCTCAGATCCTTATTTAATGTGTAATTAAATACTGTACTTGTATTCTTGTTCAAAGTTCCGTTACTTATCTTGTTTAATAAAGGTGTAATTTTCTTGAGCCCTGCATGTTTGCATGTTTTCTTGGTCTCATCGATGCTAGCTCACCCCAATTTGTTTTCCTTAATGTGTTTCGAGGTGGCAACGGAATCGAGGGAAGCTAGTATTTGTGTAGGATTTCCTGATTTGTATAAGATTGAAATTAATAGATGAATTTGATGGTTTATGGTAATCCAAGAGTTTGAGTTGTAAGCTGAATTTAGTAATGTTATTATTTGTGGTTTGGATTGAAATGGTTAATTACGCTCACTTCAAGGGTTATTAGTCATTCAAGTGAGTGAGTCCCGGCGAGGCAGGCGTCTAACCCTTGGTCTGCCCAGGGGTGGGCTGTCACATGTGGTAATGAGCTTAGGCTTCAGATCTCAGAAGTGTATCCTAGGCTTCAAGTTTAGGATACCTGACCAGGGTTAGTTAAAAGTTAAGTGAAAGGATTACCGATATATATATTTGGTTAAGTTGATTGACTTTGTTCTTATCTTACTCAATACACATATGTTACAATTGAGAATATTTGCTATATTTGGAATTATCAAGATCTTGTTTAGAGGTAAGAACTCATAGTCTTTATCGCTTAACGGAGATATATTTGTAGGTGAGGATTTTAATAGGAAGAATGCTTTAGCAAGCAGGGTATCTATTCTAAGGATTTTGAACTTGGTGCTTGATGTATTGACTAGCACTATCCAATGCATTATTGTTGAACTCAAATCCTAGATAGGATGAATGTTCAGCCAGAACTAGAACAGAAGTTCCATTTTGTAAGTTTTTCAAAAGATTAGTCAGTGATGCTTTGTGAGGCCTCTAAATTTTAAAAGACCTAACCTTCAGATTTTGTGATATTTGTGTGCTATATGATGTGTGATTATTCCGAAATGACTTGTTGATTTGCTTGTGAATTCTGGAATATACGGTATATGCTAATTTACTTGTTTTACATGTTTACTATTGACATGTGTGTTTACCTTTGCTCATGCATATTTAATTTTGTTGTCTATGCATCTAGACCTATAATTAAGGCTATGGATGCCGTGGTCGTGGTCGGTGGTAGGGTCGGTGGTCGGGTCGCATGGGCGAACCCCAACCTCCGTGAGTGTTCACTTTTCCTCCAGGTCAGTCCGAGAGGGACCGGGTGGAGGTAATGAGGATCAAGTGGCTACGCCATCAATAGGATGACCGACATACTTGAACGCCCGCCATAATCAAGGCCTTGGACAAATGTAATCAACCCTAGGCCTGATCATGGGATGATAGGGCTTTGGAGCGCTTTTAAGTTTTACCACCTAAATTTCTTGGAGGATCTGACCCAGGTGGTGAGAACCGGTTTGAAAGGATGAGTGAGATATTTGTGCCTCAGACATTATCAAGAAAGGCAAGTGAACTTTGCTGTTTTCCAGCTTGAGGAGCTGCTCGGGCATGGTGGAATGTAATTAGAGTTAAATGGGAAAGAGAACAAACCCCTTGGACCTGGACACATTTTGAGAGGGAGTTTAATGAGAAGTTCCTTCCACCCATGATTCAAGAAAAGAGGAGGATGAATTTATAAGGTTGAGACAGGGCCTTGAGTGCTGTCGAATATGAGGAGAAATTCACTGTTATCAAGGTTCTCCCGAGTTGGTGGTCACCGAAAAAGGATAAGACGGTTCGTACAAGGATTAAATGTGGAAATACAGGAGTCTTTAGCGCGGCCCAAATTCTTACATTCACCATGCCCTAGAGAAAGCAAAGAATTGAGAGTGCTAAACTTCAAGTGAAGGCTTTTCAATCTAGGAAAAGGAAAGCCCCAAGTAGCTCCGGGCAAGTTGAGATGAAAGTACCGGCCCCTAAAGTTGGAAAGGAAACGGAGATGTGAGAATCTCGAACCATCAAGAAGGCCTCGGGGACAAGGACGATCAAGAAATGTCTCACAAGGAGGTCAAATATCGACTCCTAGTGTAAGTTGTGGGTTCTGTGGAAACCCAATCATGGATGAATGTCGGGAAGTGGAAATGCTTATGTGGTAAGTGCTGAACACCGGATATACAATTGTCCCAAAGGCCGCTTGAAGGAAGCATAGCAGCGGTCCGCCAACCGCCATCTAAGCAATCAAGTGTAAAAGGAGGTCAATCGAGAGTACCGCTAGGGTTTATGCCTTAGATCAATCCCAAGCCCCATTCTACCGAGATCATTGAAGGTAAGACTCTCCATTTACCATTGTCTAGTTAACCTTTAATTGATTTTGGTTCAATGGACTTTCTTGTAACCCCTAGTTTCATGAGTAGGGTAGACGTGAGCTCATTTTGGTTACCCTATAAGTGGAACGTTAAAATGTAGGTTTAATTGTCAATGGGTATGTGATTATGAGGTATGAATTTGAGGACTAAATTCTTTGAAGGAGGGAGATTGTGAGGGCCCATTTTCCCAAGTTTTGGAAAATATTAAATAATGCTAATTATAGTGATTATTGTTTGCCACATGCTTTTTGGTTTGTTTTACTCTTAAAGTATTTTGTTTTACCTATTTTGTTTTACAAGTCAAAACCCTAATTTGACATTTAAACCCTAGTTTGCTTCGAAAACCCTAATTTTCGATAAAACCCTAATTTGTTTACACCCTAATTGTAAATTAAACACAAAAGTACCAACCCTAATATATTTTCTCGAACCCCTAATTATATGTACAAATCAATGTTTGTTATTTCATGAATTTTCAGTGGAATTTGTATGCGCATCGAGTTATTAGGTAATTGGTGATTAGTGGCCAAGTAAGTGTGATTTAAGCTTTGATAGGCTAGGTTAAATTGAGTACCTATGGACTAATTTGATAGGAAAAGAAATCATGTGGCAAGAGTGAAAATGACCTAAGTTGTTAGGTTGAATTGCATGAGAAGTTTGACCAATTTTGACTAAGCAAGAAAATATCTATTTGATGTTATCTTTAGTTGTTTTATTAGCTTACATGAACCGCCAAACAAGGAAAAAAAAAGAGAAGGAAAAACGGAAAAAAGAGAGAAGGGAAAGAGAAAAGAGAGGAAAAAAGAAGAAAAAGCTTGGGGATTCTTGCAACTTTCAACCATCCAATCTTGAAGCTTGAGTTAGGAAGTTAAGTGGACTATCTTGGGTTTGTAATTTCATCAAGAACATAAGCCAAGAAGGTATTTTTTCCTTTGTATATAAGCTGAAATTTTGATGATAATGTGTAATTGTTGGATTTGGTGGTTTTGTTGGTTTGAATCATACTTATCCTTGGTTTGTGAGATGATTCCATGGATTGGTTTTATTGTTTGTTTGTCTTGAACCTTGGCCAAGAGTTAGGTAGGGTTTCATTAGTTGCAAGACTTAATGTTGGGAATTGATGATTGGAAGTTGAATTCATGCTCATGTGTGTCCTAGAGGATGATTAAATAGATTGATTTGGTGTTTTGCTTTCAAAATTTCAGCCAAGAATTTCTGTCCATTTTCTGTCCGAATTTGGCTTTGAATATTCGAGTATGATGGAGGCTGAAATAGCCTTAGCCTAAAGCATGAAAGTTGTAGACAATTGAGTGAGGATGCTACCTGTAAATTTTCAGATGAATCGGAGCACTGTAGCATGTGAAATGACTAGATTACCCCTGATGCCCTGTTTCTGTCAGGAATCATTTTGCTACTGTAATGGGTTATTTTGACCGGGTAGATGAATGTTTTGCTTTTGATGTCTTCTTAAGAATTGTAGCCTTGTATGTTAGCTTTCTAACGGCTTTGGAATTTCTGGATCGGGTTTGTGAGCCAAGTTATGATAGTTTGAATGTAGCCTGTCGGCAATTCTGACGGGGAAAATTTCTGAAACTGTTTTTGTATTTTCGACCCAGAGAGAGAATCTGGGCAGAAATGGTCTTCATTAAAGTTATAGCTTGTTCTCTTAGCTTCAAACGGCACCTCGTGCACTCTAATCCGATACTTGTAGCCTGAGTTATGGGTAACGGCGCATAAGGTGTCAAACTGTCCTTACACCTTTAGTGTGTGTTTTCCGCTTTCGTCCGTCCAACGCCCATGCATGTGCCCCTTTTGCTGTTTTAAGTGTTTATAAGTGCTTCGAGTTTAGTTTATTGAGTATATGCACGCCACGCTTTCACATTTGAAAATGGATTTTCCAATTTCATGAGATTCCTTTAATGTGGAATCGAGAACCTTATTTGATTGAAAATTTGACCTTGAATGCATTTAGGTAATTTTGATTTTATCTCTCAGGTGATCACGTGGACACCGAGACGCTTGTATGACCTCTTAAATTTACTCACTCGCCTCGGTTAATTGGAGTGGTAAGTGCATGATTTGTTGACTTGTTTGACCTTACATGTTTAAATTGATTGTATTATTAGACTTTTCGAGTATGGACGGTACTTTATCTCGCCGACCTCTTACTTGACCCGACCTGCTTTGTGTTTGTTGTACTTGCTATTTAATCTTGTTGGGGACGCCCAAAACCCTCATTGGTAAACCTTTACCCGGGCCGTAAGGGCTTGGCCGAGGGATTGGTAAATCATGAAGTCTTCACATATTTTCGGTTGGAGGCGCCGACTACATACCCGGTATACCTGAGTATTACCAAATTTTCTATTTTGACGAAAGGCCCGGGGGTGAAACGGTGGACGGAGATGGTTGACAAGTGAGCTCTACATGGATAAGAAAGTTGACTGAGTGTCAACTATTTGGAATGTGATCAAGATTGGGATCTTGGCCCCGAGAGCCCCTCAGATCCTTTATTTAATGTGTAATTAAATACCTGTACTTGTATTCTTGTTCAAAGTTCTGGTTACTTATCTTGTTTAATAAAGGTGTAATTTTCTTGAGCCTGCATGTTTGCATGTTTTCTTTGGCCCTCACTGAATGCTAGCTCACCCCAATTTGTTTTCCCAATGTGTTTGAGTGGACACGGAATCGAGGAAGCTAGTATTTGTGTAGGATTTCATTTGTATAAGATTGAAATTAATAGATGAATTTGATGGTTTATGGTAATCCAAGAGTTTGAGTTGTAAGCTGAATTTAGTAATGTTATTATTTGTGGTTTGGATTGAAATGGTTAATTACGCTCACTTTCGGGTTATTAGTCATTCAAGTGAGTGAGTCCCATAGAGTCATAGGAACCCTTAGTTCGCCCTAGGGGGAGGTGGGGCTGTCACAGTGTCGTTATAACATAATTTGACTAATATTCTACATTTTTTCTTGGCCACTAATATTCTAGTTTAGTGTATGAGTTTAGATTTTGTTATTCTCAGTACACAAATAAAAGCTATAATCAATAAAGTACAACTAAAAGAATGCCTTTAGTGGTTTTCATGATATACAATACTAATTTTCATATATTTAGTTTATTTTACTTTGTTGCATTGATTTTATAATGTATTATCACACTCCTTTTCAAAACTTTATAATGAATAAGTTTTATTTTAATTTCCTACTTAAGAGAATTTTGGCGATTGATAAAATACCATAATGATCACAATTCTACCATTAAACCATATAAAGGACACAAAGAGTTTTCATTTTTTTTTTGTTACAATGGGAGGGTTTATGCCCTTACACAGAAATTACTTTAGGAAGAGCTACACCTATTACATCAGTAGCTAATATACTTCTAATGGAGTCCGAAGAGAAATGGAGGATTTTCTCCCCTGTCTACATGTGTGTCGACCCCATTTTTGATAGGAAAGAAAACTTGTCATTTTGGATTTTTAGTTGAAAACGGTTTTTTAGTTAAAAATTGATTTTTGATTTTTATTTAAAAAAATAAAAGAAATGGGTCATGGGACTAAAAAAATGCAACGATTTGGACCCAAAAACAAAAGTCTAGAAAAGGGTTTAGAAAATTTGAGTCACACTTGGTATGACAGAGTTTAGGTGTACCAAGTCACCCAAAAATTTTAATTAATGAAAATAAACTAAGAAAACCCTTTTAGACGACCTGTGTCTTTGAAAACTAGAGAAAAAAGGTTCGGAGTCACGGCTGAAAGAAGGGAAGGCAAAGATTCGATGTTACTGCTCTACAAACCCTCTAACCTAGCCAAAGTTAGTGCATGATTTAGTTAAAATTTCCTAATTTAACTTTAAAATTTATCACATTTGGATGTTTTCTATATGGATGCAAAACCTAAACCTAATGTTGGATTGGGAGGGGCAAATGTCTCTTTGAGGTTTGATTGAAATTGATCACATTAGTTGTGTCATCCAAATTTGATCCCTCGAGGAGGTCACGAAAAATGCAAAGGATGAGACTCGAAAAAACAGAAAATTAGGATTTTCAAAAGAAATGCAATTTTTATAAAATCTCAAGGGAAAAGAAATTGGATTTTTGAAAAGATGAATTTTTAAGTACAAAAAGGAACTTGATTTTCAAAAGATGAAATTTTAAAAAAATAGAATTTTGACTTTGAATTGCTAAACAGGAAGAAGAAACTTGATTTTTAAAGAATGATTTTGATAGAATTTAAAATAATGCACATGTATGTCCTAAAGAGGGATAATGCAACATAATGGATGCGAGGAACTAAATTCGTGACTTCAATTTTCCTTTTCATGGAAGGGATTTAAAAAAGCGTGTTAAGGCTTAAAGAGCCATACTCGCTCTTTTCCCTTATTCAAAGGGTAATGCCCTAAAAAAAGAACTAATATATTTTTAACGAAAAAGAAAACTAAATGAGATGTTTAGCATATGGGATGGGAGAAAAATAACATGCAAAATGGAAAAGAAACCCTAAAGTGAAAAGTGTGTGAAACTCTATCTAATGCATGAACGACCTTAAGGGTCTAGATTGGACTATTCCCCTTGCCTAACGGTTCTCACTTTAACGATTAGTGAGAAATCGAAAGGAAAGGCCTACAACTACGCTTGGACTAGTGTGTGACGACGTTAGGAATGAACCACAACTAGCGTTGGACTAGTGTGGTGGGCGCCAATACATTATAATAAAACATGTAGACATGATAATAAAGCAAGTAAACACATAAAAACACATAAACATATAACACATAAGCATAATATCTAGATGCAAAAACCTAGGGAAGCGGTAAACACATAAGCATGCAAACACACAAATAAAGCATATAAAACCTAATTATTACATTGGGAAAACCTATATACAATTCTAAAGAGGAAGATCAAAATAATAACCTATCTATTACAACTTGGCATTCAAGTGCCTTCCAAATAATTATTGAAAATTAAATAAAGTGATTAAAGACTAAAAATGAATAAAACTAAGGAAAATAAATTTAAACATGCAAATTCATGCAACAAAAAAAACATAAGGCACATAAAGAGAAAATTCTAAAGGTTTTAGATATACCTCCCTCACGACTCAAATGGGAACTTCGGGTCACTTACTCAAAACGAATACACACGTTAAAATACCACAATAAATAAATACCAATAAAAAATAAATAACTCAAATCAAAATGTTAAAAGGAAACAATGCACATGAGAAGTATTACTTAATAATTAAAGAAAGAAAACATTTATAATTGCAAAGTCAACATTCTATTAGGGGTGTAATTGAAAATATTTGAAAACTTTTTGGGGTCTGAACAGAATTTTTCAAAAGATCAGGGTCAAAAATTGATAAAAATAAAGTTTAGGGGTCAAAATATAATTAAAATAGGGATTTAAGTGAAACCAGCAACAGCAAACAGCAGCTCAAACCAGCAACAGCAGCTCGCCGGCGGCCGTGGCGACGCCGCCGGACCGCCGCCGATCACCAGTCGTCGGCGAAATTCTGGTCATAAAAAATTACCAAATTACACCTCCCCACTCAATTTTTTGCGTAGAATTCATTTCCGGGTTTAGTTTTTGCAAAACACGCACCAAAAGTGCTCAAATGTGTAATTTACAGCCAACTAAAATTTTTTCCAAAATGCTCAAAACAGCCCCAAAATTTACGAAATTTATGTCTGAACGATCCTTGTGAATTCTATAATACAACTAAGACACAAATTAACAAGAATTAAATCCGGTCCTTTATTTAGGCATTTTATCAAACATATAAAAGACATTATATAAACCCATTATTCCTACCTTTAGAACTAACATAAACAAGCCCAAAAAATTCAGCAAAAACAACCCCAAAGTCCATTTATCAATATCCAAAGTCCAACATTGGCATATGAACATCCAGAAATGAAAAGAAAGAAAAGAAAAGAAAAAAAAAAATTCATGAAACATGCTTTTCACGTTGGAATTTTAAAGAAAGGAGTTTGAGAAATTTTACAATGCTTGTTGCAAGATTTTTGTGAGCTTTGTGGCTTTGATTCTTGATGAAGTTTCCCCGGCAGTAGCTTCACTCCTCCTTGTCCTCTTTTTTCCGTTTTCTGCCCTTCTTTTCCTTACTTGCGTGTGTATGTGTTGAGTGAACAAAAAAGGAAAAAGAGCCGTGTGTGTGTTGTGTGGAGTGAGGGTCGAGAGTGAGGGAGAATTTTTGTGTGAGTTGTGTGCTTGTGTGGAGTGAGGGTGTGTGTTTTTGAGTGAGAGAGTCGAGAGTGTCAGGAGAGTTGGGGAGAGTGGGTGGATGATTTTTATCTTGTGAATTTTCTGAGAGTTGTTGTGTGTGTGAGTTGAGGAAAACCGAGAGAGAGATAGAGAGTTGGAAGGGGTTGGTAAAAAAAATCTTTTGATGTGATTTTACTTCTTTTTTTGTTTTTTTTTGAAAACCCAAGAAAATAAAGTAGAATGAAGCAAATAAGTCACAAATAAAAATGTAAAACAAAAATGAAAATAAAAATGAGAAGATACTAATATTTTGAAGTCTCAAATTATTTTTCACCCATTATTTTGATTGATTTTTTTTCTTGATTTTTTCCTGATAAACCTGTCAATAAGAAAATTCATATTAAATATAGAAAAATAAATGATCAATTAAATCAACAAAGCTCTAGGAAAACATGAAAAACTAGTAAAAATTTGGTGTCTACAATGTGAATACTCATCTTTGCGAGGTGATCAGCACATTGGTTCCCTTCCCTTCATTGGTGTTGAAGCTTACAATTCCCAATTCTTGTTCATCTTCGCTTTGATTAGCCAAGCGAGGTTGTAGTATGGCTCTCTTTTGTGTTCTTCTCTATAAGCTCAATGTTTGTCATAGAATCCGTTTCCACTATGACTTTCCTGAAATTTTTACTCAATGCCAAGTCCCGTCCAAAGTTTATAGCCTCAAGCTCTGTTGTGACATTTATGGTAGGTCATAAATTTGTGCAAAATTCCACAATCCAGAAACCCCTTTCATTCTTGATTACTTATTCTATTCCTGATACGTTCGAGTTTAGTATGGCTACTCTATCCACAATAATTTTTACATATCCCTCCGTGATTTTTCCCGATTGATAAATCATTCCACCTTTTCTCCTTCCCTGCTTTTCCTTTCGCACATTCTCCATTGCTTGTGATTGTACTTCCTCAATATTCACTAGTGGTATGCTTTCCAACTCGGAATGATAGTACTTGTTCCTTTTTGTCTATCCTTTGTAAACTACTTATTGAAATACCAACTGTCAACTCGGTGTGCCAGCACTTCTAATGTCCTTCTGCTTCAATTCCAATCAATCTATTCCTCCAGGTTCTTATTCCAAAGATTTTCCCACTTGCTTGGATCAACAAGTATGTTCCATGTTTCTTTTATCCGGGGCAATCCTATAATACATGCAGTGAAGATTTCCTCCCTTGGTGACAAATATTGCATGTGTTATTAAGTTGAAGATGTATTTGCCATTTTTTTTCATTAGTCAACAGCCTTTGGTGGCTTGTTGTCCACAATAGAAATTGCCATCGAGAGGATCCTTACTGTTTCCATAGCCTAACCTAGTTTCTATCCTCTTCCCTTAAGAGCTCTCCCTCTAGTAGCTTCTGATTAGCTGACTTGGTTATAAATTTTCCATCTTCTTCATTGTTTCAAACTATTCTATCTTGGTTTTTTGGAGTGTTCACAATTCTCACAATGCTTAGCTTTGTTAAATTCTCCCTCAGCAAATATTTGCTCAGTATTTCGAAGTTTAAACACATCCAAATAGACATACTTATATAGCTAGAAAGTGTGTAATCAAAGAGAGAGTGGAAAAGTCTCTTATCTTGTAACTTGAAAGAAACCCTTCCCTGTGGAGGAACAAAATAACAATTTGTCTGTCACCAACCAATACTCTGCTATTGTCTTGTGTATCTCTTTTTCAAGAATGTTAGTATTTGCTAATTCAGCAAGAAGTCACTACTTGAGCTAGCAATCCAACTAGAAGAGAATGGTGTTCCCATTCCCCATCATCCATTCCATTCCTTTCCTTTGTGAAGCATTTTTAACCCCTCTCTAATGCTTTTCCAAGAATGAGACTCTTTTGAGATTGTCTCTAAGTTATTGCTTTCTAATCCTTTCTTATACTTACTGGTCAACACCCTTGCCCACAAAGCTTTCTTTTGATCTTTCATTCTCTATCCCAGCTTAGCTAATTGTGCTTTATTAGCTGGTTTAAGCCTCCTAATGCCTAGTTCTCACTATTTTTTTAGCTGAGTCACTACATCCCAGTTGAGATAGTGCATCTTCTTTTCTTCCTCTATCCATCCTATAAGTTTTTTTTTTGTCTAGTCTACAATTGAATTTGGTAGGAGGGAGATTTCCATTGTGTAGTTTGGAATTGCAAAATTGGCTTTTATCAGTGTCACTCTTCTCACATAGGATAGGCAGTTTTTCTTCCACCCTGTGAGTCTTTGATCCACCTTTTATATTATGTCTATGTACATTTATTTGATGATCCTTCTATGCAGTAGTTGCATCCCTAAATATTTTTCTAGATTTGAAATAGTTCTCGCTCCTATTTGACTTTGTAAGTTTCGGCTCATCTCTTTATTTATATTGGGAGGAACAGTGAATTCTTGATTTCGTCAAATTCACCTTCTACCCTAAGATGTCGGATTATTTCTTGAGTATACCACAAAAGACTTTTGCTTATTTATTGCTCGCTTATGCAAATAGTAGGAGATCAATAGTAAAGAATAGGTGGGACACCATTGGTCCTGAGTTGGATACTTTGAGGGGTTTCATCTCTTTATTTAGATGATCATATAATCCAGCCACTCCATATAAAGGATGAATAAATACATGAAGAGTGGGTCCTTCTGCCTCAACCCTCTGCTTGGAGTGAACATTTCGATTCTCTTGCCATTCCACAAACCCTCTACTGAGCTGGCTTTGACACAGTTCATTTTTAGTTCCACCGGTTCCTTTGGAAATCTGGCTAGTTGAAGTGTTTGATATGAGAAGCTCCACCTCACTTGATCATATACTTTCTCTAGGTAGATTTTTATTGCCATCGCCCATTTTTCCCCTTCATCTTGAACTTATAGTGCAACATTTCTTGTGCTATAACAATAATTACTGGATTGCCTACCAGGGATAAAACTACATTGATTGTGTTCAACAAGACTCCCCGTTAATGGTCTTATTCTATAAACTATTATTTTGGTAATCACCTTGTTAGTCAGATTACATAAAGATATTGGGCAAAATTGGGTTATCAGTTCTGGATGCTCAACCTTTAGAATCAATGAGATGATGTTCTTGTTGATAGCATGAGGGATGTTCCTTAATCTAAAAGTCTGTTTGGTAAATTCCACAATGTCCCTTCCAACTGTGCTCCAATACTTCTGATAGAACCCCGCATTATACATATTCAGGCTTGTTGCTTTATTTGCATGAATGTTGAACATTGCTACTTCCACTTTCTTCACACAGACAAACCATTTCAAACTTGCAAGTCTCCTATGCTCAATTGCTGAAAAAGGTGTTTCCTTAGGTTCAATATTACTTACATGGCCCTCCTCTTGATACAGTTTTTCAAAATGGTTTATCACCAGGGACTTCAGCATAACTAGATCCTCCTACGACTCTTGAATGTCCATGAATTTTATCATCAACTTGATTTTCATCCTTCATGTTGAGAATTTAGTTCTTCTTTCTATTTATGGCTGTTCACATGTGAAAGAAGCATGTGTTTCTGTCTCCATATTATAGCCAGTTTTCCCACAATTTTTGTTTCCAAAAGACCTCTTCCCATTCTAGTAAGTCATTATATTCATCTTGCAAGTTCTAACCTCAATATATATCTTTTCTTTCATCGAAAGATATTCCTAAACATATCCGCATTCCAAGTTGTCGATATCCCGCTAATGTGTGGATTTTATCCTCTAAGTTAATGCTATCCTTTTTTAAGGAATTTGTCATTGTCTTCTTTAATTTAGGTTTCAGTAACCATGTTGCTTCAAAATGGACTGGTCTTTCTCCCCTATATTGTTTTCCCTTGTTGTCCAGTTCAACTAAGAGCAGGTAGTGGTCATAGTGTGTGCAAACTAGATACCTTATAATTGATTCTTGATAGTCCATTTGCCACAGTTCATTATAGATGGTTTTGTCCAAATGTTTTTTTGATATTTGCCCTCCCGTTCTTGTAATTTGTCCATGAGAGCATGGGCTCTCCACACTCCATGTGAATTAAATTCTCCAAAAGAAGTAGCTCAACAAGGTTTTAAGGTTTCAATAAGTCAACTGGTCTTCCTCCTCTTTTTTCTGATTGGGATAAGACTTCATCAAAATCTCTATTGGTTTTGATCCTCTTTTGATGTTGACAAACCAAAATGATGATTTTCACTAATGTCCTTTTGAGTACAACTTCATAGAACAGATTTTTAATCAATGGAATCAAGATTGGAAGTTGCAAACTTGAACATCAAAATAGCAAATTGGTTTGAACGCATTTATCGGATGCTAAGCATTGGTTCGGATGTCAGACAAATGACGAGCTCACCATCAAATGCTATGTTTTAGACGCTAAAAGGAAAATTAGGATGTCTGACACTTTCGAACGCATCGATCGGACGAAGAATAAGGTTCGGCTGTTTGAAAAATTAAGAGTGAAATACAAGTGGCTACTGTTTCTATCGGATGCAAGGGGCTTTAGATGTAAAACCATCTGTCAGCCATTCGATTGTAGATGAAACAAATCCTCCACCAGGGTATCAGATGATTGATTCGAATGTAGAGCAAAGTTTCAGACGTCCGATACCCCTAATGGTTAGTTTCTCCTGCATTTAATGCTTGATCGTTGGATGAGTTATCAAGACCATTCTATAAATACCATAAAGGCTGGCAGAACTAAGAACTTTTTACCACCACTTCTTATAAGCCTTTTAGAGCAAATTGTGCAAAAATTTATGTATTCTTGTAGTGTTAGTGTGAGGTACCAAGTGAGTGCTTTTCAATTGTGAGTGAGTTCTCAAGTAGGTAAAATCTCTTGTCTTGACCAAGGAGTGTTTTGGGGCAAGCAAGAGATGAATCTTCCTTGTACAACTTAGTGTAACTTCACCAAATTGAAAAGCTTTATATTGAGGTATTGGACTTCAAGTGAGAAACAACTTGGTAATCCATTTGATTCAAACTTTCTTACTCATTCTTTTACTTGTGCTTTTATTGTGATTTTCTACTTGCTTTTCATTGTTTATTAATCATTCAAGTGGTTGATTATCTAAAAACCTTGGTAAATTTAAATTGTGCCACTTTTGCTATAAATCAAGTTTAAAAGCTCAATCAACCTAATTCACCTCCTCTCTTAGGTTGCTTTCGGGACCAACAATTGGTATCAGAATTTGGTCTCCTAGGGATTAAGCTCAATCGGCTTAGGAGTGATCATGGCAACCAACAATACACTATTTCTAGAGGGACAATCAATTACAAGACCACCTATGTTTAATAGGGTCAATTATGTGAGTTGGAAAGATAGGATGGAAATCTTCCTACAATCAATAGACATTGAGCTATGATATATAGTAAATGAAGGTCCATATAAGGTTATAGTTGTAGATGAGGTCACCAATAGACCTAGACCTAAGACTAGATTAGAATTGACTCCCCAAGACAAGACCAATCTTACCTTGAATGCAAAAGCAATGAATGTATTATAAAATACCTTAGATGCCAATGAATCTACAAGAGTTAAAGGATGCAAAATGGCTAAGGAAATATGGGATAAATTGAGAAAGATTCATGAGGGAAGTGATAATGTTAGAGAACAAAAAAAATCCCTTCTTGTCACTAAGTATGAATCCTTTAAGATGGAACCTCATCAGAATATTGACAAGATGTATTGTAGGTTCAATGATATTATTAAGAATTTAAAGGTGTTACACAAAGAATACACCTTATTTGAGAAAAATAGGAAGATCTTAAATGCCTTATATAAGGATTAGGAGAGCAAAATGACTGCTATAGAGGAAGCTAAGGACTTGAATTTCATGTCTATTGAAACTCTTATAAATTCTCTAATCTCTTATGAATTGCAACTCAAATTTAAGGTACAAGAGGAGAGGGATGCAAGAATGAATAAGAGCATAGCTCTCAAAGCTTCACAATAGGAGGATGATTCATTCTCCCTAGATGGTGAAGATGTTGAAATGGATGATAATGACTTGGCACTCCTCACCAAGAGTTTCAAAAGAATCTTCAATAGAGGAGGTTTAGAAGAGGAGGTCCTAACAATTTCAACTCCAACCAAGTCAACAATCCAAAGGAAGAGGAAAACAAGAAGCCAACAAGAAACAAGAAGAAAAATGTTATGAATATGGCCAATATATGAATGAGTATCCAATGAAAAAGAAAAAGGAAGGAAAGGGAGAAAGGAGGCAAAAATACAACAACTTTCAAATAATTAGGAATGAATGCAACTCCGATGGAGAAATAGAGGAAGAAGAAGAATCCAGCCAAATGGCGTTCATGGCCATAGAAGAAGATGAGGTATCCACTAGCAATTCTAACTGTGATTGTGATGATGAAATGATGATGATCTTGATTCTTTTGTTGAGAAGTTGCATAAAAGTTTGAAAGATTCTTATGCTAAGAACAAAGAGTTAAAAGTCAAAATCAAATTTTTATTTCGTGAAAACACAAAGTTCTTTCAATAAAACAAAAAGTTGAAAAAGGAAAATGATGATTTGAAAAAGCTTGAGATTGATTTAGATTTGCAAAAAAAATTTGATGAGAAAGAAAGGATTTGTGAAAAACTCCAAGAGGGACAGAGTGATTTGAAAAGAAGAATGGATGATTTATTGAATTCCTCCAAAATGAAAAACAAAATATTTTTCAAATGAATGTTAGAAAAACTATTCTTGCTGCAAATGAGTTTACTATTCTTAAAAAAGGGGAAGTATAATGTGTAATTTTTGTTGTCAATATCGACACATGAAAAGTCATTGCTATGTGAAGAAAAACATGAGAAAAGGTATAAGAACTACTTGGATTGCAACTAACTCCTAAGGATCCAAAAATGAAAGGGTACCAAAAATTATTTCTTGATTTCTTGTCTAGGTATGCTTGAAGAATACCATCAAAGAGTCAAGATGGTTCATTGATAGTGGATGCTTAAGGCACATGATTGGTGATCCATCTCACTTTGTCAAACTCAAGCCAAAAAGTAGTGGAAAGGTTACCTTTGGAGACGACATGAAGGTTAAGACAATTGGAATTGGAGATGTTGGTAAAAATGGTAAAACCTTCATTCATAATGTTCTTTTAGTTAATAATTTGGGTTGTAATTTATTAAGTGTTAGCCAACTATGTGATAGGAAACTTTATGTTTTGTTTAGGAAGCATGAGTGCTTGGTTCTTGATTCTAGTTTCAATATCGTTCTTAAAGGAAAAAAAATACAATGATATCTATGTTGTTTTTTTTTTGAGAAAATTGACTCTATTAGTTTTCAATGTCTTAAAGTTTCAATTGATGATCCTTGATTGTGGCATAGAAGATTTTGTCACTTTAACATGGATTTGTTAAATGAGATTTGCAAAAAGGAACTTGTTAGAGGTCTTCCAAGGATCAAGTTTGAAAAAGACAAGGTTTGTGGTGCTTGTCAATTTTGAAAACAAACCAAGGTCTCTTTTAAACCTAAAAATTATGTTTCTATTTCCAGACCTTTAGAGTTTCTACATCTTGATTTATTTGGACCAACACAAATTGCTAGTTTGGGTGGTAAACGCTATTGTTTTGTAATAGTTGATGACTTTTTCAGATATACTTGGGTTGTATTTTTAGCTCATAAGGATGATGGCTTCAAAAACTTTGTTTCTATGTTTGCAAAAGTTTAAAACTTGCTAAACTTGAATATTGTGAAAATTAGAAGTGACAATGGGATGAAATTTAAATATTGTGGTTTTCTGAATTTTTGTGATCACAATGGTATTTTCCATGAATTTTCTATCGTCAAGACCCCTGAACAAAATGGTATTGTAGAAAGAAAAAATACAACTCTTCAAGAGGCCGCAAGAACCATGTTTAGTGAATGTGACTAAACAAAATATTTTTGGGTCGAGATGATAAACACAAATTGCTATGTGATGAATAGAATTTTTTAAGACCTATTTTGAATAAAACTTCTTATGAACTTCTTTTTAGCAAAAAGCCTATTGTTGGTTATTTCAAAGTTTTGGTTGCAAATGTTTTATTTTGAATATTAAACAGTATCTTGGAAAGTTTGATAAGAAAATGGATGAAGGTATTTTCTTGGGGTATTGTGAAAAAAATGTGGTTATAGAGTTTATAATAGAAGCACCCTTGTCATAGAAGAAGCTATACATGTTACGTTTGATGAAACTAATGATATTGTTTCCAAGAGCATTTGTGAAGATGATGATATAGGTGTACAAGAAGCCCTTAAAAAGCTAACCATTCATGAGGAGCAAAGCAAGCAAATGGAGGAAAACGGAAAGGGAAGATAAGCCTCAAGAAGAGGATCAACAAGAAGAGAAGCATAAAGATGAAGAGATTCAAAAAGATCTTCCAAAAGATTGGAAGTTCATTCAATATAATCCAAAGGAGTTCGAGATGAGTATGATGGGGAGATAAACTTCTTCCTTGGGTTTCAAATGCATTAAAGTCATGAGGGAATCTTCATCAATCAAACCAATTACACAAAGGAACTTCTCAAAAGGTTTGGGATGGATGATTCAAAACAAGTCGCTACTCACATGTGCACCTCTACCAAATTTGACAAAGATGAAGAAGGTACAAAAGTTGATGAGAAGCACTATAGAACTATGATTGGTAGTTTACTTTACTTAACAGCAAGTAGACCCGATATTATGTTTGTCGTTTGCTTGTGTGCTCATTTCCAATCATGTCCAAAAGAGTCACTTAATGGCCGTCAAATGTATTTTCAGATATTTGAAAAGAATTTTGAATTATGGTTTGTGGTATCCAAAGTATCCTAATTTTGCATTAATTCATTTTTCGGATGCTGACTTTGCCGGTTGTAGAGTAGATAGAAAAAGTACTAGTGGTACTTGTCATTTCCTTGCTAAATGTTTGGTTTCTTAGTTTAGTAAAAAGCAAAATGCTATCTTCTTGTCTACAGCAGAATGCGAATATATTGCCATCGGTGCTTGTTGTGCTCAATTGTTGTGGATGAAACATACATTATATGATTTTCAGTTGAAATATTACTGTGTGCTTATGTTTTGTGATAACACTAGTGCAATTAACTTGACTAGGAATCCCATTCAACATTCTAGGACAAAATACATAGACATAAAGCATCATTTTATTCACGATCTAGTTCAAAGAGGAGAAATTTGTGTTAATTATGTGTGTTCAAAACATCAAGTCGCTGATATTTTCACAGAAACATTGCCTTTGGAGCAATTTGTGTATTTAAGAAATAAACTAGGGATTTTAGAAAAATACTTTTTAGGAAAACAGGGGATCAGACGTCCTGCAGGTCAACAAACGTCCAACTGTAACTTTCTCTAAATTTTTTGTGTCAACTTCTATCGGACATCTAACGGACGTCCAACTGCTTCAAAATAATATTTTCATTTTTTTGGGATCATTCTAATTCTTCACTTTTTGATTAATGACAAAAGGGGGAGAAATGAAAAATTTTGTGATGATTTACTTAACTCAATGATGAATATGCCAAGAGTGAGAGGGAGTTGATTGCTTTCAGTAAGAGGGAGCATTTGAATCTCTTTTTCATTAAAGTCATGCTTTTATTTTGTCAAAATCATCACTTGATTTATCATCATCAAAAAGGGGGAGATTGTGATTTTTGATCCTCTTTTTTGATGTTGACAAGCCTAAATGATGATTTTCACTAATATCCGTTTGAGTACAATTTCATAGAACAGATTTTCAATCAATGGAATCAAGATTGGAAGTTGCAAACTTGAACATCGAAATAGCAGATTGGTTCAGACGTTCGACAAATGACAAGATCAACATCAAATGCTATGCTTCGGACGGTGAAAGGAAGATTAGGACGTCCGACACTTTTGGACGCATCGATCGGACGAAGGACAAATGTTCGACTGTTCGAAAAATTAAGGGTGAAATACAAGCAGCTACTGTTTCTGTCGGACGCAAGGGGCTTCAGATGCAAAACCATCTATTAGCCGTCCGATAGTAGATGAAACAAATTCTCCACCAGGGTATTGGATGATTGCTTCGGACACAGAATAAAGTTTCGGATGTCCAACACCCCTAACGGCTAGTTTCTCCTATATTTAATGCTTGACCGTTGGGGGAGTAATCAAGGCCATTTTTGAACTCTGTAAATACCATAAAGGCTGGCAGAGTTAAGAACTTTTTACCACCACTTCTTACAAGACTTCTAGAGCAAATTGTGCAAAAATTTGTGTCTTCTTGTAGTGTTAGTGTGAGGTACCAAATGAATGCTTTTCAATTGTGAGTAAGTTCTCAAATAGGTAGCATAGTGAGGGTTTACAAGACTTGTAGTAAAATCTCTTGTCTTGACCAAGGAGTGTTTTGGGGCAAGCAAGAGGTGAATCTCCCTTGTACAACTTGGTGTAACTTCATCAAATTGAAGAAGCTTTATATTGAGGTATTGGATTTCAAGTTGAAAACAATTTGGCAGTCCATTTGATTCAAACTTTCTTACTCATTCTTGTACTTGTGCTTTTATTGTGATTTTCTACTTGCTTTTCTTGTTTATTAATCATTCAAGTGGTTGATCATCAAGAAAATTTGGTAAATTTAAATTGTGTGACTTTTGCTATAAATCAAATTTAAAATCTCAATCAACCTAATTCACCTCCTCTCTTAGGTTGCTTTTGGGACCTACAATCTCTAATGATCATCTAGGGGAAGTTCACTACAACATCCACGTATTTCAAATATTCCCAAAGTGGTTTATGGCTAGTTTCATCAGGTGATGCGTACATTGTTGAAAAGAGCCATTCATTCCCCCTTTTCTCTCTTTGTTGATTTACAAGGATTTCTTCTATATCCACTTTATCTAAATGCCATATAATCCATATTCCGCCAGAGAAACCTATAGCTACGGAATGGATTTTCCTCATGAGTGGTGGACTCAATAGGGTCTGTTCAACATTATTGCTATGAGTTCTGGTTTCCAATAGAATCATTATACGTGATTATAATCCCTAATAACTCTTTAAATTTTCTTCTAAACTTTACAGTCATCACTTTGTGGCAATTCCAGCTGATGATATTCATAAAAGGACTAGAAATTGGGTTGACAATCCCGTGCACTAGAACTTGGTATGTCTCTGCTTTAAAGGAATCCCTTACTTCTATTGTTTCAACAACATTTCCACCCCTTTTCTATTCCTTTCTTGGGTAGATGGGTGGAATGTATCTCTCGGTCCCTCTAGCTCATCATAAATCATGATAGTGTTTCCTTTCCTAAGTCTCCTTCCTTGCTTGTGGCCATGATGTCTTCCACTGGTAGAAGGATTGAACTTGCTTCTCTTTGGTTGAAATCTTCTCTCTCCTTTCTAATGTCAAGAGAAGACCTAATTGCATGAAGGTGCAATGAAGGTTCTATGACACTTAGAGAAAGTCCTCCTATTGGGTTTAAACTATGGTTCTTTGCATTTATGGGCTCTCACTCCTTTCCTTTAGTTCTTCCTGTGATTGTCTTTCGGCCTCATTTAATAGTTTTAATTATGGGCCCTAATTTCTTCTTAGTGATTTCTACACCTATTTTGCTCACCCACTTTCTAGGCCCACTCTTCAAAACAACATACTATGGGGGGCTTAGGAATCATGTTGACTTTCTTCCTCAGTGCTACCTTTGTGTCTCTACTGGTTACTTCCATCTCATCTGTTTCTACATCACCTAATATTGCAAATCATGGAAGCACCCGCAGAAGAATTTTGACCCTTTGTTCATTTCTCAACTATCTCTTTCCCTTTATTCCCCTGTACTTTCTCTGTATTTAGTGCAGTCCACTTCAAATTTGTCCTTTGTTCTCTGGCTTGATGTCGTTCTTTTTACTCCACTCTTACTCATAATTGACATTATATACTTTTTCCTTGGTAACACCCTTCCTAGGCTTGTGTTGTGCTTTCATTGTCCCTTTTGCTTACCTCCACATTCTCTTTGTAAGTTGTATCAGCAATCATCCATGTCCCAAATGACTGGGCCCTTATTGCTTCTATGACTCTGGCCCATTTTTCCTCTACATTATTCACTCTAATATTCTGGTCATTTTGATTTATATACAAGCATTTGTCCATTTTGTGACCATACTTTTTGCATTGAAAGCAAATAAGGCGAAGCCCCTTATGTTCCACTAGTTGAAGTTCATCATCTATCCAAATAAAGAGGACTAATGGATTCTTGAAATTTACTTCAATGTAGACCCTAGTATATTTTCCCCCTTACCGTCTTGGAAGTTTGGTGATCAATCTTTACTGCCTTTCCTAGATTATTTCCTACCTTCATTAGAAACACTTCAGTGTAACATTCTAGGGGTAGACCTGGGAGTTTGGACCAAATCAAAGTTGAAAGTATCTCTTCTCGGTCAGCCTTAAATTTTGGGTGCACTTACTTAAGGTGATATAGTGGCCTTGCACTAGCCATGGTCCCTAAGAGTGGCAAAGGGGTTGGGTAACGAGTTGGGGGTTCAGGTTTAGACACGGGTTTTCTAACTAAACTACCAATCCGAACATGATCCGTTTATTCTATGAGGTCAGGTTCTTTGCCTGAACACGAATGGAACACTATGGGGATAACTAGAATCTCACCTGATCAACCCATCTTAACTTATAATTAATGATCATCCATTATTCAACCTAAAGTAGATTAATCGCAATACAAAACTACTAATCCAAAGTACCCATAAGAATAAAAAAGCATTTAAGCAATCATACACAAACGACAATCACCATTCAATTTCACCAAACACAAATAGGCAAACATAATTCAAATCTAGATGGCTATAAGCCATGAAAATAAATGATTAAAAGACATAAATCTAATAATCACAAGTTCCAACACATCACAAAATAGTTCATAACTTCATAATATAATAACAATCATAATATCATTAAACTGACAAATTCCCAATGGCTACAAGCCATAAAAACTAAAAAAAGAGGCAAGACAATAACAAGTCATAATATAATTAATTCATCAGTAAATTCCAAAGGTTACAAGCCATGAACACTGAATAGCAACAAAATAGACATGACACTGAAACAAAATGTCAGAATCACTGGACCAACTCTAAGTTTCAAGACAAGACTGTCTATTTGATACATCTTTTGCAAGTTTTAAAGCATTTTTTAAGCAACCTGTAATAGGTACAATTATCAAAGTATTAGTATTGTTGCATATAGGTATAATAAACTATATTATATTATGCTACAACTTTTATCTTGCCAAACTTAATGTCAATGATAGAGATTTACCACATTAGAACTTGAATGTTCAACAAATTGTACATCATCATCTTTTGATATAATTAAAGACATGATATCTTGAGTTTTATCCTCCAACTTCAAATCTATCACTTCTGCATTAAGAAAATGAAGAAAATATAAGTGAGCATAAAATACTAAGAAGCAGAGAATTTAAATTAATTTATTAATTTTATCTTTGTCCCTGAATAACTAGTCTTTGATGCATATTAAAGATTCAACTATTGATGGTGACAATGAACTATGGAATTGGTCTAGAATCCTACCACCAAGGCTAAAAGTCGATTTTGATGCAACAGTTGATACAGGTACACATAAGACATCGCTAGCTAAGTTTACTGGATCTAGAAATCGATATTGTTGAGCCTTCTAGTAGTAAAGAACACAAATATTAGAGTTTCTTTTACTTCTCTACTCATCTAGATACATTTCTAGTTGAGATTTTTGTGCACCAGTAGAAAACTCAAAACCATGCGATTCATCAAATTCCTATTAGCATGGCATTCAAAGAGACATATTAGACATGAATATGAGAACAAAACATGTTTAAATATATAAATTAATAACTCAAAATACATAAAAAAATTATACCTTGAAAACGTCTGATACGAACTACGTTAATTAATAACGTAACCCGCACACGAAAGATGTAGGATCTAGGGTTTTGGTAAACAAAGTTGGGACACACCGCGGAAGACCTTCACCCGTTGAGCACGTGGACAACGAACGTTGGTATAAAGGTAGGAGACGCCACAATTCAACGTGTTCTTGAATTGATAAGTCAATGAACCCTTAAAGAACACTCTAAGGTATTCAAGTCGCTTCAAAGAAGCAAGAGAGGTGATAAAACACTCAATGTTATTTCTGAAAATTCTTGTATCATAATTTCGAATTTAAGAGGCCTATTTATAGCCTACAAGACATGAAATCCTAGTCTAACTTGGACTTGGTAATTCGGCCAGCTTGAAGCTTAGAAAACCGACTTACAAATGGAAATAAAAAACTGGAGTTTAGGAAACTCCTAATAATCCTAACACTAATCAACTAAGAAACCTTAAAGAGGCATGTGGTTAAAGGATTTTCCAATTTGGAAACTACTTAACCCATGCTTTATTAACTAAACAAGAAAGCTAGAATTTGGACTTTAATTCGATCAAACAAGAGTTGGTCCTTCTTCAATGCTTAGCAATGTCACCAACGGCCTCGACTCCTCATCCACATTGTAAAGTGGCTTAACTTGATTTTGGACATCACGAACTAATGCATTCAACTCCTCTTTGATCCTTTTAGCCCGTGCACGTGTCATTGGACCAGGAGGAATTTGTAACTTGAATTTGCACCATAAACTCCTTGATCTTAACTCTATTCATTGGACTCCAACGCACCATAGTTGGGTCATTCAAAAAGACACGAGCACCTCTTAGGATTCGTATCATTCCCCTCCTCTTGAATAGATTTGTCCTCAAATCATTGGAGCGTTTAAAATGTAGCAAGGATGGACATACATGGATGATCACGATCCTAGTAACATGGTGCTTGGACAACCTCTTAATGCTCATCAAAACACTTGGTACATGAAACTCAGCATTTGTTGGTAGCAACATGTAAGAATTAGCAATATCTTCATATGAACAAACAAATGATGAAGACATCAATGGCGACCAAATGCTGCTCAACTCCATGGACTGATGAAAGCTAGGAAAACAGTGATTCGCTGCTGGTTTAGACACTTCATATGTGACTGGTACGAGCACAAAATCAGGTCGCACTCCTTTAACAAAGACTGAAAAATTACAATCAGCCTTACAACCTACAAAAATGAAATAACTTTCAACTTGTTTCAAACCAGAAATTGGACATATAAGGAATTGGACATCATTAGCTAAATGGTAAGAAGGTATAGCATAAGAGTTAAATGTAAAAACTCCCTTAGAAACTTCACTATTCCTTCCATCAACTAAAAACCCGATTGCTAGTTCATTACTTTGACCTTCAAAATCTGCATGATAAAGACTGGAGTGAAAACTAGAATTATGCTCAAAACAAGGCAAAGATGATGAGTAATTCAAGGCTAAAGAATGAGAATCAAAATCAGGAATTTTCCCTTCAAGATGACCACGAATTGCTGCTCCATTGGTTTGGACAGCATTGTGCTCCATGAATTGACACCAAATAGATCTAACACCAAGAAGGCAAACTCCATGAAAACTTGTGGATTGTACAAGTGACTTTGGAATGGAACATTGCATGACTAACTCTACTTGACCTTGGTTGACCTGCACAAAATAGGAAACACTACACAAAGCAAAGGTAAGTTCGTTATAAAACCCATAAATTCTCACATTCTCAGTTGATTTTTCAACGTCCTTTTCTTGAGTGCCTTTCTCAATTTTTACCTCATGCTCACTCTCTAGTTTTACCTCTTCACTCACATTCATATTTGGTATGGCACAGTCAACTACATTCTCCCATTCCTCAGGTTCAATGATGATTTCTTCTAGTTCAACTTCACTTTGAATGAGATTATGTTGGCTTTCATGAGCAATGATCTCTACAAGCTCTTCTTTAGGAGGTTCTTGGATATTGCTTTCAACTTTTTCCTTCAATTGCTTTTCATGTAGAAGACGTTGATAAGTCTCCCACCATGATTCCTCCTTATATGGGTCATCCCTAGACTTAGATTTGGAAGAAATTGATGAATTTTGTTCCTTTTGCTCACAATACTTGGATTGACGATGCTTAGATTCTTGACATTGCCACTTTTGATTTTCTTCATAAGCACGTCGTCCATTGTATACGTCCTTAGCATGAAGATGATCAGTCCTTTCTTTGAGTGTGTGACAATCATGACTAGAGTGCATGGAACCCCTCCTCTTGACTTCCTTATTCACCATTCGAGCAAGTCGTCTTTCAAGAGGCTCAAAACTGTCATTTATCACTTGTTTTAATGCTTCTTTCAAGGACTCCATCATGAAACTATTTTCAGCTTGTTGGGATGCCATTTAACCTGCAAAAATGATTAGTAATAAAAGCAAATAGACCTCACGCACTCCCTTACGTGTATACACTCAACCCTCGTGTTTACACTCAATAAACACTCTATTACTCTCACCAATCACTTCTCAAGTCAACTTTGGTAACAACTTGAAGAAATTAGATCTTCTTCTAGTGTTAACCTACTTACCAAATTAGACCACGGTGAATTAGGCAAGAATGACAAAAAGAGATTTAGGAAATAAAGACACCAAAAATAGAAAACAAAAGATATAATAGATCAGGAGACAAAGACCATAAACGAATAGGAAACAAAGATTAGGAAACAAAGACACAAGAAGAATTAGGAAACTAAGACAAAAGATTAGGAAACAAAGAACCAGTTTAAGTGCTCAACAAAGTCAAATAAAATGGTGAAATAAGACTGATTAAGATGCTGAAATTGTCTTTAAAGCTGAAAACAAACCCTAGAAAACAAAGCTCAAATTAATGTAACACAAGAATTCCTACCGAGGCTTGGACAGCTTTTCTTTGCTTTTGGTTTTCTGGTTGGATCTTTGGAATTTCTGGGCAGTAATTTGGGTTTGAGGTGCTGTTTTGGACGTGATTTTGGGCTAAAAATATGCAGCACTTATTTCCCAAGAAGTGGTTTTCAAAGCTGATTGGGAAGAGGAGTGAATTGAAGCAATTCCACGGTTTGGCAGCTTTGATGTTTCAGATTTCCTTGGCTGAAGCTTGACTTTCTTTTGGGTGGATTTGTGGCTGTCTGTGGACGGTTTTCCAGGCTTAATTTGGTCAGCAAAGTTAGCTGCAATTGCTTCCAAAAAACGACTTGAAAACAGATTCAAGAATAGAAGATTTATGGCGGTTGGTTTTCTTGATTTCCAAAGCTGATTTGGATTCCCTTTTCCCAACCGTTTTAGAAGTCTTCTTTTCCCTGATGGTTCTTGGTCTAAGCTTTCCTTTTCTTTGCTGATTCGTTGCCTCTTTTTTTTTGAATTTTGAAGACTTCAAGAAACGACAACAATTGACTCAAAATAAGAAAAGATATACTTTGTTACCTCAACTAGCTCGATACCAACCGATACGAACACGTTAATAACGTAACCCAAAAGATGTAGGATCTAGGGTTTTGGTAAACAAAGTTGGGACACACCATGGGAAGACCTTCACCCGTTGAGCACGTGGACAACGAACGTTGGTATAAAGGTAGGAGACGCCACAATTCAACGTGTTCTTGAATTGATAAGTCAATGAACCCTTAAAGAACACTCTAAGGTATTCAAGTCGCTTCAAAGAAGCAAGAGAGGTGATAAAACACTCAATGTTATTTCTGAAAATTCTTGTATCATAATTTCGAATTTAAGAGGCCTATTTATAGCCTACAAGACATGAAATCCTAGTCTAACTTGGACTTGGTAATTCGGCCAGCTTGAAGCTTAGAAAACCGACTTACAAATGGAAATAAAAAACTGGAGTTTAGGAAACTCCTAATAATCCTAACACTAATCAACTAAGAAACCTTAAAGAGGCATGTGGTTAAAGGATTTTCCAATTTGGAAACTACTTAACCCATGCTTTATTAACTAAACAAGAAAGCTAGAATTTGGACTTTAATTCGATCAAACAAGAGTTGGTCCTTCTTCAATGCTTAGCAATGTCACCAACGGCCTCGACTCCTCATCCACATTGTAAAGTGGCTTAACTTGATTTTGGACATCACGAACTAATGCATTCAACTCCTCTTTGATCCTTTTAGCCCGTGCACGTGTCATTGGACCAGGAGGAATTTGTAACTTGAATTTGCACCATAAACTCCTTGATCTTAACTCTATTCATTGGACTCCAACGCACCATAGTTGGGTCATTCAAAAAGACACGAGCACCTCTTAGGATTCGTATCAACGTCCACTGATTTTTTTTCCCTTGTACTTCTATTGCATTAAAAGGGATCTTATCCATTTCATTGCTACCCCGAGAGCAAGAAGATGGTCCTTAAGATGTCTTACTAAAACTAGCATATTCATTAAAGAGACTAAAAAGTATATCCCTGACCTTTATCTGCAGACCCTGGACCATATAACTTATAATAGCTAAACTCAAGAAATTGAAATTTGTATCTAGGATCAAATACCACTACAACAGCTAATAAAATATTGAATTCAGACCAATATTTGTTGAATTTCACAAACATCTGTTGAGCAATTTTCTTCATAAAATCATCAGAACTACTACACTCCTCAAACAACTTCAATTGAATCAAAAAAAACTTGAGGAGAGTATAAGTTAGAAGTCAGGTACTTAGATCTTTGAGAAGGCCATGGTTGCATCATAAAAGATTTCTAAAAAACTGCAAATCTTTTCAACTCTTTCCCACTCTTCTGAAAATGGACAATATTGAAAATTGGAATCACTTAATTGCAAGTGAAAAAGGCAAGATGGTAATAAAGAGCACCTGAGAGCATCCTATAAGTGGAATTCCACCTAGTTGGGCTTCGTGAATTAAGGCATTTTTTGAGTCAAGGGATGTTTGTGCTATACATTGAGTAGACTTTACTTTTCTTACTTGAGAGCCTTTAACATATTTCATACGTTAACTTATTTTATCCATCGAGACATCAATTGCTTTGAAACCATCTTGAACAATGAAGTTCAAAATATGAGCACAACATCTTGCATGAAATAAAATACCATCATGCACCAAAGCACCTTTCAACCTAAGCTAATTCCTAAGTATTTGAACACAAGAATCATTTGTCGAAGATTATCCAAAGTGATGGTGAACAATTTCTTTTCAATGCCCCAATCACAAGCCAAACTATAAATTTTTTCCACTATAGCAACTCCACTGAGAAGGAGGCATATAAGAATAATTCAGAATTTTTTTCTATAGTACCTATTTATTATCAACAATGTTTGTAGTCAAACACAAATAACCATAGTAACTATAGAGCTCCATGCATCAGAAGTCAAAGAAATTCGAGTAGGACATAGCTGTAGTTCAGCCCAACGCCTATCAACTTCTTTAGCATGCAATTTTTTATGTTTGCCTCAGCTGTGTTCCTTGTAACATGTTTAAGTTGTGGTTCCAAATATGAAAAATATTTCTAAAACCCTCATATTCAACAAATGAAAATGGCAGCCTATATCTAATGATTACGTGCATCATTAACTCTCTAAATTTCTCTTGACTAAATTGAGAATTTCTTGTGGCAAAGCTCCTCGGTCAATAGAAAGAAGATATTGACCAATGTCTCTAGTTGTCATTTTCTGACATGTTTTTTTATGTGTCAAAGGAGGCTACCTATCCCATTTTTACTCTCTGTAGAGTATATGCATTTACACTTTTTTGTATTTGCACTTTCCTCATTTGGTTTTGCATCCAGGATGGTAAAATATGCCCAAACTTCAAAAGTTAGTGTCCTCTTTTTTTCCCCTTTTAAAGTTGGGTCAGGACATTGAGATTGGTTTCTTTCTATTGTCTCTTCGATACTATTGTCACTGCCATTGTCATTATCAATCTCAATTGTATACAAATTTTTATTGCATTCATCCATCTATTAACCAATAAATAGACACACGTGTTATTGTCAATTGGACATATAATTCCTCTTAGTACAGACACCAAAGGAAACCAAAGGAAAGTGTAAAGAATAGTAGGTAGTGAGTGACTGAATCCAAAGGATTCCAAATTAAATAGGGCAAAAAGAATAACAGAAAGAAAAGAGCATTTTTTTGAAGGATAATTTTTTTATACATTGTTAATGTATAAATTTTTTTTACACTAGCAGGTTTGGATTATACTACATAGCACAAATTTAAATTTGAAATTCAAATCATGCACATGTGGCATGCGTCCAAACTGCTAATGTAAAAAAATTACTATATAGTCAGTATATAAAAGTAAATCCTTTTTTGAATGTGTAAAAATGATGTTTTGCTATTTTCTTCTATTCTGCCATATTTGTATTAACTGATTAACTGATTGGCATTTTGTTAGATTTTTTCCTTCTAATAGCGGTTGCTTAAAGCTATGTAAATTTCTTAAGAATTTGCTAAAAGCTCCTTTGCCCAACTATTGTCTATCAAAATATCATTTTTATCATTTAGTTTTGTAAATTTTGGACCATTACCAGGCTAAAAACCTATATGTATTTCTTTGTGTAAATTAGCATTTGTTAATAAGCTAGTCAATAGTCCTAATCTATTATCATCTTATCTTATATTCACCGGCTTCTATATAAGATAAACGGAAAATCTTTTTAGTCCACAAACTATCTAAAGAATAAGTACTAGAGATTGTTGATGTATGGTTTTCTTTTAGGTCGTCTTATGTGACGATCAAGTGATACAAAGAATAAAGGTTGTTAGCTAGCAACAAATCTGCATAAGGATTAAGTCATCACTTTATATATGCAACTCCTAAATCATTGAAAATTAAAATAAAAAAGATGAAAAACAGAAGCTAAGGTCGATCTGAAAGTTGCATAACTTCTTGGCTTCTTCATTTATGGATTCAAAAATTGATTTCTTCAGAGAGGAGCCGATGTGCTAGTGGCAGTAGATTGAACAAGTGAGTATGGTAGGGGCGTGCAAATGTGAAATTTTTCGATTTATCGACCGAATTCGATTCTAATTCAGAAATTTGAAATCGGTAAAATCAGAAATTGGAAAGGAAATCGGGTTTTTGATTTCAAAAATTGTGAAATCGGTTCGAATTAGGGATTTGAATTTTTCAAATTGGAACTTCCAATTTTGAATTCACAATTCAAAATTGGAAAATCGGTTCCGATTTCAATTCAAATTGTATATTATATATATATATATATATATATTATTTTATATAATATAAAATATTTCAATTATAAAATAATACCTCTAAATAATAATTATTTTATACGATAATAATATTAAGTCTAATTACGTCTAATTAGTTGTATATTAATTAAGTATAACACATCCTGAATTCAGTACGAAATCGAAATCAGTCGAAATTTTCAGTGTCCAAATTTCAAAAAATTTCAAATTCATAGTTTCGAATTACCGATTTCGAATTCGATGCACACCCCTAGAATATGGGCGTGAGCAGTGTGAGGTTCAGGTTTAGATGAGAAAGGATTTAGGTTATGTTTTAAGTGATTAAAGAATGAAGATATTTTATTTTATGTCTTAGTGGAAGATAATCTGCCGTCAGCAAAGGCCTTATGGGAATATGGGTAGTAATAGCCTAATAGGGTATTTAGATTTTAGTAATGGGAAAAATGGAAAGAGATTAGAGAAAAAATATTTTAGTTTTTATATTTATTAAATTATTCTTAATTCATAAGTGGTTAATGGGTCAACCCCTGGGTAACCCGGGTTCGACCTGTTTTCTTTGCGGGTTTGTCAGGTTCAACCCAAACCCACCAAGTCTCAACTCAAATCCACTAATTTCATGCTAGGTTCGTATCATGTTTTTGAATCGTGTCGAAAATTGCCACACCTAATGGTCCCCCTTCATGTACCTTAGTGCAATCCTGTTTAGTTCTAAACCTAAAAATGTAGTAATTTCTCTCCAAATCTGTAATTTCAAAATCCTTTCATAGCTCTCACATTTCCTTGAGTTTCTACTCCAGGGTCTTGTAATCTACATTCTTCCCTAAGATCTTCAGAATGAGGTTTTTTTTCCATGGATTATCCCCTATGTCTTGCTCATTCTTTGTAGATCAGATTTTCAGGATATTTGGTCCTTCACGCCCCTTTATCTATTTTTGTTCCTTCGATGTTCATTCACTATTCTTGACACAAAGATCGTTCTCGTCATTAGACCCCTCATAGAAGCCCTCGTTTTCACTCCCAAGCTTCAAGGTTTCTACGAATGATCTGTTGCCTCAGTAACCTGCATCATTAAATCCTTGGGGGATTGTCCCCTAGCATCGTCCATCTTCTGGACAGTTGTTGGTGATGTATTCCCCACGTGAGGACCCGAAAATTCATTTTATTCGACCTATTTATGTAATTAATTATTTATTTTCTCTGAATAATTAATTTAGATTATTTTAATTGCAAGTACGCCATACGTTACTTCCTTTTATTTTAAAACCTTGTTTAACCATCAATTTAATTTATAAAATTGTAAAATTTCATATTTTCATAAAATTACTTCATTAAAATTAGTTTGAATTATTTGAAGGTCGTTTCTCAATTGTAACGGCAAGAAAAGATTTAAAATGCATTTTTGGCACGTTCAATTACGTTCTCGATTTAAATTGTTTGAATGTTTAAATTTACTCGGGTCTAAGATCGACTATTAGACGTAAGTTTCGAATGTTAGAATATGTATTTGGAGTATATAAATGAGAGAAACCGGGATTGTAGTGTTTTGTCATGTGAATCAACCCGACACGATAAAAAGAGACTTTATGTCCAATCGGTAGTTTCATTCATTTCTTCCACTTTTCCATAAAAGCTCCAAAAATCAAAAATACTATTCATTTTCTTCCTTTTTCCTCCAAGCTTGGCCGACCACTTGCTCCTCTTTTCCTTTCATTTTGTCTTCAAAATTCCATCTTCAAGAAACACCACAAATCACCATTTAAGCCAACAAAAAACTTGAAGGACTTGCTAGTTTCTCTTGGAGCTTCGGACCACCTTGGAGAGAGAGGAGAAACCGGTTGTGGAGCTTGAAGATTGAGGGTTTTGTGAGCTAAATCATCCACCATTAATCAAGCTTCTTGTTGGAATTGGGGTAAGCTTTCTAGACACTTAAATCTTGTTCAATTGGTTCATTTTCCTAGGTTAAGAGAGCTTGTAGCTCTTTGAGTTGGATTTTATTGTTAATTGATGAGAGTGGGCTCTATGAAATCCCACCATATATGAACTTGGGGCTGTTGATGATCTTATGTGTGTGTGTGAGGTGTTTATATGTTGAGTGGTTGCTAAAAATGAAAGAGGGAAAAGAAGAGGAGAAAACGAGAGGAAGGAATGCTTGTTGCCCTATTTTTGGTTGCTTTGATCGCAGCCTTTCCATGCAAATTTTTAGCTGAAATTTGGTGAAAATGTAACTTACATACTGAGGTTGTTTCCTGAAAAATTTGGTGTTTTTCTAGTACCGTTTCATTGCTCAAATAGTGCATCAAAGTTGTTCTTCAAATCTGGAACTTTCGGAAATCAGGGTTGGTCATGTAGCCTAGTTCCAACTATTGTAACTTGGTGTAGGAAGGTCCAAATCAAGTTTTGTTTGTTGCGTTTGAAACTAGAATCTGAGTTATTTTAGCAGTATAAATTTCAAGGGCTAGTTCAATTTCTGTGAATTTTGGCAAAATTTCAAAGTTGACTGAAAATCAAACTGATATGCTTTGTTTTCACTATGACAGCAATTTTAAGCTGAAATTTGATTGGTTTTCGATTTGAATGTTGTACAAGTGTCTTCTCGAGAGTTTTAGTTCATCGAGTCTATTTTTCAACGGTATAAGATTCGTAATTTTTGGACTTATAGAACTCAAGTTATGATTTTCCAAAAACACCGCTCAAAACTGAAAATTCTTCCATGAAAGCTTAAAATCTGGAGTTTGAGTGTTCAAAACTGCCACTTGTCTTTTGGGGGTTATTTTGCCCTGTTTTAACACCATTATGTTGAGGTTATTCACTGCTAAGATGATGGTCTAGATGAGGGCTAGACTCTTGGCAAAAATGAGCATTTTTGGTGCATAAAAATGTTTAATGAAAGCATGTGAAAATTGAAGAACTAAATCTGGAATTTTGCTCTTCACACAAGTGCCGAACTATTGCCCTATTTTGAAACGTTTTGATTCAAGTCTTTGCTATCATTTTGCTTCCATTTGATAAAGGAATGCTGCTAGAGCTTTTGGGTCAATGTTTGAGTGATTTGGGGCTGTTTAAGTTGAGCAAATGATTGCATATGAAAAGGAAGAAAACCTGGCAGCTTAGTGTTTAGATTTCTTGCAAACTTTGGCCATCTAAAATGTTATCTTCCCGTATGATTTTTTGGCTCAAATTTGGTACACACATATTTCATCTAGTGGGGTTTGAGTGTACAAAATTTGGTAATTTTTCAATGGCATTTCGATGCCCAAATGTTGTTCCAAACGCAGCTTTTCAAACCTGGAAACTGTAGCCGTCAGTCTTGTCACCCCCTGTACTTCTGTCGGCTATAACTCTTTGCTCGGGAGTCAAAATTGAGCACCGTTAGTGGCGTTTGAAACTAGACTTCACAATCTTTCTAATGGTATAAGGCTTACACACTAGTTGTTTTCCTATCAATACCAGAAATGTCGCAAATATGGCTGATCCACCAGCCTGTTTTTCCTATTTTGTTGTTGTGCTGGGTTTTCTGGTTTGTTTTAGTTCAGCCAACTTTAGGAATCTTCAAGCGATGTCTTCTAGTGATTTTTAGTATGTTGAATCTAGTTTCCATAGCTTTAAGCCTTGTTCAATTCTGACGTGTATTGAGTGAGTTGTGGCCTGAGAAAGAAACTTTAGTTGAGTGATTTTGGTGAACTTGGAGAGTTAGGTTAAATCTTAAGTTTTAACCGTTCAAATTAAAAGTGATAGTTCCATTTTGGCTCAGGTGACTAAGAGGTTGCGGAAGTTGGCCCGACTACCAAAGTTTAGGCTTCTTGCTCGTTCACTTGTTTTTGGGACTTCGGTGAGTGTTCAAGTGCATGATTTTTAAAAAGATTTATTTAATGTTAATGATATGAGAAGCATGCTTATATGTCTCGGTGAGCGTGTACTTTATCACACTCACATTATTTGATTTGTATCTAAATGAGTTCGACTGCTTGAATTGTCAATTGTTTGACCGCTTGAACAAGTGTTACTTGAATTACAACTGCTTGAATTGCTTGTTATTGCTATTGAAAAGTGTGGAGACGCCCAAACCCCATTGGGGAACCTTTCACCGGCAATAGGGGTTTGGTCGAGGGATTGGTGAACCATGGGTCTTAAAAGTGTTATGTCGGTTGGAGTGCGTTCGCTGACCAAGGTACGTATACTTGAATCTTACCAACTTTACATATTTTGATGAGCGGGCCAGGTAAAGGGGGTGTAAGTAGACGGGTGAGGGTTTCAAGTGGTGTCTACTGGATGTGAGAGTGTGGTTGACGGAGTGTCAACATTTTGATTTGAAAGGTCGGAGCTCATGAAATGGACCGGATATGATTATGGAAATGCAGAAATGTGGATCGGGGGTACGTGCTATGTCCCTGAGGACGGTAGACACCTCTACCACCCGTGTCCACCTGTATCCTTTATATGGTGTTATCAAATTACTTTACGTGATATATTGCTTGTTTACTTTAAATGTTTTTAATTGTTGAAGTATTGCTCTATCTTGCTTGCGTGTATGCTTTCTTGGCCTCACTGAGCGTTAGCTCACCCCAATATATTTGTTTTCCTTAACAGGTCTTGAAGTGGGGATCGTAGATCGAGGTTTTAGTTTCTTTGGTAGGATTTCTGTATTTTGTATAGGATTGATATTCATTGCGAAGTTAATGGTTTATTGTACTTGAAGTTACTAATATTGTAATTTTGATGAAAATTATTGAGGATTTATTCTTCTAAATTAATTAGTATTTTTGGTTGGATGTTAATTAGGGTTTTAGGAATGAATGCTTGTAATTATATTTTGGATTTTGTAGTGAGTCTTGCCAAGAGCTGGGCAGGTGATACCCTTGGGTTCGCCCTTGGGAGAGGTGGGGCGTCACACCCCATTTGATCTTGTTTTGAATTTTTTGGGTGTTCTCGCTTGGATGTCCCCTTCCTCTGTTAGGTGTATTGATTGGTTTGGATTTGTGTTTTCCTTACCCATCTCCAATGGGTACAGGAAACTCTCTCTCTTTGGACACTTTCTTGCATAAAAAGATAGAGAGTTTTCATTTTTCTTCTATGGATAAGGGCCAAAAGAGAGAGTAATGGTAGTTGTAGACCTCATTTTTCTCTTGATGACCTAGCTACCGGTGGTTGGGTTTTTAGTTAATATTTCTACAACAGCCTAGTATTAGACTGTAGCCCCATAAGACTGTAAATCAAACTCTAAGACTCATTTTGAATTGTTGAATTCAACAATATCAAAGTAAACCATTTTTACCAATATAGCTCTTAATTAAGATTTTTCCGTGAAACACTAATATAACAATTTGGTCCCATGAAAACGTACTCAACCTCCAATCCTTTTGCTTCTGTACTATATATTTTTTGTCATTTAGTTAGTCTATATAGATCATGTTGTGAGTTTGATTTTAATAAACTCAACTACTAAAATTAGTTTTTGGTTTTATAAAGGGATCAAAGAAAGAGTAACCAAAAGGCAATACGTTTATATATTAATGACTAATTTTTATGATTGTCAGTGAGTTAGAGGATTGTGATTTGTCTAATATGTTTTCATATAAAAGGCATGAAGCCTTGTTAAGCTCAATTGCCAATAGGAAGTTTAGATATGTCTGACTATTAACTGAGTAGTTATTTGCCATACAACATTTGTTTATTGATTCATAAGTACTCAAGAATTTGATCAATGAATATGCAAATTAAGAATTTATCTCATTACTTTCTCCGGAAATAAACCCCAGTGAAAAATGTTAGCAACTTGATTAATATATAGAGAACTAATACACCATCATTTAACTTTTCTCAGTGTTCCTGTAATTGAACCTTTACTTTGTTCAACTCAACAAGGCCAATCATTAAGGTACTTTGGATATGTGTACAACATCAAAAACCAAGCTAAAGTCAATATATTTCTTGATCAAGTGGCAATCCAGGTAGGTTCTCAGGAACCACATTAAATAATTTTTCGAACATTGAAATACAAGTATCCGTAATAGCCCCTCTTAAGGCCTCTCCATTTTGGTACTCCCATAATCCACATCTGAAAAAATTAAGCTAACCAATCCAGCCATTATTTTTATAAAATCATATACTAATTTGTACTAATTATCCACTAGTCCATTCTTATCTATCTTCGCTTGACAATCCTTGACAACCGAATTCACTAGTTGGATATGATTCCAAGGGAAGATTCTATATAAGTTGACATACATGGAACTTGTGATTGCTTCTCCAAATGACTCAATCTCTTATTACACTCCTATCACTCTTCGACTTTACATTTCAAAGCCCCCCCCCCGGGGCTCTAGGCCCCTATGCCAACTGAATCTTGTAAGTTACAATCAGTATGCCAACTGAATCTTATAAGTTACAATCAGCTTTCACGTAATGACACAAGCCATGCTTGAAATGAAAAGAGAGGCATGAATGATTGCTTAAGTTCTAAAAATAATGGGAGTAAAATTTAGATAACACTTTAGAGATTGTTTTTACATGATTTGTGAAACTGAGAACATTGTCGCGGCCCAAATTCGGGTCCTTGATTGGATTCATAATGTGGAATGTCGTATTTGTGAGACCTTACTCCTATAAATATAAGACAACTTGATCATAACTTATAAAAATTTGCTAAAATTTAAAATTATTATTTTCAAACTAATAAAATTGCTGAATCCTTACTCTATACTCTTAGCAGGAAAACGTCTATCTATTTATCTTTCTCTTATCTTCTCACGTATCCGATCCTACTTTCTTGATTTGTAAGAAAAATATAGAAAACTTGGATCAAGCAATGTACATCCAGTAGATAGTACACACTCCCTTACTATATCATGCAGCTATATATGTATTGTAAAATTTTTCAAATTCATTCACACAATACTTCAAGCACACAGTAAATAAAAACATTTGGCAACTTTCCATATATTACAAAAATGAATTCCACAGAAGGTGAGTGGCATACACTAAGTGGCCTCCATTTGACATGGCATTTAATTTTGCATGTTCTAGAGGTGACCCCCACTGAACGTGCCATGAAAACACGTAATATGACATGATTATATTTATAGAAAATTCTTCAAAGTTATAAAATGTGTCAATCATGTCATTGCATTTCATAAAACACAGTTCATAGATAAGTACATGCAATATCTAACTTATACTCAATTTAGAGATAAAACCCCTTCTAGAAGCAACGATCAAGAGGTTTCGCGACAACCCTTTAACCACATAATATAACATAACATGGGTCAATCCATTAGGTAGAGTGGCTATCATGATCATCATAACTGATCAAGCATTTTTCCTGATTTTCATTTGATCTTCATTCATGATAGGACTATAGTCCCTATCGTTTATTTCATGACAATTTAGAGCTAGTTTCATGCATTATATGCATTTTCTTTCATTTCATAAAAAATATGCCACTTATTTCATAAAACACAGCATAGCAAAATATCTAAAATAGGCATACATGATCCATTTTTCATATACCAAAATAAAGTATTTATTTGAAAAATTCATATTCAATAATTAAAAAATGTAGAGGGGTAAGCACTAATTCACTGCTTGCAAAGATCTTAACTTATACTAAACTAGTTTTAACCTATACTCAATAATATGTATATTTTCACTAGCTCATATTTAGAATACTCACTTCTATCTTCAATAATTTTAGAAACATGTCTGCACTTCTTATAAACAGTAAGTGATAAGTTTTCCTAAAATGAAAAATTTTCCCTTTTTAGAAATTTTTCCTTCTTTGAAGGATTCTGAATTTAGAAGTTTTCCTTTTCTTTTCTTTTCAAAAAAGCCATACTTTGGTTATCCATAATAAGTGTTACTTATTTATTTATTTATATATATATATATATATATATATATCTTATTCATGTATTTATATATTTAACTTATATACTCATTGGTTTATGATAAGTATCTAACTTATTATTTATTAAATATTTATGTGTATAACTTATTCATTTATTTATGTATTTAACTTATTTACTCAATTGTTTATTTAAGTATTTACTTAAATAAGTGTTATTTATTTACTTATTCATTCATTTATTTTTGTTATTTATTTATATATATAGCTTATTCATGTATTTCTATATTTAACTTATTTACTCATTGGTTTATAATAAGTGTCTAACTTATTTATTTATTAAATATTTATGCGTATAACTTATTCATTTATTTATGTATTTAACATATTTATTCAATTGTTTATCTAAGTATTTACTTATTTATTTATTTAATAATTATTATTTATTTTGTAAAAATGGGCCGCGCTAGTTTTTCATCAGTTTAAATTTAGATTTTGGACTTAGATTGTGCCTTGCTATAAACTATATTTCTTTTTACTCAATTGGGTTTAAGAATACTTTGAATCTTTAATATTGTTGTTGGGTTGGTTTATCAAAACTTTGACCAGTATAAGAACATTTGGGTTTTAAAACTTATTTAAAATATCTAAAGAGTTGGGCTTTTAAGTTCCATGATTAAAGGTGAGGTTCATTTGGAAACACTTCAATTTTGTCCTTAAGTTTGATAAAATAAATCCATTACATTTAATTGAGCAAGTTTAATAAGTACAGACGGCTGTTTCCTAAATTAACAGGTTGGCCCAGTATCATTTTTAAAAGAAATGACCTAAAGTTTAATTGAAACCCAATTCCTTTCTGTCCAAATGAATCTTTAGTCACCCTTAACCCAGAGTTAAATGTCTAAGCCCACACTAATGACCCAATTCAAACAACCAGATCCATCTCTAAATTTTTGACCATATTTATCAAATTCTTCCAATCTGTTTACCCAAAAACACTAATAATCCGACCCAGTGATGAAATGAGTCATCTTCCTCCAAATAAAAAATCAAACCAAATCCCTAATTTTCCAAACCCTAGATTACAAATCCTAACACCAACAACTGCTATCAACCATCATCACCACCTTTGTCATTACTACAGGCCTTCTGAGGATGATAGCAGTGGCAAAGCTGCTGCTATTGCGGCTGCCAAAAAAATGCAGCCACTATAGTTGTGGTTGCTTGCTACTGCATGGCAACCGTGGCAGCTCTATCTTTGACAGGTTTTGAGAGACGATGCAACAACAAGGAGAGGGTCAATCCTTCCCTTCTTCTTCGATCATTTTCCTTCTAATTTCTTCTCTTTTTTTTTTATTCTTCCAGATTCCTCCTCTTCCAAATTCATTCCACATGTTCCGTTCTCTTCAATTAAGGCCAGAAATAGTGTTTTTCCTGCCAGATTTCAGCCTAAAATTCATAAAATTAACTTTAGAAAATTTTTCTTATTTTTTAAAGAAATTTCAAGTGAGTGAAAAAGCAATAACCATGGCAAAATGTATTCTTTTCTTCTATAAATATGAACATGGATGTATCTATAATATGATATCAAATTACAAATACATGTAAACAAAATAATCTTTAATTTGTAGAAAGCTTTCTTGATTAATGCGTGATGCTGAATTTCCTTGAAAATTGTCTTAATTTTTTCTTCTCCCACTTTGGAGTATTTCTTTAGTTTGGTAAAAATTTCTCAAGTATGGAGTTTTTAGATGGAGTGGAAAACAAGAGGAAGTTATATCTTTGTTTGGGAGAGATGGTCACATAGTGTTGGTTATCTAAATATCAGGAACATGAGTGGCCTAACCATCTCACTATTTGAGAGGAGTTGAATAGGAGTGGGTGTACGGGGCAGTTCATTTAATGAAGTAAATCCATTTATTACTTTATAAAGATAGGTACAATCATATGAAAATAAAAAAAAATGCGGGGTTTCACATTCTATCCCTCTTAAATAAAGTTTCATCCCCAAAACTTTTTCTCTTTAATTTGAACGAAAATCAAATCATCTACACAAAGTAGGTTTATGTTGAGAAACGGCATAATATTTGAATTTATAAAAATTTTCCAATTGATTTGATAAATTAATAGTGTTAGTAAAAGTTATCTTAATAATTAATTTATAGTAAGACATTAAAATATTCAAAATTTATGTGCTAACTATAGTGAGGGCCTCAAAATTTGATTCTTTTTTGAAAAATAAATAATAATGATAATAATAATTATATTATGTATTTTCACAAAAATATTGGTGAATTCATGCATCGAGTTATCATTTTCTAATTTAGAGAATTTTTTGTGAATAAAATTGCCAGTGTTTGTTTCGGCCAGTGTGAGTGTCAGTTTTTGAGTCATGACATGAATAGTAGATCTAAGATGAAACCGAGTATATGTAGAGACATTATAGAGATATATTTATGGTAGGGCAATGTCGGAAGGAGAAAATCTAGTAAAAGTTAGAGCGTTACGCGTCGACACGACATAAAGTGAAAGTTGACTAACTTTTCCCTGAAATGAGGATAGCCAAACTTCTTGTCTCCATAAAGCCTTCCTTCATGCTCCATTTCCTCTTCATTATTTTCAGCCAACCAAGGAGCAAAAGAGAGAGAAAAGCTTGCTCCATTTTCTTCTTCATCTTCTTGATCCTTGAAGACACCATTGGAGGGAGCTCATCTTGCTCCTTCTTCTCCTTGTTGCAGCCGAAGTAAGAGAGAGAGAGAAAGAGAGGGAGATCCGAGAGTGAGAGAGAGCAAGAGAGAGAGAAGGAAAAGCTTCATCTTGTTTTCTTCTTCTTGATCTTGAAGTGGTGGAAGAAATCACCAAGAAAATTTGAAGATCTTTGGCCTTTCTTGAAGGATTTGCAAGGAAGGAAGATTGGGAAAAAGTTGTGGTGAAACTTTGCTAGATCTTGCTATATTTTGAGGTAACCTTCAATCACAGCCTTGGTTTTCGAATTTTAGACATGAAATCTGTTATATTTTTGTGATCTAAGTTAGTTTTATGGAAGAGCTAGTAGATTACTTGAAGGTTAAAGCACTAGTTTAACTCTTAAATTGTTGATTGATTTTGCTGGAAATTCACAGTTTTATACCAAACTGATCTGCACATTTCGTCCATGATAAAGGCCAATCTAACTCTTGCTCAAAGTATGAAAATTGTAGGAAATTGAGTTGGTTTTCCACCCATAAAATTTCAACTCAATCGAACACTGTAGCATGCAAAATGACCAAAATACCCCTGATTGCCCAATTGTCCTTGCTGAAGATTTGAAATGATTTAAATATTCAATGACACTTGAGAAAAGTTAGTGTTGAATATTCAACATTTACTCCAAATTTAATTCAATAAACAAACCTACATTCCGAATCTACGAAATGCAGCTTTATTTAACAGAATTATGGATATCATGCCTGAAGAAATCTTAGACACCAATTTAAATTGTAATTCTCGGGGTGCAATAACTTCCAGAAGGGTTTCACCCATAGTTATTGATTCCGGACTAGTTTAGAATATAATTTTTTAGGGGAACAATAACTTTTAAGAAGGTTTCACTCATAGTTATTGAACCCAACCTGGTCCCGTGGTTGATTCATGGCTTCTAGACCTCTTACTACACTAGGTTGGATTTTTAATACATGATCAAATTTGTTTGGTCAGCAGGTTCGATCGAGAACCAAATTGGGTTTTGAATTACTAGATGAATTTTTTTTTTTGTTGAGCCTCCACATTTGTTTTTATCAAATTTGAACTTTAATCTTCTTTTATGTATACGAGAGATTTTGCTGCTAGGGCAATATATATATATATACACACACACACACACATATATACATACATACATACATATATATATATATATATATATATATGTCATTTTGGTTTACCAAATGCCTTTTTAAACATATATATTTACTTTCTTATTTTACAATTAATCACTTCAAGTTTCAAATGAAAATGTTATCATCATTTAACGATAGTTGAATATTTCAAAAACTACTTTATTTTTAACAAAAATAATTTAATAAAATTTCTTTAAAAACTTGTTTACATGATCTCCGTTAGTAAGGTATGATAAAATGTAATTGTCAATTCTATTAATGTTTATATCTTAGTAATATGTCTAGTATCTAAAAGCACTATATTTATGAATTTGACATACACTAACATGATTAAGATATTACATGTATCTATAAATATTACTTTAGTAAGCCATTATATTTATTAGTCGAATCAATGACCTATCTACCTGGTCATTTGCCAAGCTTTTCCTTAAGACATTTTATTTTTCTAGTAGCGAATGATGGGATTTAAGAAATGGGAAGGGAGAAGGGGATTCCAATTTAAGACTTCTATGCCTTGAGGCCATTTGCCGAGCTTTATAATAACTATGATATCAATTATGCCAAAGTAATTGCCCACCTATCCTTCAGTGTAGCTGTAGGAATGACAAGGGGCAGCTTTACTCGAGGGACCAGTGCAGCAACCACGGCTTGGGTTGAGTTTCCTTGCTAATGTATGATTAATGTATCTCTTATATAATTTGGTGTACTATAAAATAATTTTGTCGTTCACGTAATTTTAATCGTACATACTAATTTAATAGATATATACAACTTGATGTGTAACTGTACAACAAATCTTGAAATAAGTACGACATCTACATACAATAGCATTAAACCCGGTTGTACCTGTCCTAATTCGCTTTAGGATTTACAAGCTACTAGCTACTCAAACAACTTGCTGGAATGCTGACCCAACCCACTTCTATTAGGTGAGTTGTACCTGGTTGACAAGTAATCAATTGAATAAACCAACCCGCTTTATGTGATTCAGCAATAAGGTTAAACACAGAATGCAGGTTTAGTTGTAATTTAAGAGTTCAAACCTCTACATTTATAGGTAAAATTTAAAAGTGATGCGGTATAGCACTCTTTTGGTTTAGAGGTGCAAATCACTCTTTCTAATCCCCTTAGGCTTAGTTCGACCCTTCCCTAGTTGAAGTCAGAGTAGGAGTAGAAGAGGTACTTTAATATAGGAGTTGACGATTAACAAAAAAGAAAATAAACAAAAATAAAAAAATCAATTCAGAATTAGATGATATCATAGCTGAGCCTGTATATATATATATATAAAAGGAGCTATTATCCCTATTTTTTTCAGAGTAAACATTGACGAAAAGTAGTTAGTTTATACAATCACAAAAAATTTGTTAACTACAGAGTGGAAAATTATAGAAATGCAATGTGATAAAATGAAAATGTATAACATAAATTTGTAGCAAAACATATACAATTACAAAACTTATACTCAAAAAGTTGTAAAATATATGTATTTATAGGCGAACACCTTACTTTTGTTAGTATCCAACTGCTATTTTCCAAATGGGAAATACTGATCAAATTTCCAGTTTCTTAGTTTTGAGAAAAAATCATCTCTTCCGAGTTTTCGAGTCATCATGTCTATATCTACAATAGTGGGATTAATATAACGGCTAACACTTATGGCTCGTGAAACTTGAATATTCCTAGATTTTGGTATACTAATTATGACAATTAGACCAAAATCTCATCGGTAGGAGAGGAAATAGACTTTGGTGTCCAAAAAAATTAAATATCCTCTTAGTGGGTTTCGGATTTTCCAGCCATTTCTCAACGGACTGTATTCTTTCTATATATTCTTTTATCAGATGGCGGAATGATATTCTGCTACATAATATCGATTCTATAGTACCGATTATGTCAACTTATGATTCTTAGAAACTTAGAATTACAGTAGTCTAACTTTACAAGATCTTAGGCAAAAGGCCTTTTAACTTTTTCCAATGTGGGATATATGGATTTAAGTTTGCACGCAAAACTATTGAAGAGAACCAAAAGGTCAGACTTTATTATAAACTAGTCTTTTGGCTCATGCAATATGCGAGCTAGCTTAGATTGGTGCCCAGACTGTCTGATATGTTGAGCGTGGAAGCTTAGTGTTGACAGGCAGCTTTACAAGGATCTTAACATAGAATAAGCTGAGAATAAGATACTTGTAATTACTCGCTAAAGATTTAACAGCCATATAGTGTCATGTAATAGAGGATGGAACTTCTTAAAGTCCGTAGCTTTGTAAAAGATAGGTGGATGGGTATCTGTAATATGACAAGACATAAACATTTACAACATGAGCAGGGAAATGCTGTAACATCCAGTATTTTTTTTCCCAATGGTATTTCAAGTGTTATAAGCTTTGATTTACTCGAAAACCCTAATTTTGGATTATATTTTGCGATCTCGATTGGTTAAGGTAGTGAGAGTTGCGCGAAGGTGATTAAAATCCTTGGGTGATTAGTAGTTTAAGTAGGTGAGATTAGGCATTAGTGGACTTAATTGCTGGGAAATAAATCACTTGGGGCCAAGGTGAAGGATCATTGAAGTTGCTAGGGTTGGCTTGATATTTTTGACCAACCCTTTGACCAATCCCACAAATATCTCTTAGGCCTTATCATATAACAAAATTGAGACAAGTTAGGAGACCAAGAGAGGGGAGAGTCGGCTGCAAGAGGAGAAAAGAAAGGGGAAGAAACCGTGAGCCAAAGAGGAGAAAAGAAAGGAAAGAAAAGAGAGGAAAAAGAGAGGTTTGCTCCATGCTCCAAGCAGCTGAAACCAAGAGAAGATAAAAGAAGACTGCAGGCTGCTCTAGCTTCCATTTTCAGCTTTGTTCCTTGAAGGTTTTAGAGGTAACCTAGCTTGCACAATCCTTGAATCTTGTAGTATAGCTTGTGGTTGATGTTTAGAATGGATTAGGATAGCTGAGGACAGATTTTGGATGGATATCATTGCTTGGTAAATTCGTTTGATGAAGTAGGGTAAGATTGCACACCAACTGTTTGATCTTAAATTCCAGATTTTTGTGTTCAATTCCTCTGCGAATTTGACCATGTTAGAGTCCAAACCAGTTCTTTCTCAAAACATGAAAGTTGTAGGGATTTGAGTTAGCTTTCCACCCAGAAAATTTCAGAGCAATCGGAGCACTGTATCATGAGAAATGTCCAAAATACCCCTGACTGTTCTGCTCCCCTGTTTACCCGACAGTCTCTAGTTTCAGCCAACTTGTCAGATTTTCTGGTATCAATTGGCAACGAACTAGAGTCTGATTTTTGTACCATTGAAATCCCAATGAATCTAGTTTTAAACGCCACTAACGTCACTCAATTTTGATATTTCTACATTGAGTTATGGATTTTCTCCCGAAGCTGCTCCTGCTTTCCTGACGTAACCCGACAGTTTTCTTAAGTCTGTGTAATTGCCATTTTTGACTACTAAAATGCATGAATTAAATTTCGATAGCTTCACAAAAATTGTAGAGCTATGTCTTAGCTTCGAAACGGTGTAAAATTCAACTCAATCTGATAAGCGTAGCTCTAGTTTTGATGAAAACACCGGAGGTGTCAAATCTGCCAAAGTTGATGTCTCTTTTATACTCATTCCTTCATTTTGGTTTGGTTCAAATACTTTTCTTGGTTCAAAATAACATTTTCACTCCATTTTATACCTGGACTCTTGCTCTAAATGTTTGAAGTTCTTCCCTTGATTTGAGCTAAAGGTTTAGTAAGTTTGGACACTAATTTTGGGGGATTAAGTTGGATTATTAACGTGAGTTGCTTGAGGGTTTCAAATGAAAGTTTTTCATTTGTTATGGATTAGAAGTGGTAAATTCTTGTTATATTATGTTGATCTCAGGATTCAATTATGCCATGAAGGTTAAATGGTGATTGGTGATTTGTGTGGACGAGTGTGAAATTTGGTGAGTGTTCCAACTCATTTCAACTAAAATGTTTTATTAGAATTCAATTGTGAAATGACTTACTACTTTACTTTGATCTTGCTATCTCAAACTTGCTACTCATGTTATTACTTGTGAAATGGTTCACTAACCTACTACTTCACTTGTTTTCAAATTTGCTCTCATCTTGTTTCTGAACTTGTTTTAACTTGTTTTCAAACATGTCCTAATTTGTTTTCCCCATTTATTTACACATGAAACATTTTACTACTAATCTTTTAAATGACACATTTTCCAATTATTTGTAAGTATTTCAAAATGTGTTTTAAACTCTTTACAAACTTCTTTTGATGTTTAATGTAGTTTGTCGTGTGAAATAACTTGGTTCGTTAAGTTGTTAATATCTAGATGATTGTTCGATCTTATTTCCAAAATTGTTTTCACACTTGCTTTCCAACTTGTTTTCGAACTTATTCCACTTGCTTGTCAAACTTGTTCTACTTGATTTTTAGACTAGCTTTTCACTGGTTTTCATATGAAATATTCCGTTACTACTTTTCTAAATGAAATATTTTTCTAGTATTTCGAGTGTTCAAACTATATGTTAACTTATTTGTAAATATTTCGCTACTACTATGTCTCTATTTTAAAATTTATTTCAACTACGTTTCCACACATATTGGTCAATGACCTAATTTACTCGTGGTTTCAAAAGAAATTGATTCCAAAGGACTTGTGTTTCAAATTAATGTGTGCAAGTAAAATAATTTATTGTTGAAGTGAATGCTACTTGACTTTACATGTTGCTTTTGGAGTGTCCTTGAATATTAATTAAATGCTCAAGTGTTAAGTGTTATTTGTTTAAGGGTTGTTATTTATTAGTTGAAATAATTACTTGTTTCCTTGTTTGTTTTGTTGATAACTTGATTGTTTGCTAGTGGTGTACCAAGGAGCATTTTACCCCTTGTAGTCTGATGTGTATTTTATCGCATCGTTTACTACTTGTAGGTCGATGTGTACTTTATCGATCGATCAATTGGTCTCAAGACCCTTTTGCTAGAAAGTTTATCTAAGACCACCTTCTTGAGCGATCGGTGGGTCAAAAGCCTACTTGAGTACGCCATTCGTGGCGGATAGGTTGGAAAGCTTTATCTTAAAACAAAAACTCCTTGGTCTTGACTGATCATTATTTGCGCATGTTGTACGCCTTTGGCGAACTGGGCCCTACCCTTGGTTGCTAACGTATTCGAAGTGGCGGACTCGGTCGGTAGGTTGGAACCCCTGCACCGATTCGTATACTCGAGTATTACCACCGGAGGGATAAGGCGATGGCCGATGAACTCGGATTGCTCGAGCGTTATAAGATGAAGTGAAATAGCTCCAAGTGAGCATCAGATCCTTTATAACGCTTTAATGTTTTTAAAGCCGTTCACCTAGTTGAGGTAATCCGAGCAAGTCTCCTCGTGAGACCGATCTCCGAAGCCCAGTATTGTTCTCTCCTAGTTGAAAAGTGTACTGTGAGTGTGCTTGATTATTTGTCAAAGTGCTCATGTGATAAATTGAATTATTTCATGAATTGTTTTCGTCTCACAAATTTCTAGTGAAAAGTATTTTCTCACGTGATTTCAAAGATTTGAATATTCTAATGTTTTCGTGCTCTGATAAACAGTTAAATTCTAAAATACTTGTTTTCTCGGAACCTCATTGAGCTTTAGCTCACCCCAAAAATATTTATTTTTCCTCCACAGGAATCGAGGTGATCGGAAGCATGTGTGGTGGCCTTATTAGTAATTTTGGAGTATTTTTTGTACAATTGTAATTTTGGTTGAGTTGTAGTTTATATTTTGGAGAACTTGGGTTGTATTTACTACTGGGACGTACTTGTGGCTTTTAGCATTTTTGTACTTTTGGAGTTTTAGAATTGTAATTAGTATTTATTGGAGTTTTAATTTGTAATTAATTGAGGACTGTAGTGAGTCCCAGCGAGAGTTGGGCAGGCGGTCCGCTGATACCCTAGGGTTCGCCCTAGGGAGAAGTGGGGCTGTCACAGTTGCACTAGACTTTCTAAGGATCTTATGGAGATGATGTCTTTCTAAATTTTTTTGCTTCATTTTCTAGTTCTTTTTTTGTTTTTTGTCAAAACAATTGCTTTTATATTGATATAATCAGTAGAAGTTTTACACTTTACAGAGGGTAACTACCCTATAACTTTACTGTGCCTTGTCAACAAGCTACAGAAGGAAACTATTTTCCCACTTGACATCTTTGATCAGTTTTGTGGCAAATCTTGCCAAGTAATAACTAACATTGTTTACTTCCCTATTGACAAAATGACAAATTCAAAATGAATCTTTAACCTCTCTAATGTCTCTAGTGATTATAGAAAACCAAGATTCATCCTCTGTTTGTTTGTTAATAGCTTCAATGACCACCTTACTATCTGGCAGAATGTTGATCACCGTGAGCTTCAGTTCAAGAGCCAAATGAAGTGCAACTCTGATTGCCATAGCTTCTGCCAATGTTGCATCCGAGCTTTGTTCAACTGGATGGCCCAAGTAGCTTTGAGTTTCCTTTCCTCTGTCCATACCACAACTCTGAGTCCTGCTCATTGTTTCTTTTATCAATTGCTGCATCTGTAAATATATTGATCTCATGTGGTTGGATTAAACATCTAGTAGCTCCTTCATTCTGGTTTTCCTCACTATTTATACTAGGTTTATCCTTAGCTTTATTTGATTTCTAGAATTATAGCCACTCTTCTACTGATTTTGTTGCTACTCTGATACTTGATTGGAAATTTGAGTTGAAATTTACCTCATTTCTATGCTTACAGATATTCTAGAGTAGATTAGCTGTCATGGCTATATGGTCCCTCCCTTCCTTTCTGCTCTCCGCTTGCTAGAGTTTTGACCATCATTCCTAAATGTTCCATCTTTCCTCATGCAATCCTTCCCACTGAATTGGAAATTTCCAAGTTTCTTGTACTTTTCTACAGTAAAATAGCAAATGCTCCACTGTTTCTACTTCCTCACCACATTGCTTGCACATAGGATTCCCTTTGTTTGTTCTCTTGAAAATTGCTTCATTGGTTGGGAGAATGTGATGTAAACACTTCCAGATAAAGTGTTTGATCTTGAATTTGATATTCAAACCCCACTTCCTCCATACTTGGGATTGAGTTCCTCCTCTACTTGAGCTTCTTGTATTTCCTTCTCTTTTTCCTTTCCCACATTCATTTGACTTCAGACAATCATATCCATATTTCACAGTGTAGATACCTGTTTTGGTATGGATCCATCTCATTCTATCCCTTCCTCCATATACACTCAGTGGGATGCTCTTAATGTTTTTACAATCTTCCGCATTAAACAGGGTTGCAATCAGTTCCTACCTCTATTGTACCTTTTGGATCAGTTGATTTACCCTTGTGTAATCACATGTCTCGGTCTAGTGGTTGTCACTTTTCTTGAACTTGCCCTAGGAAGCCATCTGTCAGACCATATTGCTATGCTTTTTCCATCACCAGCATTTACTCTTGTTCCATTCTCTATTACTGATGTGGCTACCATTAAGCTTTTCCATAGCCAAGATGCATTGGTGAATTTTCGGGCTTTGAGAATTGATGTGTCTGGGAAGTATTTCGCCTTCACAACTTGGCACATTAGGAGATTTGGTTTTGTGAGGATCCTCCATGTTTGGCTAGCAAAGCTTGATTGAAAAACTGAATATCTCTAAATCCCAATCCTCCCTTTCTTTTCACCATTGACAATTTTTTCCAACTCATCCAATGAATTTTCTTTTAATCTCTGTTTCCACCCTATTAGAATTATGCCATTGCCAAGCTCAGGCTTTTGCAAATCCCAACTGGAATTTTGAATAGTGACATTGCGTAGGCTGGCATAGCCATAGCAACTGATTTGTGAAGAATCTCTTTTCCACCTTGACTGAGCATCTTTCCTTTCCGTCTTTGAATTTTGTTTGTAACCTTTTCTTTGATGAAGCTTAAAACTTGGAGTTTTGACCTTCCTATTACCAGTGGCAAACCAAGGTATTTCCCTTGTTTTACTACTTGGATATCCTTCAGGCTCTGCATGACCTTCTCTCTCGTGGTATTTTGTGTGTTTTTGCTGATGAAAGCTGTTGACTTTTCTAGATTGATTTGCTGACTTGAAGCCTTTTCATATCTTAGCAAAAGCCTTTGGATTGTTATCACTTCCTCCTCCTTTGCTTTGCAGAACAGCAATGAATCATCAGCAAATAGTAAGTGGGTTAAAGGTGGTCCATTACATGAGATCTTCAAACCTATGATTTCCTTTCTTTCCAAAGCCTGGTTAATAAGACTAGATAGACCCTCATAACAGATGAGAAAAAGGCACGGGGAAAGGGGGTCTGCTTGCCTAATCCCTCTAGTAGGTTGGATATAACCTTTCTTTTCTCCATTGATATTAAACGTGTAAGACACAGAACCAACATATTTCATAATCCAATTAATCCAAAGAGGGCTGAATCCCATCTTATTCATCATCACGGCTAGAAATTGCCATTCCACTCTACCATAAGGCTTTGACATGTCTAATTTAAGTGCCATGAAACCATCTTTCCCATGTCTTTTGTTGTTCAAACAGTGGATGCATTCATGAGCAATGATGATGTTATCTAGACTTTGTCGACTAGGTATAAAAGCTGATTGGGATTGACTTATGCAGTGGCTAAGAACATTTTTAAGCCTATTAGCTATTATTTTTGAAATGATTTTGTATACCACATTCCACAAGCTAATAGGCCTATAATGTTTGATTTCTGTGGGAATGTCTACTTTGGGAATTAGTGTCACCAAGTTTTCATTTGTGGCTTTTGGCATGCATGAGAATTGGAAAATTTTTTTGACAAAATCTATTATGTCTTTGGAAAAAATATGCCAATACTTTTGGAAAAAAAGAGAGACATACCATCTGGGCCCGGAGCTTTGTTTGGTTGCATAGAGAAGAGGGCCTTCTTTATTTCAGCTTCACTGATTGATCTAGTCAAATTCCTATTCATTGATTTAGTATTGATCTTGGAATTCCACTTAAAATATCTTCATAACCTGATGGATTGCTAGTGGTGAACAGTCCCTTGAAGTACTCCTCCACCTCTTGACTGATTTGTTCCTCCGTATCACACCACTGTCCGCTCTGATTTTTTATTTTCTTGATTCTATTTCTTTTCCTCCTTACAATCATGCTTGCATGGAATAAAAAGGCCGTGTTTTTGTCCTCTTCCTTCAACCATTTAATCCTAGCTTTTTGACTCCAGAACTTTTCCTCCCTCATGTAAGCCTCACTCAACTGTTCCTTTAGCTTTTGGATCTCATTGGCTTTGTCCTTGCCGCTTGACATCTGCATTTGCCTTATCATCCCTTTTAACCTTTGGATGTCCTTTTTTGCATTTTCATTCTACTTTTTACTCCAGCTTCTGAGTGCTCCTTTGCATTCTTTAATCCTCGTTGACAATTTGAACATTCTTGTTCCCTATTTTTCCTTTTCCCAGTCCTTCCTCATAACCATCTATGTTTCTGTATTTTCCACCCATCGTTGATCAAACTGAAATTCTTTTTGTATCTTTTACTCTCTTTAGGATTCAGATCAAGGAGAAGCATGTAATGGTCTAATGCTTTTGTCTCCAAATGACTCAGTTTGGCATCCTGCTTGCTGAGGCTAGTGCTCCATCCAATGTCTCTTTGATTTCCTTTCCATTTTCCCTCTGATCCCTCCAAGTCCATGATGGCCCTTCATAGCCAATGTCTATTAGTTCATTGTTCCTTATAAACTTTTTGAAGCTTTTGAAACTCCATGGTTTTCTTTGACTTCCACCCCATTTTTCTTCGTTGGATACTACCTCATTAAAATCTCCAATGCACACAAAGCTTTTGCCCTAGTAACGTCTCCTCTTAGATAACATGTTCCACTGCTCATTCCTCTTCTTCTCATCTACATTTCCATACACACAAATGAACCACCATATAAATTTTGGTCTTGATCTTCTAGTCTAATCTCAATTGAGCATTCTAAAACTAGAATTTATCAATTTTCTGAGATTCTTTCTAGAACACTGCCAAGCCTCTGACTTGCCTATAGGATCTACAAACACAACTTGGTCATAACCAATTTTCTTCCTTAACCTTCCTAAGACAACCACTTTATTCATGGTTTCATAGAGAAAAATTACTTCAGGAGAGTAGAGCTTGATAGTCTCCTTTAGGTGGGGAATTGTCAAGGTGCTGCCCACACCTCGGCAATTCCACGCCAGTACTCTCATTGAGGTGTGGGGAACCAGTTCAGGTTGGTCCCCTCCATCTTCAGATCATGTGCATCAGTAGTCATCATCTCTGTTTTCTGTTTCTTTTCACTTGCCTGGTCTTGCATTTCAATCTGCATCTCCTCATGCTCACAAAGCTTTCTCTTCACTTGACAGTCTCCTTGCATAATATTCATGTCAATAAGAGAGAGAACTATTCCAGGGGATCCATTGCCCCTGTTGTCTTGGTTTTGCTTTTGTCATTTTCCTCAGCTTTACCTATTGTTAGGTTTTTCCAGTTCCTTCTGTCTTTTTCACTGTACTTCTAGGAATGTCAATTATCATCTCTACTTCCTCTAACTTATCTTCCTTTCCTGACTGGTTGTTTTCTTTTGGTTTTCGGGCTACCATTTGCTTATTTTCTCCTTCCTTGCTCCCTATGACTTTTGTGCCTGATTCTTCCAATCCTTCTTCTTGCGTCTTTGATTTCAGACCCATTAGTGAACTCTTACCTGTGAGCAGCTTCACTGCAAACTCTCTATCTTCCTCCATATCCTTTTGTAGATCCTTCTGATTTCTTGGTTTTATTTTGAACTCATCATTAATTTCATTAACATTTGGATTTTCATTCTCTTTTGACTTGCTTCTCTCTGTCATTATCCTCCCAATCACCAATGTCTTTTTTATTGGCTCATTTGCATTTTTTTTCTTTGGGGCTGGTGGAGTTGGTTGAGTAGTTTTCTTTGGTGGACTTCTGATACCTTGAGCTCTCATCCATGCCCCATACTATTTCTTTTTACCTTCTAGCACTTCATCCAACTCCACTTTGCAAGTTCTCTCCCCATGGCTAATTATTCCACATTTGTAGCAAAATTTGGAGCTCTTTTGTATCTGAATTCTACCCATTGCACTTTTCCTCCAATGTTGTCTGTGGTTCCCCTTAGGAGTGGTTGGCTCGTGTTCAGATCACAAAGGATTTTCATATGCTTTCCTTCTTTACTTCCTCCTTGAGGTAGTAAAACCTCCATAACTCTTTCAAATACGGATCCGATTTTCTTCCTGATTTCCTTTGTGATGCAATGTAATGGTAGCCCCCATACTTGGATCCATAGAAGAGTTGAGATGAAAGCTGAAGGGTCCTTATCAATACCTGCATCCCAACTTCTTAGGTTTAAAATCTGGTTATCTACCAGATAAGGTCTTCTGGTCATGACTCTATTCATATCCTTCACTTCCATAAAGTTGAATTGAAAAACCTCTTGCTTATTTGGGTATCCCCATAGCTGGTTGGCTACATTTCTCACTCCTGTGACATTTGCAATTTTTTCCCCAATGATCCTTTCGCAGAGACTCATCTTGCATTCCTCTAATCCTTTCTCACATTCCTCATCTTCTACTAAAATTTCACTGCATTCCTTGTCCAACAGAGCAAACCCTTGAAGAATTGCTGCTAATTCCTCCTGCCATGTTAATCAGAGTTTAAGTGGAATTCCAAGAGTTTTACCGTTTCTGATGAGAGGATCTACTCCAGATCCTGCAAGTGAAAACAAAAAACAATTAGTCCTCAACTCATTTTGTCGAAAAGTTTAAAGCTGGGTTCTTAGTGTAGGGCTTTCATAGAGGATTCTCTAAGCACAGATCTACATCTGGTTCGGGAGGTACTAAGTTTCGATCTAGAGCTTTTCCTAGTAAAGGGCTTTGAAATGGTAAGACTTCATGATCCTACTAGAGTTATTTATATACTGGTTTGTCTTTACTACAGATTCATCGAGTGAATGGGTATTGAATGCAAGAGTTAAATGTGGTTAATACAGAGGATAGAAGAGATGATCCCACAAGGAGAGATGAAACCCTAGATTTTAAACTAGAGAGAGAAGCTCTCAAGTAGAGAGACCGATCATTTTCTAGTTCTTGGATTAGGCTTTTATTGCCGATAGGACTTCGTTTCAGCTGTGTCTTGGATGGACGAAGCTGGGGACGTCAGTGAATAGAACCGTAGGCCAAAGTTTCAACCTAGCAAGATTCAAGTTCGTGAGACCAAAATGATTAATAAACAAAAAGAAGGGCTATTACGTGTGCCAACATGCACCGAGAGCATTTTGGGAGTGTGCTAACGTGTGCTATTTCTTCTTCCTCCATAGCTGCTTTGTCTAAGCTCTATGGAAGAGATTACATGAAATTGATATTGCCTAGTGATAGTTAAGCATTGTGCGACAGCTCCTTAGTAGTTTTTTCTCAGTTTTCTTTTTCAGTTCTTTTTAGCTCTGTTTTGGAACAGCTGAAGCTCAGCTTGGGTTAAGGCAGAGTAGGATATTTATCCAAAAGAGGCAGCTTTTGTTGCCTCTTGCACCTTCGCGAGAACTTAGTTTCTAAGATCTCACAAGATTCAGCTCAGCTATGGCTGGAATTATTCTATGTTTTTTTTTTTTTGGACTGGATCTAGTTCTAGAAGTGTGTATGATCAGGGAAAATCAACGAAATATGTCTCATGGACTGATTATGCTCGAAAGGAGGATGGATCTGAACTGAAATCCAAATCATGGGCACAAGTTTTTCAAGATCATGCAGATGTTCATGATGGACTCGGTCTAGCTTATTTTTCTCCATTGCATGGATCGTCTCTGAATGTTCAGATTGACATGATCAATGTTGAAGATGAGCTTAAGTAGTGGAAGAATATAGTAGTTGGATTTGTTTTGGGAACCACCCTTTCTTACCGGATCATGAGGTTGTAGAATTTAAAGGGCTGCAATTTGGTAAAGTGGAATATACTCTTTTAAATTTTGGATTATTCATCTTTCATCTTGAATCTGATGAGGCTAAGACTCAAGTGTTGGATCAAGCTCCATGGCTATTTATGACTTATGAGTAAGATATTGTTTCGTTAACCCTAGACTCCTTAAGTTACCTAATCTGAAATTGCACTATTACTCAGCTAGAACCTTAAGCAAAATTGCTAGTTTGCTGGGCAGCCATTGTATACCATGGTTCAAAGTCACGGTCACGCTGGCCTTATGTCGTTCCATATCGGTCTTGACGTATTGGTCACGGTCTCGATGAGACGTATATTTTAAAGTATTTACTATTTCAAAAATTGTAAATAATTTTTCAAAATATAAAAGAAAAATATGCTAAATAAAAATAATAATAAATTAGTAAACAACATTCCTAAAGGGTGTCTCGCTGAATTGACTTGAGAGGACTCGGGAGTTTTGGCCGATTCACATCATCTCGGAGACGACTCGGTCTCAGTTGGCCGAGTCTCACAGATTTCTCGGTGAGTTGACCTTTTCGGAGTTGATTGGAAACGTTTTAGAATGGTTTAGGCCGTTCCGGTGATGACTCGGCCGAGACTTTGAACCATGTAATGTATATTGATAAGCCTACAGCTACTCAGTCTAGACTGTCCTATGCTCGGCTGTGTGTGGAAATTGATGTGCATTGTTCTCTACCCAGGCAGATTCCATATATTGATGAAACAAGTAATGAAAAATACCAGGAAGTTGTGTATGTGTGGATTTGTCCCAAATGCCTTCATTGTGAACGATTTGGGCATCCAAATTATAGTTGTCCTTTCAAGCCAGAACAACTGCATAAATGGAATCTAAAAGGAAGTAAAACAAAGGTAATGTGGAGGCACCTGTTTTGTCCCCAAATAGAGGGAAGGAGGTGATTGTTGAGGAAATTGGTTAGGCGACCGATCATAGGTTGATTGAGAAGGATGATGGATTAGAAGCTAAAGAGAAAGAAAGGGATGGAATATCTATTGAAGTGGTACTTCGTTTTCCGGCGGTGTCAAACCCTTCTAATGTTCTTGAAGAGGAGGATCCTGTCTTGCAACAAACAAATAATCTTCCAATTGCAAGCTATATGGCTGTGCTTATAGAGGAACCTTTGGAGGCTAGACAGAATTAGGTGGTGATATCTTCTGAATCTGACATGCAATTCAATGGAGAAAGGAAGAGAAATACTCGTGGTACAGGAGATGGTGGTAAAAAAGTGATAGGAGGTCAGCTTCCTGATCCTATTATTTCTACATCATGAACATTTACTGTTGGAACATTAGGGGTCTAAATAGACCTTGTAAATAAGTAGCTATTACACAAATCATTAGTAAATTATTAGTACTTATAAACTTAATATATTGGAGATATTGGAAGCAAAAGTTAGACATGAAAACAATACAAATGTTGCCAGTAAATGTATTAATCAGTGGGGGTATATTACTAATTGCCCAAATCAAGAAATATCTAGAACTTGGTTTACTTGAAACCCAAATACTATTGAAGTTTGATATACCAATTTACATGACCAAGTTGTAATATGTTACATATCACACTATGGAAAGAAATTTCTATGTCTCTATAGTATATGCTGCAAACGAAAAGGAGGGAAGTCTGCCTCTATAGAAGAAGTTAAGACTCCTAACTTTAACATCATTAGATACCACTATGAAAAGATGGGTAGTTCTGATAGAGATTATGCTGCAATGGAGGACTTTGAAAAATGTGCTCAGGATATTGATGTAGAGGATATTGCATATAAAGGTTTTTTATTGACTTGGTATAATGGCAGATTTGGCTCAGGTTTTTTATTGACTTGGTGTAATGGCAGATTTGGCTCTAACAGAATCTATTGCAAACTAGATAGGATATTATGTAATGGGAATTGGATGGAAAAGTTTCCAAAAGTTGAAGTTGAGTTCCTACCTCCTCTGGTTTCTAATCATTGCTCTGGTTTTCTTACTATTAAAGAGATTGATTTTGGGTCTAAACCATTTATATTTCATGCTTATTGGATGAGACATGAAGGCTTTGATTCAGTATTAAGGAGAGCTTGGAGTACTGTAGTTCAGGGTAATCCAGTGCAAAAATTATGCTTAAAAATAAAAAAATTGAAGAGATTACTGAAGGAGTTTAATTAGAAGAATTATCATAATAGCTGGAGTCTGATTTGAAGAGTATTCAGCAACAACTGCAAACCAGTCCTTATGATCATCAGCTGCAGGAAGAGGAGAAGAGGCTACTTACGGCTTATAAAGAAATGATGCATGCTGAGGAAAGCTTTTTAAAAGACAAAGCTAGATGTGATTGGCTTAAAGAAGGTGATAGGAACACCAAATTCTATCATGGAAGGCTTAAATGTCATCAGTCAAGAAACAGGATTCTCACTATTCAGGATGAGTACAGGATGAGTAGGGAGAAAGGGTGGATGATTATGAGAAAGTTAGGGAAGTAGCAGTGGAGTGCTTTAAGAATTTATTTAAAGGACAGACTATATTCAGAGAGGAGTTCTATATTCAATTATCTGTTATTGGATGCAAATCAATTAATAATGAGCAAAGTTTAAATCTGGCCAGAGATGTTTCAGAGGATGAGATAAAGGATGCTCTATTTTCTATGAAGATGGGTAAATTCCCTGGTCCGCATGGACACTCAGTAGAATTTTTCAACAAAAACTGGAAAGTTGTAAAGGAGGATTTTATCAATGCCATGTCTTACTGTTTTGTGAAAGGTTATGTGTACTACCCTCTAAATAGTACTATTATAACCTTAATTCCTAAAGTCCCAAACCCAAATACTGTAAAGGAATTTAAGCCTATTTCCTGTTGTAATGTGCTTTACAAGTGTTACTCTAGAGTTTTGACTCAAAGGTTGAAAGTTGTGCTACCTGACCTGATCAGTACCAGACAAACTACTTTCCTGAAGGGCAGATCAATTGCTGACAACATCTTATTAATGCATGATATTGTAAGGAGTTATCACAAGAACGAAGGAAAGGCAAGATGTGCTATACATGTAGATTTAATGAAAGCTTATGATACGATTAGGTGGGAGTTTATCTTGGCAGTGCTCAGAATCATGAAATTTCCTGAAAGGTTTATCACTGGGTTAAAAATGGAATATCTACTGCTCAATTTTCTCTTAATATCAATGGTCCACTGGTTGGTTATTTCTCAAATAAAGAGGGTTAAGGCAAGGAGACTCTATTTCTCCCTACCTTTTCCTTATTGCTATGGAGGTGTTCTCTTGTTTGATTGATTATAAAATGTCTCAAGGAAGTTTCAGTTTTCATCCTAAGTGTAAGGAGCTGAATCTAACACATGTTATCTTTGCTGATGACTTATTCTTGCTATCAGCAGCTAAGGTGTAGGATGTACAATTGTTGAAATCTGTATTAGATGATTTTGGAAGAATGTCTGATCTGAAGCCAAATCTGGCTAAAAGTGAAATTCACTTTGTTGGTACCAGTCCACAACTAAAGCAAGATATTTGTAAAATCATGGGAATGCAGGATTATATGCTGCCTCTGCATTATCTGGGAATCCCACTTATTAATAAGGGATTAAAACTCACTCACTATCAGGCTGTTATTGATTCTGTTAAGAAAAGAATTCAAGGATGGCGTTCAAAGAGTTTATTTTATGGGCGAGGGTTGCAACTATTAAAGTCTGTACTTATAAGCTTACAAAACTATTGGAGTAGCAATTTTATGCTCCCCAAGAGAGTTATTAAAGTGCTTAAGCAGATTATGTCAAGGTTTCTGTGGAGTGGCTCTGATAAATCCTCAGGTATTAAAGTTAAATGGGATGAAATCTGCAAGCCTTTAAATGGTTTGGGATTAACTCGACTGCAAGCCTAGAATAAAGCTTTACTACTAAGGCACATTTGGCATATCTTTCAAAGAAAGGAGAGTTTATAGATTGCATGGGTGCATCTGGTTAAACTGAAGTACAGATCATTTTGGCATATCTCTATTCCAGCTGATTGTTCTTGGGTTTGGAGGACAATACTGCAATTAAGGGAGATTGCTTAGCAACAAATACAAGCAGTGGTTGGTAATGGACAGACTATTCATCTGTAGTTTGATAACAGGCATCCACAGTCCTTTAATTAGATACCATGGTCCTGATATTGTAACTAAATTTGGTGGCACTATAAATGGTAAGTTAGTGACCATTATAAAAGAAGGTGCATGGAATCGGCTAAGGGGTCCTAGAGGAGATCACAAAGTGGAGGTCTTGATCAAACTATATCTAATGATTGTCTACCCTTACCTCAAGAGGATGATACATTTAGACGGGAATGTGATAAAACAGGAACTTATACTACTAGATCTGTAGTTGAGTTATTGAGTAGCAGGAATCTGGCTGTATCATTGTTCAAGATGGTATGGTTTAAAGGTCATATCCCTCATTATGCTTTTGTTATGTTATTAGTGTGCAAGAACAGACTGGCAACTAAAGATAGATTAATGAATAGGGAATTATTTCTGAAAACTGGTGCCTTTTATGTATGTATGCTAATGAATCCGTGGAATACCTATTCTTCTCCTGTGATTATTTGGCTTATGTATGGGGAGAGTTCAACAGCTTTAACTACTCTACAAAGGAGTTTATGAATGGAAAGAAGAGAGAGGTTGGTGGATACAAAACATCACAAATGATTCTTGGTTGAATGTAATCAGGAAGCACGCTCTACCAGTGACAGTGTACATGATACGGAAAGAAAGAAATAGAAGAATCTTCAGTGGGAAGGTACAGCGGCAGAGATTGTGATCCATGGTATAGTGCAGGTGATAAGGAAATATTGTAGCAAGACGGAGGAAGATACCAAGAATCTGGCAAATTGGGAACTAAGTTTGGGGTGGAATTTTGGTCCTGATATCTTTCCATGAAATAGTTGTGATAACTGATGCATAGTGACATAAATAGGAGAATGTTGTATAAGTGCAGATATAGACTGCTTTGTGGTTGGTGATTGCTGAATTTTAATAAATTTTAATGAAAACCCAATTTTCACCCAGAAAAATGATTTATATAGGCGGTTGGATTCGTGAATTCAGCAGACAATTTTTGTAGGCATGAACTGAATAAGTTTTATTATATGAACGCGGCAGCTAAATAGAGAAAGGCAAATCAGTAAACATGTAGGATGGGGTTATAACACAATCATTAAACCGATGCTCTGCTACAATGCTTAGACATGAGCCAGTGAGACAGGACTAATGAGCTGATGTTCCAATAATAAAGCCTGCGTCACAGGAATAATAAAAAGCTCCAATTTTAGATGAACATACTGCCAGAACAGAGCTTACATGATGCATGATCGGAAAAGTCATTTAAACACAAGAAAGAGAAGCATAGAGATTTGTGCATAACAGGACCATGAAGAATTGATTAAAAAAACAAAAAAAAAAAAAAAGGGTTGAGTTGCCAAGCTACATAAAAACTATTGAACGAAATGCAACAGACAATACATAATCAAAGCAGCAATTTTTAATTTACATGCCAGAGGAGCAGCACATAAACAGAAAATTATGAGAGGAGCTTGACTTCAGAAAACACCACAATCAACAAACACCACAATCAACAAATTGGAAGAGCTGCATAAGCCAAAGAAAAAGAAGTCAAAAATAAAGGAAACATCACAAAAAACAATGAAAGGTACACACGACTACAACCTAATTTTAGGATATAAAACAGCCCAAGATGAACAAAATGGAAGAGCTGCATAAGCCAAAGAAACAGAAGGCGAAAATCATTAACAAAGTTATTACCAACATGTAGTCTACTGATGAACCAAAATATTCACACAGAAAAACACAAAATATTAGAAACCAAAAGAAAAAAATCACTTTCGGCAAGAGAGCGGTAGATTGCAAAAGATACGAGACCAAGTTTTTAGTCGAAAGAAAGGTACTTAAGGGAAAAAAGACGAAAAAAAAGACATATAGAAAGTACCTGTACGCCTTGACTACCTCCTAAATGAAATGCATTGAACAACGTTATCCTGATCTAGGAATAAATTAAAGGTAAGTGGTATAATAGACATACCAAAGAGAGCGGTAGATGTATCCTTATGTTATTGAGCATGTACAAAGCATTCATTCGTTTTAAACACTGTCGCAGTTCTAAATTGATTGAGAAATACATTGATTCTAAAAACACCAGCAAAAGGCATTCAACGAACTTAAAACATTTCTGAGCCCTGAGATTGTGAAGATTTATGAATTGAGATTTTTACCACGAGATCAAAGCTCTCATTGCACTATCTGATAGCTGAAGCCGAAGACATGCATAGAACCCAGGATTTGGCTCGCAAGAAAATGAGGAATACACGGTATCCGTACCTGGCAGTCACCACCACACTGGTATACATTTCAACATTTAAACTAAATGAAACCAAATGTCTCATCCAACTGTTCAAGACTTAATAAAACATATTATAGGCACATAAATACCGAATCAAACCCTCCAAGGTATAACACTTATTCTTTTTAGCCAATACATAAAGCACATCGGTACACAACGGAATCAAGCCAATACATATGCTCGAAAATCGAGCATATGATTCTTCATACAAAAAAGACAAACTTAACAGTTCATTATATATCTTCTGATATTGTCAAGGAAAGAGGAGATGATTTTCTCGTTTAAACTAAATTAAATTATGAGCAAAAACAATGACAAAAATAACATACCTAGCTGTTTTTGGTTAGAGCCTTGAGGAGATGGGCCTGCAATAAGAAGGAGAAAAACAAATTAAAAATTTTTAAAAAAGTTATGATGCTCTCAAAGCATGGAAAAAAGAAAAGGGCAAAAAAAAATCTTAAACTGGAAGTGCGTACTGTAACCAGAAGCCTCTGCTGCCACGAATATTTTAGCACTCATGCTTCTAAGGTTTCTTCATATTTGGTGATGGCGGAAGAGTATTATAAGAAGAAGTTGGCAACTCTGGGTGATTGGCAGTGGACGAAGCCAAAAAGAGACGAGGCAAAAAAGAGGCAGAGAGAAGATGGAGACTGCGGAAAGAAGAAAAAGATGTTTAAGATGTCTTAGCATAGCAGGAGGAGGAGAGACGTGGGGAGCGACAGGGCTGTCAATGGCCGGGCCAGCTCAAACCCAGCCCGTTCTGCCCAATAAAAGCTCATTGAGCTTAAGCTTTAATTAGTTTTTGGCTATACTAGGCCCAATTTGTATATGAGTGTGTGCGTGCATGCGTGTGTGTATAACATTTATAATTTATAATTTTACATATTATGATATATAATGCTAATAATTTATAGGAATACTTTCAAAAACCTCGGTTGAGGTTTCTGAAAATTGCAGCCACCTCTCATAAGATTTAAAAAATTACACTTGCCTCATTTGATGCTATGAAAAGACCACAATAATCTTCACAAATTTTACAAATTTTACATGAAAATGAGGTTAAAAGAGTAAAAAGAAAATCCTTTTTCAATAATACTTCTTGATAAGTGCTTGTTTTGCATACTTGTATGTAGGTATTTATGTGTGTTTTAGTGTATTTTTATCCAAGTTTAAGTTAAATAATTAGGATTTTAGTTGGATTTTACATTTGCCAGTTTAAGTGAGGAATATTGTATTTCTATGGACTTATGTGGTGGGGACTTTATGTTTTTATAGGTTTTAATAATTCAAGCATCAATTAGAATGAATTGAGAAGATATTTGGATAATTCTTGATGGCCTGAAGTGGTTTTCAAGTGTACATAAACTGTAAATGATGAATAAAAGAAGTGCAACGAAAAATAGAAGCAATATAAAACAAAGGAAGAAAAAACGAACTCACTCGAGGATTTCTTTAGTGATTTTTGCGTGGAATTATGGTCAGTAGCATTATTTTAAGAAGAAAATTGAGCCTGCTTAATCCACGGAACAAGCCCTCGAGAGATCGTTAATTGAGGGATTGTCAATCCCTCCACGATTTCTCTACAAACTCTCGGGAGATTATTGTTGACTTGCTCAATAATTGATCCTTTTTCTCTTCCATATAAAAAGGGACTCAATGGACAAACCAAACGGCTTCAAGAGGAGAAAAGGAGCCACAAAAACTACCAAAATGTAGATCTTAACTGGATCTTAGCTTCTTAAGGTAGATTAGCTTAGTATTAGTATAGTTTCATCCAAATCTTTGTATTTAGCTAGTTTGGATGAAGACCGAGGTTGAAGATGGAGACTTGAGCTCATGTGATACGGGTTTGATCTTTCCCAATACTTTGTATTGATTCCTTTGTTAGTTATTATACAAGATTGGATTGTATTTTCCTTTGATTTATGTTTAACTAAAGTTTCATGCCTTGGGTTGAATGAACTTGCTATGATTTGTTAGTGAGATTTGCTTGGGAGATTGATGTTATTATTTTGAGTTAGATATTTAGCACTTTTGCTCTTACAAGCATGATTAACTAGCCATTAGTTGTGATTATCTAAAGATGTTGGATTATCAATGAAAGTTGTAATTTAATGTTAGTTCAAGGAAGTGATAAATCTAGAGCGTACACTTATGAAAGTAGATGTGTGTTATTGTGACTTTTGAACAGTAATTTCATCGAATTTCATGAGCTTGTAGTGATTTCACTACTACAAAAGTAGGTATGGATTAATTATGAGTATAGTGGTACACCGGCGAAAGTGGGTATATATCACGTGCTTGAGGAAATTATGCCATAACTAGTAGAAATACTAGTGCTCAATTACTCGAGTGGTATCACTAGCAAAGAGTAGTTATGAATTCCATTCCTTATGAGCTTTGTATTATTGTTTTACTTCCTCTTTTATTATATGTTGGTAGTTTATATTTACTTTCTCACATTTGTGATCGTTTTGACAATAAAGGAACTTTAGTAGTGTTTGTAGTTGTCCATTCATCCCCTGTGGGTTCAACCCTAATTGCCCTATACTTTGGTGCAATCCGCAACTTAAAGAAAATCGCGTGTAGCGTGGTTTAGAAATTATAAATTAAAACTTGGCTATGGATTGACCTCTATTGTTATATGCATACCCCGCCCACGTCACTTCTTTATCTTAAAACTTTGATGTTGTCTAATCTAATACATTTCATTCTCAATTTTTCTAACTAGATTTATTAATCAATTTAAATAAAGTCGACCAATCAATTAGGGAATCATTTGTTAATTTGCTTGCAACATACTACAGTAGCTTGAAATTTTCACCTATTAGATAATGGTGATGGTTGAGTTTTTAGGATTTAATTTGTTTTTACATATCAGAGAGGGGTAATATTGGATAATCATTGGAATTTTTTTGTTTACATCATCAATTGTTACCAAGATATACTTTCTGAGAGAGGTTTCCACAAATTTTCAAACTAACGGAGGGATGGATGCAATTGTCAAAATCCTCAGGATACGTTTTTGAAATTATCCCAATCTATATATAAATCTATAGTAATTCATTATTATAAAATATGTATTCTATATAATTATGTATCCAATTATGAGATTGGGTTGAGCCCGATTTGAGCTTGAAACTTGTATAATAATGTGATATGAGTTTGAGTCTTTTAATTTTAGCCTGAAACCCAAAAGATTGAAACTCGAAAATCCATATAATTTGTGAATCAAGTTTAGACTTGTCAATCCGACTTAAAAAGCCCAATTGGCATCTTAGGAAGAGAAGAAGATGCCAATACCATGCGTGCAAGCATAGAGGTATGGGCAAGTCAAGCTGCTTGCTGTAACTTGTGGGCGGTTTGGTCAAACACTCGATTCCAACTCGGTTTGACTGAGTTCAAACTCGAGTTCAAGCTACTCGCTCCATATAGCAAGTCGAGTTCGAATACCAATATCTACTACTCAAGTGCTCATCAAGTTTAATCAAATATTTGTATTAATTATATATTAATGACATACTGGGTTCATGTTTTCATCAATTTAGATGAAAATAAGTTGAACTCGAGTTCATGTGACTCAAACTTAATAAGGCTCACAGCATTATTGGAGCTCGAATGAGAAGAGCTCGAGCTTACTTTCTATCATATCGAGTTGAGCTCAAGTTCTATGCCATGTACTCGTTTGAACTCGAGGTTGAGTAGCACTGATAGTCATTGAGCTCGATCTCAAATATGGTGCTACTCGAATTCGACTCTGCTAGATAGCACTCCTATACAAGCCATGTTAACCTCTTGTGAATGAAAGGCTCAGATCACAAGGGTAATTAATCTACGATTTGTAGGAAGTGAAAATATTTCCCAATTCCTATTAACATTAGGGTTAATCACAAAAACCCTGCTTAAGGTTTAACTAATTTTACATTTTACATCTTAACATTATCTTTTTTCTCTCTTTATTCCCTAAATCGTTAGTCAACTCTAACCTTGTGTAATATAAATGTTAAAAAGACATTTATACCCCAGGAGTTAACTCCAATAAATCCCATTAATGTATAGCATGTTTTGTACTTTAGCCTCTAATATCATTTTTCTCTTAATTTATCTATTTTTCCATAAAACCACTCAAGACAAATGATGTTTAAAAATATTAGCATCCTTAACATAATAATGAAAATTATTACATATTTATGGATAGAGCTCTTGTTAAATTTTATCTTCATAATAAACAGGCTTTTAGATATAGGAAAATATTCTGCTCATTTTACATGATAGGGAAAAAAATTATTAGTAAAAAAACTATAAAATTATTATCAAAGGCCTATAGATTGGGTTTCTTTGGGTTGAAGACTATTTGAAAATTTTATATGAATAATACTATAACACTTTTTGATATTTGATCTTTGTAAAATAAAAAGGTGGTTCAAAAAAATAATTAGACGATTGAGAAACATGCTTATAATGCAACAAAGAATTATTTAGAAAAATTTAACAATCCAAATAATTTTTAATAGCATCTAATTATGCTATATTTGAAAATGACTGCATAAACTTTGAAACCCAAATCAGCCATGTCCTTTCCTATTTTAAGTATTACCAACCAAAAACATATACTCCTATATAAATAAAATATCTAGCTATTAAAAGAATAGCACAACCATATCTATATTCATAAAGAGAAACTGACAATATTTGAATATTTTTATACTTTTAATAATAATTTTACATATTGATTTTTTGCTAACAATTTTTTTTTTTTTCCCATTATTACATGGCAATTGCAAGATATTTCTCTTAATCTTAAAGAAGTACAATTATGAGATGAAATTTAATTAGGACCATATCTATAAATATATTTTTTTTTCATTACCATACTAGGGATATTGATTTTTCAGACATTATTTGTTATGGGTGTTATAAAATATTAGAATTGACTAACAATTTTAGTAACAAACAGATAAATTAGGAAAAAATAATCTTAGGGGATACAATACAGAATAAGCTAGGGGAATTATTATATTTAACTGTTCAGAGTATAAATATCGTTTTGATTTTACAAAAAAAATAAATATCTTTTTGATATTACCATTAGGTAACATTAGAATCAAACAATGGTTTCGGAGATAAAAGTGTTAAAAGAATAATATTAGAGGCCAAAGTGCATAAATATATATACCTTAAGAGAAGTTTTTATAATTAACCCTTATCTTATAAGCAAACCGGGATAAAGCCCTGGAAAGGCACGTCTTAACCCTCTCACCTCCAATTAAGCATGCAATAGCTGTGATTAGGGTTAGGCAACTTCCACTAAGCTTTCTATCAAACAGGTGGCAAAACACGTGAGGTAACACAGCATTAGTCTGTGTAAACCAGACAAAGGTTTTAATAAACCAAGCTAAATTACCCACTTTGCCGGCACAAAACCATTGCATAATGATAGCAATATTGATGCATCAGGAATTATGGGCGGCTTGATTGATTCTTGAAATTGGATTGATTGATCAGATGTGCTTGATAGTAGTAATAAAAATCGTTATAACTGATTCTGCCAATAACAACCAAGGAGTCAGTTAGTTGAGTGACGTGGCACTAGTAGTAGTTACTCTGTTATCAAATAAAAGGCAAGTGAGTTGTGAAAGAAGTTGTATACTTGTATCCCATTATTTTTCTCTGTAATTCCTCTGATTCTTTCAATAACATTCAGCTCTCTTCCTTCGTGAGTTGTTCTTCATCCATCTCTCAACTCTCTGGGAATTGAATTGGGGGTCTTTACTGTCTTCTTGCAACAAGGGTATCAGAGCTTTCTTGATGGCAAGGCACTAGATCCCAGGACCGCAGGCGCATGGAAGAAAGTGTCAAGTTGCTGCTCAAGGAGCAGAAGGAACAATTTGAGCGAGAAATTGCTGCTTTGAAGTCTTTGATCCTGGAAATGAATTTTCAGCGGGGCCCTGGGAGTTCTTCCCAATCTGAAAATAATGAATCGCATGGGAACTCAAGAAGTGGGTACCAGGCCTCGGCGAGGCTGTAAGAATCGAATTTCCGAAGTTCAGTGGGAGGATTTTAATGGCTCGTTATATCGCTGCGACCAATTTTTCGAAATTGATGACACGCCTTCCGAAACAAAAGTAAGATTAGCCGCCATGCACTTGGAGGGAAAAGCACTGCAATTGCATCAAATGTTCATGAAGGCATGAATGACTAGGGATTGGCCCTCATGGGAAGAGTATATTCAAGCAGCAGCAGCTAGATTTGGCCATACCCTCTACGATGATCCTATGGGAGAATTAAAAAGCTTGAAGCAGAAAGGAAGGGTGAGGGAGTGCCAGGAGCAGTTTAAAGAGCTACTCAATAGGCTGGATTTACCGGAAAATTATGCCGTCAGCTGTTTTATCAGCGGGTTAAGAGAGGATATCCAGATGCCAGTGATAATGTTCATGCCTAAAACTCTGCAACATGTATTTCGACTGGCCAAATTGGAAGAATCTAGACTGTGGAGTGCTGCTAAGATGAAGGCGCCACAAAGAATTTTTGGTCACCAGAAATCTTTTCCTAGGGAATCAAGTTCTCAGAAATCTTGGAGTGAAGATACACCTTCAATCTCCCAAGGAAACCCGTGGAAGTCCAAGAAACCACCACTGCTACCCCTTCCAGGGTGCCAGAATCAAGAACAAAGAAAATCATCAAAGTTCTTGACCCCTGAGGAGATAGATGATCGACGTACAAAGGGTCTTTGCTTTTGGTGCGGAGAAAAGTACAACTGGGGACACAAATGTCAGAAAAGGCAATTCTATAGTATTGAAGTCAATGATGAAGAGGACCAGAGGATGATAATGTATCTGTGGAGGACAAGGGAGAGAATGAGCAAGATGAAGGTAATTCAGCCCATGTATCTCTTTATGCCATGTCAAGTACAGTTGTACCCAATTTCCGGACTATGAGAATCAATGGGCATGTGGGAAATAAAACAATCAGTATCTTCATTGATTGTGGTAGCTCCCACAGTTTTATTCACCCTAATGTGGTCAAAAAGTTGGGTTTACCTGTTAAAGATGTTGCACCCTTATCAGTGGAGGTTGCAGATGGGGGCAAACTTGTTACCAACCAACTTTGTCCTCAGTTTACTTGGAAGATGCAGGGCACCTTGTTTACTACTGACTTGATGGTCCTCCCGGTGGGTAGATTTGAAATAGTTCTTGGCATGCAGTGGTTGTCAACACTAGGCAATGTTAATTGCAATTTCCAAGAACTACGGGTGCAATTTTTCCAAGGGAAAAAGAAAATAGTGTTAAGGGGGTCCAAACAACAAGAAGTCAAGATGGTTCCTAAACCACAGATGCAGAAGCTGCTAAACAATACTGTTGAACTGGAATCTTCCTGTCTATGTTTGTTACGAACCTCCTATGAGGAGTCAACTGCTTCATTTTTGGCCTGTGAGCTTCAACAGAATCAGGTAAACTCCAAATCTGCTGCTATAAAGGCATTTTTAAGCAAGTATAAGGATGCGTTTGAAGAACCTCACCAGTTACCCCCTCCTAGAAAGTATGACCATCAAATTCACCTTAAACCTGGAACACAACCTGTGAATGTCAGACCTTATAGACATCCTGCCTTCCAGAAGGGTGAAATTGAAAGATTAGTAAAAGAAATGTTGCTTAATGGTATTATCCAACCAAGCACAAGCCTATTTTCATCCCGGTAGTGTTGGTTAAAAAGAAAGATGGTTCATGGAGGCTTTGTGTAGATTAAAGAGAAATTAATGTAGCGACAGTTAAAAACAAATTTCCCGTTCCTATTATTGAGGAACTACTAGAGAATTATTTGGAGCTCATTATTTTACCAAGTTAGATCTCAGAAGTGGCTATCGTCACATAAGGATGCATTCAGCTGACATTCATAAAACAGCTTTTAGGACTCACGATGGACATTATGAATTCTTAGTGATGCCATTTGGATTGACTAACGCCCCTCAACATTCCAAGAGTCTCATGAATGATATTTTTAGACTGATCTGAGGCAGTTTGTACTGGTTTTCTTCGATGATATCCTTGTTTACAGCAAATCTCTGGAAGATCATTTCAGTCACTTAACACTGGCATTTGACATTCGGAGGAAGCACCAGTTGAAGGTCAAAAGAAATGAATGTGTTTTTACTGAAGAACAAATTGACTACTTGGGACACACAATCAGTGCTGAAGAAGTTAGTGCTAATCCCAGCAAAATGACAGCAATCCAGCAATGGAAAGTTCTAGTGAGTGTGAAAGATTTAAGAAGCTTCCATGGTCTTACTGGTTACTACAGAAAATTTATTAAAGATTATGGGAAAATAGCTAGACCTCTCACTGATCTCCTCAAGAAACAAGGATTTCAGTGGTTAGAAGTGGCTTTGCAGGATTTTGAAAAGTTGAAACAGGCCATGAGCCAACCTCGTGTCCTAGCCTTGCCAGATTTCTCTAAGGACTTTATACTTGAAACTGATGCTTCGGGAGTGGGGATTGGATCAGTACTCATGCAAGAGGATAGACCTTTAGCATTTTTAAGTAATGCTCTGTCAACTAAAACCAGGCTTTGTTGGTATATGAAAAGGAAATAATGGCTGTGGTTTGTGCAGTGCAAAAATGGAGACCTTACTTGCTGAGCAGGCATTTCATCATCCGGACTGATCACAGCAGTCTCAAAGACCTATTAGAGCAGAGAATCTCCACTCCAGCTCAGTAGAAATGGTTGGTGAATTTGATGGGGTATGATTATGAGTTATAGTAAAGAAGGGAGTTGAAAATATAGCAGCTGGCACTATATCTAGAAATCCTAATTTCCAAGGCACTTGCAAATGCTAGTGACTGTCACTTCTACAATCCTTAAGGAAATCCAACTCAGTTGCTCTCAGGTTGACCATTTACAGTCAATCATCCAACAACTGCAAAATAATGATCCAGCAGCACCTAAGCATTACACCTGGGACAATGGACATTTAAGGAGGAAGGGAAGGTAGGTAGTTGGCCAAGATGTCAATCTCAAAGCTAAGTTGATCAAGATGTGGCATGAAAGTGCAATTGGAGGCCATTCTGGTGTGTATGTTACTTCTGAGAAAATGAAAGGAATGTTGTACTGGAGAGGGATGTATCAGATGATTGCTTCCGAAATGGCTGCTTGTGATGTGTGTCAGAGACACAAGGCTGATAATGCAGCATATCCAGGCTTATTACAGCCTTTACACATTCCAGAAATGGTCTGGACTGACATTTCCATGGATTTTATTGAGGGCTTACCAGTATCTCAAAGCAAATTGTAATTCTAGTAGTGGTTGATAGATTGAGCAAATATACTCACTTCATGCCCTTTGCTCATCCTTATACAGCCTTATCAGTAGGTCAGGCCTTTATGGATTCTATCTTCAGGCTTCACGGCATTCCAAAGTCAATTGTCAGTGATCAAGATTCTGTTTTCATTAGCCAATGTTGGCAAGAATTGTTCAAATTGCAGAAAACTCAGCTTCACCTATCCACCTCATATCACCCTCAAATAGATGGTTAGACTGAGGTTGGTTGTCAAAATGGGTGATTTGGGTATATTTGGGTAAGTCATAATTGGGTAATGGATATAATTGAATCAACCCATTTATACCCATTTAAATAAATGGGTAGAAATGGATACCCATTTATACCCATTTATTTAAATGGATATGGGTATATCCAACTACCCATTTATGACTTGTTTGAAATATTATTTATTTTTTTAAATATTTTTCGCATGGTGTTTGACAATAAATAATGGTATTTTATTGTTATTACATTGGTAAGAAATTCAAATTTATCTCCTTATCACTCACTAAAATTTTGAATAAAATGTGTATTTATTTTTAAATGGGTTAAATGGGTAAGCCAAGTCAACCCCTTACCCATTAATTAAATTGGTATAAATGGGTACCCATTTATAGCTATTTAAAATTAATGAGTTGATTTGGGTAAATTATTAATGGATCGGGTTTGGGTGAACCAATATAAATGGGTTGTGATTGACACCTCTAGTTAATAATAGGTGGCTTGAAGCACACCTTAGATGTATGACAAATGAATTCCCCAGGTTGTGGTGCTCTTGGCTACCATTGGCAGAATATTGGTACAATACAAATTATCACAGCTCTATACAAGCCACATCTTATCAAGTGGTATATGGTCAGCCGCCTCCTCTGCTTTATAACTATGTGCCTGGTCTCTCTTCAGTTGACTTTGTGGATAGGAGTCTATCTGCGAGGGCTTCTGCAATTCATTTGCCTAGGCATCATTTACAAAGGGCTCAGCATTGTATGAAACAGATGGCAGATCAGCACAGAAGTGAAAGAGAATTCGCTATAGGGGATCAAGTGTATGTCGAGCTCCAGCCTTACAGGCAGCATTCCTTAAAATCTCATCACTGCCAAAAGCTCTCTCCCTGCTATTTTGGTCCATTTCCTGTTATTGCTCGAATAGGACAGGTTGCTTATAAATTGCAATTACCTTCCTCAGCTAAGATACATCACATTTTTCATGTCTCCATGCTTACAAGGAGGGTGGGGTCACAGATAGTCTTTCCTAACTTTCCCACAGAAATCAATGAGCAAGGCCAGGTGATTTTAGAACCTTTGCAGTTTTGGATAGGCGTATTGTTAAAAGGGGAAATGCAGCAGCAACTCCATGGTTGGTACAATGGAGCAATTCATTTGTGGAAGATGCTACATGGGAATATGCTTTTGAATTGCAGTAGAAATATCCTCAATTTAGTCCTTGAGGACAAGGACTATTTGAAGGAGGGACATTTGATGCATCAGGAATTATGGACGGCTAGATTGATTCTTGAAATTGGATTGATTGATCGGAAATAAAAGTCGTTATAACTGACTGTGCCAACAACGACCAAGGAGTCGGTTAGTTGAGTGACGTGGCTCTAGTAGTTACTCTACTAGCAAATAAATGTAAAGGAAAGCAGAGAGAGAAAGGCAAGTTAGTTAGTTGCATCCTGTTGGGTCCGTTTGGATTAGTTGTTTTTGGGGTTGTTTTTCAAAAACAATACTGTAGCATTTGGGATGTGAAAAATAATCAGAATGTCTTCAAAACATCAGAATGTCTTTTAAAAACTTTTTGAGGGTGTTTTTGGGATAATTTTTTGTGGTATTTTTAAAAATAAAAATTTATTTGGGTCAATTTTTTGGGGCATTTTTAAAATTAAAAATTTATTTGGGATAATTTTTTGGGGCATTTTTAAAATTTAAAATTTATTTTAGGTATTTTTAGGGGATTTTTAAAATTAACAATTTATTTGGGTCTGTTTGGATTCTTGTTTTTGGCACTTGTTTTTGAAAAACTGTTTTTCACACCCCAAATGCTACAGTAATACACGAACCAAAAACACCAATCCAAACAAATATTTCAAAAACAACTTATGCATACAAAAATAAAAAATTATCCCTTCTTCTTCCACTCCAACCGTACCATCACCCACCCCACCTACCACCACCACCACCCACCTCTCTCCTCCCCTCCACCTCTCTCTCCTCTCTCTTTCTCCCCTTCTCTCTTTCTCCCTCCTCCCCCCCTCCTCCCCTATCCATCCAAATTAAAATTTATTTGAGCATTTTGGGCATTTTAAAATTAAAATTTATTTGAGGTAATTTTGGTATTTTGAGGTATTTTTAAAATTAAAAATTTATTTGGGATAATTTTTGGGGCATTTTTAAAATTAAAAATTTATTTGGGGTAATTTTTTGGGACATTTTTAATATTAAAAATTAATTTGGGATAATTTTTGGCACATTTTCAAAATTAAAAATTTATTTGGGTAATTTTGGGGCATTTATAAAATTAAAAATTTATTTGGGGTAATTTTTTGGGGCATTTTTAAAATTAAAAATTTATTTGGGGTATTTTTGGGACATTTTCAAAATAAAAAATTTATTGGGGGTAATTTTTTTGGGTATTTTTAAAATTAAAAATTTATTTGGGATAATTTTTGGGGCATTTTTAAAATTAAATTTTATTTTGGACAATTTTTTGGGGCATTTTAAAATTTAAAATTTATTTGAGGTATTTTGGAGACATTTATAAAACTAAAAATTTATTTGGGACAATTTTTTAGTGCATTTTTAAAATTAAAAATTTATTTGGGGTAATTTTTTGGGGCATCTTTAAAATTAAAAATTTATTTAGGGTATTTTTGAAATAATTTATTTGGGGTATTTTTTTTAAATTAACCCACCCGCACCACCACCCATCAAATAACTTTTAATTTTAAAAATACCATTATTTCTCTCTGTAATTCCTCTGATTCTTTCAATAACATTCAACTCTCTTCCTTCGTGAGTTGTTCTTCATCCATCTCTCAACTCTCTGGGAATTGAGTTTGGGGTCTTTACTGTCTTCTTGCAACAAATATCCCCTAAAAAGCACAAAATTTTGATGAAAAGTGGCTGAAAGAGGCATTGTTCATCCAAGCCTTCAGCAAGCTAAAGAATTTGTGGTACCAGCCAGAGGATTAAGGCAAGGTGACCCTCTGTCACCTTACCTTTTCCTGATTTGCTCAGAAGGTTTCTCTAACATGCTGAGTAAGTCCGCTAAGGGAAGGAGATCAATGGACTCAAAATAAGCAGAAGAGGACCTACAATCACTCATCAGTTTTTTTGCTGATGACACGTTGGTGTTTTGCAAAGCTCAAGAGCAGGAGGCTAAGAAGCTAATGGAAATTCTCAAGCAATATGAGAAAGGATCTGATCAGCTCATCAATTTGGAGAAATCCTCAGTTCTATTCAGTAAAAATGCAGATCAGGAGAGTAAGGAGAGATTATGTACACTGCTTGGAGGAATAATGTCTGTTACACAAGGAAAATATTTGGGATTGCCAATGGTAGTTACCCGAACAAAAGACCAAATCTTTGGCTTTATAAGAGATAATGTGAAGAACAGACTCCAAACCTGGAAGAACAAATTATTGAGCACTGCAGGGAAGGAAATTCTTTTGAAAGTAGTTACAATGGCCATGCCAACCTTTGCGATGTCATGTTTTAAATTATCTGCAAGGTTATGCAAGGACTTTAGCTATTGATCTTTTACAAATTGAAGCAATCTCAAGTTGGAAGAGACTTGGAAAAGTTACAGAAGTTTGAGGTTTCTGGGGATATGCTAGACACTATAGAAGGTTTGTTAAGAATTTTTCAAAAATTGTAGGGCTCTTAATTCAATTCAATCAAAAAAATGTTAGGGTTAAATGGGATGAGAGATGCGAAGCTGGTTTTGGAGTGCTAAAGAAAAGGTTAACCATTGCTCTAGTGTTAGCCTTGCCGGATGGCAAAGAAAATTTTGTGGTTCATGCAAACATATTTAAAGAAGGGTTAGGATGTGTTCTCATATAAAATGGTAAGGTAATAGCTTTTGCATCTCAGAAACTCAAACCTTATAAGATGAATCACCCTAATGATTTAGAGTTTGGAGCTATTATTTTTGCTTTGAAGAAATGGAGGTATTATCTGTATACGTAAAGTTTGAGTATTTTATAGGCCATAAAAGTCTAAAATATTTGTTTTCCCAAAAAGAATTGAATTTGAGGCAACGAAGATGGATGGAATTCCTTGAAGAGTTTGATTATACAATTAATTTTCATCCAGGAAAAGCCAATCTGGCAGGTGATGTTTAAGTCGAAAAGTACAAATTGCTAGACTTCAGTAGCATAGCTAGAGAGTTAACCGAATTGAATCTCAGGCGAATGGAGAAAAGAATGGTGATGCCAAGCATCAATGTAATCTCTAACTTTATTAGTTAAATCAACGACGTCCAAACAGGGGATGTGGAGTTACAAAACATACAAAAAAGGATTGAGCATGGAAAGTTGCCTGAGTTATCAACTAGGTTTGATGGAGTTATTCTTTGTCAAGATGGGTTGTGTATATCAAATAATTTGAAGATTAGGAAGGAAATTCTGGAAGAAACTCAAAACTCAGGGTATAGTAATCATCCAGAAAGTAGTAAGATGTACAGCGATTTTAAAAGAAATTCTTTATAGACTGACATGAAAAATGAAGTGCCTATATTTGTATTTAATTGCTTTACATGACAATAGGTAAAGGTAGAACACCAAAGACTTTCTAGATTACTTCAACCCTTAATAATATCTGAGTGGAAATGTGAGCATATTATAATGGATTTTATTAGTAGGTTACCTCAAACCCAGACATGATGCTATATGGGTCATAGTTGATTATCTTACCAAGAATGCTCATTTTTAACCTATAAATATGAGGTAATCTTTAGAAAAATTAGTCGAGTTGTATGTGAAAGAAATTGTTAGATTGTATGGTGTAACAATAAGTATCATTTCAGATAGCAATCCATGTTTTACTTCTCAAATTTGGCCTCAATTTCAAGAAGCATTGGATCCAAATTGAAGTTGAGCACATCTCTACATCCTCAAATTAATGGTCAGTCTGAGATGAGTATTCATATCTTAGAGGATATGCTCGTGTGTGCGTTTTGGATTCAATGGAAGCTAGTATCGGCATGTAGTACTTGGCAAATTTGCATATAATAATAGTCTAAAAATAGAATAGTCCCTTATGAAGCACTTTATGGGAGAAAGTATAGATCTCCTATCAGTTGGGACGAGATTGGAGAGCAGAAGATTGTGAATGCAAGTGATATTCTGGTGATAGAAGGGACATTTAATAAAAATTCATTTCATTAGTCAATGAATTTTAGCTACTTAAAGTTGACCAAAAAAAAATGCTGATAAAACAAGAAAGGATTTGGAATTTCAAGTTGGTGACAACGTATTTCTTCGATTAACAACATAGAAAGGATTCATTCGCCATAAGAAAGGTGACAAAATAAGTCCAAGATTTGTGGGACCGTTTGAAATAATAGAGAGGATTAGTCAAGTTGCTTATCAATTGGCTTTGCCAATGAATTTAGGTGGCATACATGACATGTTTCATGTTTCAATGCTTAAGAAACATTTTCCCAACTTAACCCATGTGATAAGTTTAAATCCATTACATTTAAAGGCTAATATTTTATATAAAGTAAAACCAACAAAGATTGTGGAGCAAAAAATCAAGGTGGTTTGAACTAAACAAGTTTCACTTGTAAAGGTCATAAGAGACCAAAATGAAGTCGATATGGCTACATGGGAAACAGAAGAGAAAATGCAAAAAGAGCATCCTGAACTTTTTAATCAGTCGAGTGGATATTTTGAGGACAAAATTCTTTAAATGAAAGGATATTTTGATATCCTAAATTTTACCATGATAAAAAAATAATTGAAAATAGTATAACAATTTTCTTTTCATTTAATTAAACCTTCTAGAATACTTGGTAAAAATAAGTTAATTATTACTTATTTAAATTATCATAAGACGTTGGACAAACATGGGTTGATACAATTAATATGTTTATTATTACTAAAACTAGTTTGGGGCATGAATATAGACACTTGATCATGAACATGGATATTTGATCATACTTGTAGCTAGTAATTTAATGTTAGACATCAACAATGGTCTTTAGTTAAGTGATTGGTAAATGATTAAGGGAGCTACAAGAATTCTCCATTTAGTAGGTAAGAGGCTGGTGTTATTATAAAAGGTGCATGAGTGAGAAGAATTTCTTTTAAAGGAGAGGAAGCAAAGTTAGTACTAGAAAAGGAGTACTATACCGTTGGAAAGGTAAGAATCTGTGTCTGAAAGGTGAGAATCTTTTGTTGTTTCAAATTATTCATTTATGTTCATATTAACACACGTAAAAATCTCTGTTGTCTCCAAAATTATTCATGCGTGTGTATGCCTAACTTGTGAGATCTATCTAACTAGTTTTGGTAATTGTTTTAGATGCACACTTGATGGTAATTGGTCAATTGATCTTGTATTAAGATTATATTAATCAACCATAAGTCTTAAAGCTCTTTTTCTTTTGCTACTGGATATAAGATAAATTATCAGTCTTACATGCAACTTAATTCTCATGCAAATATGCCAATAAAATATGTTTATGTTGCTGGAATTTTGTAGCTGTATCTGTATATGATCTTGACTTTTAAGAATTGTGAAAATCATTTTATCATGTTTACTACAATATTATAGCAACAAGACTGATTTAGTTACTTGCAAAATTTCATTTGGATATTGTTGAGTATGTCATGAACCCAAAATAGGAATTTAGGGAGGCTTTGAACCCAATTAAGTTTTTTTGGGGAGGATGGGTTGTTGTCAAGAGTTAGTTTTGACCATCGGGAAAGTGACAATCCGGCGAAGGGTCTACGTCTACCTTCACATACATACCTTACAACAAAGTTAGAAGATTGATTTTGTTCGTATTGGTATTATGAGAATTTGGATTATTTGATTATATTATTGTCTTAAGGCTTATGGCGCGATGATATTGACTAAGTTGTGCACGCGCTTTGATATGGGAGACAAGCGTAGTTCCGTATCAGTTGTGGTAACCATTTGTTGCTTTGTTTATTTGCCAAGTTTTCGTGAGTTTTAATTTTTTTTCTTTGTTATTTTATTATGTTGGAATTTTTATTCATATATTTTGATTTATTTTATTTTTCTCGAAAGAAATGTTATATCTAAATGTTTAGTTTCACATGCACACACGATTCTCATTGGGCTGTTAAGCTCACATGTTTTGATTTGTTTTATATTGTTTAAGAAATTTTTAGATATCCAGGATGACTAAAATGTAGATTTGGGGTGCTATTGAAGACCTACAAAGGTGGGCTAATAGTATGTAGCTACTAAATAAATTTGGCCAAACTTACTGTAGGAAATAAGGATTTGAGTTTGCTTGTTATCTACGTTATATATTGGGATGCTTTCCCTAATTCTGCTGCTATATATGTAGTGTGAAAAGATCAACAGGTTTTATTATGATAACTTTGGCATGTAATTAAGTTCTATTTCATGGAACTATTGAAGGTTGAAAATATGTCTTGCCTATTTACTTTGCTCTAAATGATTGGCCATTACAAGGTAGAAATATGATAAAACTAAAAAAAAATGAAAAACTAAAAAAAAAAAGAAAAGAAAGGAACACTAAATATTTCTTCCCAATAATTAGAATAATTATTGAATCACTAATAATTCAAGTTCATCCACCAATTGTTGTGTTTGAATCTACATCTAATACAGTTTTGTTTATGTTGATGATCTAAATCTATCCACTTAATATCCACTAACTAATGGGTTTAATTTTGTCATCCATTTGCACTTAACTAAATTCACTACCAAAATATATTTATTGATGGGCCGATAGTCAAAATAAATAGGTTAATATTAACATTTATAAATGGATAAAAAGAGTAGCAAGATATATAGGAGAAAAATAAGGCTACAGAATTGGTTAAAAAGGGACAATTGGGGTTGGGAGAGGGTTAGAGTGCAGCGAAGATAGGATTTGGAAGAAGGATGTATGAAAGTTGGATTAAGAAGGTAAAGAAGAACGTGGTAGAAAGTAAGGGGGATATCGAAGAAAAATAAAGAAGAGGGTTGCCAAGTTGGGAATGTGGCCAAAAGGGGGAGAACACCGAGGGAAGGAAGAGAAATAATATTTATGTTTCACATGATTTTGGTATTTGTTTCAGTATTTTTGTGAACTTTTTTCATATTTTTAGTATACTCTAGATGTTTAAGATAAGATTTATAACTATAATGTCATGATATAACTCGAATTCTAAAATAATACCTTTTTTAATATTTGAACCTTTTTCTCATATGATGTTTTAAATAATTTGTTTATTACTATTATGATTTAATATGTAAATCCATGCATCGCATGAGTCAGAAGGCTAGTAATGATCGATTTTAAAAAAGAGGTCACCTACAAATGAGGAAAAAAACTAAAAATCATGAACATATTATTAGAATCTCTAAAATTAAGGAGGTGAACAATCATTTAATTTGTATTTATGATATAAGTAGTATGCCATTTAGATTACAATTTCTCTTTAAGAAATTAGTGGTTGAAAGTTGTTTCAAAACCACAGCGTTTGTCATCTTCATAATTCTATTCTTTTACGAGTTCACGATTCAAAATAATACCTGATTTATAGCAATAGAATGGATTGATAGCATATGACGATGCTGCACATCGGATATTTTCTTTTTGTTTGGTATTTTCCTTTTCTGTTTTTCTTTCCTAATCTGACGTGGAAAATTTTCCTTCTAATTATAACTAAAGAACCTTTTTGCCAATTTTATTTGGAAAATGCTTTTTATTTTTAGAAACTTTAGTCTGTCATTAATCTTCCTTAATCTTAATTGAAAATTCTCTTAATCCATTAGGGTTTTTCTCCAAATTGTTGCATTATAAAAGACGGTGTTTCCCTGTACACAACCTTTTTCCCCAGTACTACCATGGCGCCCCCAGTTGGCACCGAAAATGAAACGAAGGAATTTCTGGTGAATATTCACTTTTCAGAGGACATAATTATTGAGATACTACGCAGATTACCAGTGAGGATTCTCATGCAATTTAAGTTGGTTTGCAAGCCATGGAATTCTTTAATATCAGATCCAAAGTTCAAACTCTCCACCAAAAGAAGACAGCGGGCCATTATGTGCACCACGCAGGTCACAGAGAAGGGTTTTGGGACTTGTTTCGACGAAAAACGTAAAAAGCTTTATTCCTTGGATAGTGAACTTTTCGTCCAACAACTTCCTTGCCCGGTTGAAAACGTTCCATCTGATAGTTACACTCTGCAATTTCTCGGTTCTTGCAATGGTTTGTTGCTCTTCTGTACTTCTGGCTGCATATATCTGTGGAATCCATCCACAAGATGTTGCAGACAATTGCCCCAACTGAACGGTCTGATGAAGAGTTCCTCTGGTCATCTTTTGGCATAGCCTCTGGACTTTGCTTCGACGAGTCCTCCAATGATTACAAAGCAGTGATCATTGATACAAGTACTTATCCTGAGGATCGTGCTTTAAGGGTAAATAGTTTTGTTTATGTTGCTAGTTTAAGAAGGCAAATCGAATGGACTGATATTAACTTGCCCTACAAGTTAATTAATCAAAGAACTACATTAGCGTCAGGGGCTTTAGTGAATGGCCATTTACATTGGCTAGTTGAAGAGGAGAGTGACAATGAGATTGTCGTCGTTTATTTTGATGAAACGACAAACAAGTTTTACAATTTTCCGATGCCTGAAACTACACCACATGAGGGAGGATCTACAACCGTTTGTTTACGGCTAATTGTCTTTGACGGATGTCTTTGCATGTGTGTTCCAGTATCTAAATTTAGATCCATTGACATTTTGGTTATGAGAGAATATGGTGTGAAGGAGTCTTGGACTACCTTATTTCGTATACAAGGTATACAAGGTTGCTTTGTCCCCCTTTTTGCTACAGTGTCTGATGATGATATTTTGGTCTCAAATGCGTGGGAAATAGACATTTACAACTGTAAAGACAATTCATTGAAGGAAATTAAGTTCTTCCCACATCACCACCTCATTGTTGGCTATCCTCTGGTGTATGAGGAGACTCTAGAATCAATTGATTTGGTGCAGCAGGCTGGAGGGCCTACTACATCAAAAAAATGACACGCTTGGAGATGGTATGTTCTTTTATCTTTTGTATGCCTTTACTAGATCTGGATGCTACTATAATTAACAGTAAAATTTGGGTCCAGGATTAGAATCACATGCAGAATATTGTTGGTCTTAAAGTTCAACAGAATTGAGTTCAAAATTAGTGTTAGTTTTTTTTTTTAATTTCCAAGAATCTATTCGTAGCACAAAATATGAGTTCTTGAACCGAATTTTTCAGCAGTTAGTATCTGATTAATTCTTTTCGGAGGGATGCCAAAATAAGGTGAGAAATAATGGCATGTTTAGTAGTTGGGAAGAAATTTTTTTGAGTGCCTGTTTTGCCTTGGCTATTAATTTGTGCTACCACCAAGTCCAGATTCCACATGGTGGTGGAGAATGTTTTGCTGCCTTATTAGGTTAATTGACTCTCTTCATTCTGGCGTTGTTTGTTGGTTTCTACTCGATATGTTTCTAGTTTAAAATCAAGACTATATGGACTCGTTCTCTGCTAATTATTTTAATTTGTTATAGAATTTGATTATAAAAAAATTATTTTTTTTGATATTGTCATTTACTTTTGTGTTCAAACTATCGATTTTTTTAATAAAAAAAATTAAAATTCATATTCAACTAAGAGTAGTTCTTATTGTTTTTGATTATTTTTAAAAATCACTTTCCATTACCAGATTTTGCAAAATCTAAAACAAATGAGAACAACAAGGCCTTCGTTTCCAATTCATTTCAATATTGTGATTGGGAGTAATAATAATACTAAAATTGAATTCTATGGCTTCTCCCGAGATCAAATTTTTTGGACAGTGATTGAACAGACAAATGGGGCATCATAGATGTACAGTACTACCGCTTGGTTACACAAATCAAAATTGAATTTTTTTTCTTTTGTCAGAAAAGCATCTGTCATAAATTAATTCGTAATTATTTTGCTTGAGAATTGAGTTGATTATGTTGTTTCATAAAATTTTTCACTTTTTTCATAGGAGAATTCGTAACTATTTTGCTTGAGAATTAAGTTGATTATGTTCTTTCATTAGAATTTTTCACTGTTTTTTTTCATAAGAGACTAACATCTTCCTGAAGTTCTGAAATGAAATAAATGTTCAACAACTCTTGAGCAAAATTACTGTTGAATGCCCGACACTTATACCAAATTAAATTCGAAGAACAAATATACCATTGCGAATCTATGAAATGCAGCTTTATTTATCAAAACTTGAATGAATGGTTCATACTAGTTTTATTACTCGTAAAAATATTGTTGCTGTTTCTGAAGAATATTGATTATCTTTAGGTGCTAGCAATAGCAAAAAGAACTATAATCTTTGTTGCTCGGAAGAAGTCCGATTAATGGCAATCAACTATCTTATTTTTGAAAGTACAAAAGCTTTAAACATTCGGTGCAGTTAAGAAGTTTCAGTCTCTTCAAGGGCTTTTGACGTTGTTGCAGTTGTATTTTTGTACTTCCTTTCCCGTCTTCTGTTGCAGTGATCTAGAGATAAATTTCTAGTTTAAGGAACCGATTTATTAACAATAGATATCGTGTTTGGAGAAATCTTAAACACCAAGTAATTGAAATTAAAAACTTCTCCAGATTTTGACGCATGCAACAGAATTTTTTTTGAGGTTTTGTAGGGATAAAATTGTCTTATTAAACCCGACTTGATTTGGTGGTTGAACCGCCAGCCTGGTATTCTTGCCACTAAATCCGGTTGCGTTCTTAACATACATCCAAACCGATTTGACTTGTCGGTGTGACTGAGAACCCAATTGATTCAGTGAATCCTTTTTCGGGCCTATATAATTCTTTTTTTTTTTACAAAGATTTAGTTTAAGTTTATTCTACAAATGCAAGACTCGATGGTCACCTTATTTGTGACTAGTATTCAAAATCATCGTATTATTCACCTCTATGTTGAGTCTGATTAATTCATTCACTGTAATATTACTATGTTGAGTCTGATTAATCCATTCACTCTCATATTCCACTGTTAAACAGTTGCTCTCTTGGTACTCACTCTTTTGCTCCACTCATCTTTTATTGTAGAATGCTGATCTCATTTTGCAGTGAGTGCATCATCAAACATACATAGAGGGAAGCGAACTGATGCGCAGACCAACTTGTAAAGATGGGTAGATCTTTTGTCTATGTTTTCATTTTTCAATTCCTACCCTCCCCAATTGATTTTTTTTAATTAATGATGACTGTAGAGGGATTAGCTTCGCTAGAGCTACTCTAATTGACTTTTAAACTCTTGTTTCTTACTTAAATTATTATCTATGTCATCCGATTATTACCCAAAAAAAAAAAATCTTTATGAGAGTTTACCATCAATGGGTTTTTTGGCCCATCTCTAGGTATGACTGGCTGCAAAAAGGTGGAAGTAATTCTAATTTTTTGTTTTTGGTCCAATACTAGCTAAAAATAAAGGTGAAATTATTCTTCAAAGTAAACTTATTCTTACACAAACAAACACACACACACACACTCACACACAAAAAACACAAAATAGTGAAATCAATATATTACAACTTCTGATTTGTGAAATTGAAACCATAATTTTTGGATTTTGGAACATGAATCATGATCACCGGACCAAAATGTCATCGCTAGATGAACAAGCAGACTAGATTTATTAAAAAAAAAAAAACTCTATGTTAGTATGTTTCCGATTTTGCAACCATTTCTCAAGAGGCTGTATTTTTATATAGATTCTTCTATCAGCCAGCTGAATAAATATTCTGTGACTTACTGTGGATTCTATAGTGTATATTATGTCAACTTATGACACCTAGAAAATTAGAACAAGAGTACTCTGACCACAAGAACCAGGCAAAAGGCCGTTAACTTCCAATCTGCGATGTATAAATTATGGGTGTGTTTCGATAGGAGTTTTTTGCCCAATTTGTGTAAAACTTATTTTTGTCCTACTTTAACTACAGCAACCCTTTTAACATATACACCCAAAAACACTACACAAAAAAACTTTTTTCTTTCATTCCTTTCCAAATTTCTTACACAAAAAATACACCCAAAAAAAAATTTTTCCTCCTTCCTCTTCACCCTCCAAACCAACTATCGGTACCAAACATACACTTACTGCCGCCACCGGTCATCATCTCCGACACACTGGCATGACTTCTTTTTTTTTCCCCTCTCCTTCCTCCCCACTCCTCCTCCCACTCCTCCCTCTCCCTCCCCTCCCCTCCCCTCCTCCCCTCCTCCCACTCCCCTCCCACCCACTATATCTTGTCCGAGGGGGGAGGTGGGGCAGCGGGGGAGGGGAGAGGGAGGGTGAGGGCAGAGGTAGGGAGAGGAGAGGAGAGGAGGAGGTGGCGGGGGAGGAGGGAGGAGAGGAGGGAGAGGAAAGAAAGAAAGGAAAAGAAGAAGAAGCCGGCAGCCGGTCGCCGGTGCGGGCGGAGTAAGAACATGGGGTTGGGGGAGAAGAAGAAGAAAGAAAGAAAAAGAAAAAGAAAAAAAAACAAAAATAATAAGTTTTTACATATTCCGAAAACATCCCAAAAGTTTTTCTACAATTCTCTGATACAAGAAGTTACTGAGAAAGTTTTGACAAACACCCAAAAAACTCACTTGCCAAACGGGCCCTAAGTTTGGATGGAAAACTAACGGAGGGAAACGAAAGATCAAACATAATATAATTTTGAGGTACTTATTCTCAAGATGATGACCTATCTATCTTTAGCGACCAAAAATAACCCATCTTTATTGATCATTCCTCCTTTGCATAAGGTAAACGCAACAGCTTCAGCTTATTTTATGGTGTGATTCAGCTGGTGGCATTGATGATTTTGAATTATTTGACATTTATTTTTCACAATGTGTTGCTTAAAAATTGGTTAAAGTGTTTTGGGCTGCGTCTTGGAAGGTACACAACCTTTTTCCACCACAAGTAATTTGGTCTTTTGCGACAACATTCTCAATAACAACGGAAAAATTTTTCACAGTTGACATATTTCAGTAATGACTTTTGATAGCATCACAAATGACTTAACATAGACTCGTCATTAGTGACAATATAGGATTAGTCATCACAATGTGGGTGGCGCATAATAGGCCAATTTGGCGGGAAATCAACTTTGTGATGACTTGAAAGAATGTTGTCACTAAAATGGGTTATACAATGACAACTTCCAATGTCGTCACTATTAGATTACTGGTTTTGAGCTAATGACAACAATTAGTCGTCATTGTCTAAAGTGTTTGTTCCTGAGTTACTTTCATTAATTCTACTATGCCACCTTAACTTTTTCAATTTAGCCCCATTTATGATAAATAAATTTTATTAATTCTACTATGGCACCCCTTCTTTTACAATTTAACCCTATATGTGATAAACTAATTTTATTAACTCTCCTATGACACCCTATCTTTTGTAATTTAACCTCATATGTGATAAACCAGTCTCATTAATTCTACTATGGCACCCTATCCTTTGCAATTTAAACCACATTTTTCATTAGCAAAAGCTGGAAGGTATTGTTATTAAATATGTATACATATTTTATAATTTTTCCAAACTTATTAATAATTTGTTATGGAGCACAAAAAATATCATAGATTCCCTATCTAGTTCTCTTGACAATACGTTGAAAATTAGTGATTATAAATGCAAAAAATTTAATAGATTCCCTATTTAGTCATCATGACAACATGTACAAAATTGGCGGTTAGCATAATCTAATAATAGAGGCAATGAACAATAGAATTTAACATGAAATTAAGTCTAATCCTCACATTGGCATGAGGAAAAGTTGTTATTATTATAATTGTCACATTTAGTATTCATGAGCTAGTACTTTTATGAAATAGATTTAGTATTTTATACATGTGTTAGCAAACTATTTTAATTGTTTGATCAACTAATTAAATTGGTTGTAAACCCTCATCAAACTGTAACACCCACATAATAGATAGGACCACAAAATGAGTACCAAAAAGATTTTGATTAAGAGAATGTTTATGTTTTTAATCATAAACATATTTTGTAATAGATTTTGTATTTTTTTAAACAATTTTACTGTACAAAAAATAAAAGGCTTGCATATTTGTTAAAAAAAGCTAAAAGAATATTTGTCCAAATACACAAAATTTTTGCATTCTAAAATTTCAATTCAACTTGAGAGCAAAAGAAATAAGAAAATTTAAAATAATAGAAAAAAGTAATTACATGAATATGAGAAAAGGGAAAATAGAGAAGTAGGTGAAAAGGCAAAGAAAGCGTGAATTGTTTTATTCTAAAAAGAATGAAGGCGTGATTCGTGTAGGTGTAAAACTAACAGCGGCAAACTGAAAATTTGAAGAGGCGCGCGGATTGATGGGATTTTTTAATGAAACGACGTCGTTTCATGAGCCAGTCTCTCTATACTCTGAACACTTAACCAAAACGAAGCTTCATTTCTTCTTCTTCCTATCTTCCTTGTTCAGCCGCACCAAATCTAGCAACAGAAATGCCAGAGTTTCTCAATGTCAACCATGAATTAGTGTAGGAAATGCTTTGAACGTAGAGAGATTTAGCTATTTTGCTGTATAAAAATCCCTAATTAGGCTGCTGAACTGACCTAGGGCAAGAAATCAAAAATTGGGCCATGAAAATTTGGATGAAAGGCAGAGGTTGGAGTTGAAGCTTGGGCGAAACAAGAGGCTAGGGATTGAAGGCATAGTTTGAGGTAATTTCAGTATTTTGTGTTTGATTTTGAATGCATTGTGCAGATTTTGTTAGCTGGGGCTTGTTTAATGATTCATGGCCAGTGGGTTTTCTTGAACCCCTAGCAAAATTTCTCCAAATTGAGCTTCTATTTTGTTTATAGCTTATTCATTCTTCCATTTTGATGATGGTGGCTTTGTGTGTCTTAGATTCTAGCTTGGAACTAAAGTCTGCACAAATTGCATTATGATTCCATTATGCAGAAGTGATTTATTTTCACCTGCTGGTATCACCTAATTTCATTATGATTGGCAAGTTTATCCGGCTCTAGCCGTTATGGAAAACTTCTACACTTGAGATTTATAGCTTTGGCAGAGAAGAAAACATTAAAGACATCAGAACAGCAAGAAGTACTCAGTAGAATATTTCTGCTCAGCTGCTACAGACCTGTCTCCGATTTCCTACTTGTGAATGGCTTTGCTGACCTGTGTAGATGGATGCATGGTGCTCATTTAGGTGTTCTTCCATTTTGAAGCCGTAGTAAAATTCCATTTTGTGTGCCTATTAATTTTGCAGCAAAGGTGTTCGTATTAGGCATTTCAGATTGCAGGAAAACTTTTTCTCATCCCCTGTTTCAAATCTGATTCTATTGACAATATGTTCATAGGGGTATTTTTAAATCCTGGGTTGTTGGACTGATCCAATGTAATGGGGTCAGGAGTGACACTATGCAGCCATCCCTGAAGACCACAATGTATGCTCAGTACAACCATGATTTTGTCAAGAAAAATACTAGGCTTATTGAGTTGGTTTGAGTATGGACTTTGAGCTCGTGATATTTGACAGAAAGTGATTAGTACTGTTGGAGGGTTCTTATTAGAGTTTCATCCACCCAGTAGTATTGCAGTTTTATAGATGTTGTTACTTGATAATTGCTGGATGAAATTTTAAAAAGCTGACATATTTTGGTTTCTTTTATGTTCCTTTTTCACTATTGGGTAAGTATTTCCCTTGACAGGAGTTCAGCTGATATGTGTGAATCAAGAAGCATGGATTTCCTAGATATAATACATGTTATTTATTCTGCGTTAGTTGCTACATGGCTCCTATAGTCTCAGTGATGGTACAAGCTTAACATAAGAAAATGGGACATGGGCAAATTGTGCATCTTCTACTTGGGCAGAGCAAGTAATTTAAGTCATATAAAATAAACATTTACTTCCAGGAATATATTTTTTCTCCTCTTAAAATCAGTTTTTGGGTTTTCTTTGCCTTCAATTCATGTGGCCAACATGCTTGTTTCTTGAACATCTTGAATATTGTCGTTTAAACTGCTAAAATGCAAGTCTAAATCCTTTAGGGGTTTCACAAGTTCATGTCAACTTTTCAGTAGATAATGCTAGTATGACAATTAGGTTGTAACATACTATCTCAGGAATAGCTTTGATGGTAATATGTTGTCAAATGTCATAACAACAGCATGCTGGATCACTTTTGGCTTGGTAGTTGAAGTGAACCAAACTGATGTTCTTGATCAACATTTTCATTGTTATTTGTTTTCTTGTAGTCATTTTTGCATCCTCATGTGAAATAGATACATGAGTGCTTATGGATCCTTATTTGTAATCAAAATGAGGATAATATTTATAACAGATATACTCATCCAATTGACTTAGCTATTGTAGGTATCATTTAAGCATATGGTAATTACTCCCTTTTGTTTTTTTTTTTATTAGAAATCCATAACACAATCATCAAAAGTAACTCTTAAAGAATTATGTGCAGCCAAAATTTGTTGGAGAGAAACAAAGGCCTATAGACAGATTTATTCTTAGAAATATGTCTGCAAAAATGAGCATGGCTGTTTTGATCTATGTGCGTGTGTGTGTGTATTCTGAATTTTCACCCTAAGAAACAATATTCATCATTACTTGAAACTTTTTCCATTTGCATGTCCCCTTCAATTCATAGCGGCTGCTATAGGCAAAATTGAAGGCTCCTATGTCACATTTTTCTCAGTACATGAAAACGGATATCTTAACTTTAATGCATTGTTAATACAACAGTTGTATTTCATTCCTTATTCTTTCTTCTAATTTCAAGCCTGTTATTGATGTTTGAACTAGGTTCTTCAACAACTAATTGCCTCTGTACAGCTTCTGCAATTGAGCCTCTAGAACAGTCAGGTTTATTTACATACTCAGATAAATGTTCATTTGATTGTATGCCTTACTTTGCTATAATTTTGGCTTACAACAATATCACCTCTTTAATAAAGATGTTTGCACAGGGGGATTGATCTCCAGTTTGTGCTTCACGCTATAAGTATTTTCAGATGCAATAGAAGGCATTGCAGCTTTCTCTGTGGTCTTGCCTTCGACTGGTATTCAAGCACCACATAATGAAGCAGAGTACATTCCAGCTGAAGGTTCAATCCTTACTCATTGTGTTACTTGTTATTACTCTTGCCCCACAAAAATATTCAACTTTCTCATTTAGACCTTATTAAAATTTTGAATGTAATTAATTTAACTTCAAGTAAGCCAAGTAAGGCAACATTCATTTCGAATCACATTTCCATTCATTTATTGTTTACAAGAACATTGTGTATAATTAAATTGACTTAATTGGAAAATATTTACACACAGGCATCGGCCTGCTCCTTGAACAGGGAAGACTTCCTACCATTACTAATATGTTGAAGTGTGATGACATATATATATATATATATGGTTGATTAAATGATTTGATTTATGACACAATAGAACACACATGACAAATTCTTCTATAGAAAAATTTTAGCATTGTGAATTGATGTTTGGGTTAATGGAGATGATACTTAATATTAGTGGGATAATCTCTCCGTGCAAGGTCCATGCAAGGTAGAAGTAGACATCTTGGCAATAAGGTATCCTTAAAAATCCAAAACATACAACAGTTGTGCAATTGCTCAAGTTGAATATTGACCTTTTCATAACTGGCGTGATCAAAATATCACAATGCAATGCCTTGAGAATCATTTAAAGTGGTAAATGGATGTCAGAAATCATTTAAAGTGGTAAAGATGTTAGGAATCATATAAAGTGGTAAATTAATGGTCAGTAACTAATTTGTAATCATTTCTTGTACTTATAATTTGAAATTTGTTATCATCTTCTTGTACTTGCTTAAATTTGGTAGTTAATTATACTTCCAGTTGAAGTATTGAAACATATTAATTTGCTTAGGGATTTACTTTTGTTATGGAGCATTAATAGTAATTTAATTTTGCTTAAAAATTCCTTCTTTTAGTTGCATGTGGATCATTATTACTTTTGCGGGCTATGCAAGTATTTTAAGACATAGCCTGTTTGTAAGAAATTTGTTACCTAATTGGAGTTGGCTTTTGGACATGTTGATGAAGATGGCTGAAGTTTGACCTTAATGCTTTACTATGTGCTTTTGATTAGTAATGTGGTATTTTTGTTTTCTAGATGGCCACTTGCTATTAGTACTTGAACTGTGTTTTTTGGATGGCCATTTGCTATTGTATTTATGATGAATTTAGAGATATTTATGATAATATACATACATATTTCAAGCTTAATTTTGTGTTAATTTTATTTTTAACATTTGTTGAGTTGGAAATTATATGTTATATTTGTTGAAAATGTTATAGGATCGTGTAGGATATGCTGAATTTTAGATCTTCTAAATAAAGTTTAGTTACAAGTTTAGAGAATGTTGTCACTGATTGCAAATTCACTTAGTGACAACAATTCTTGTTATTGATGAACAGGACCGATTGTGACAAGCCAAAAGGCGTCACTATAGAGACAAAATTTGTGACAACTTTTGCTTCATCTATGACAACAAAATAGATGTAGCTGTGACAACAAGTGTCGTCACAGAATGCTAACAGTTTATGACGACTTTTTGGTTGTCACTGGATAGCATGATTCTGTGACGACCCTCTTTAGGTTGTCACATGGATCCTTTTGTGACATAGAATCTGTGACAACTATGTGACAGTCAAAAAAGTCGTCACAGTATCTTATAATGACGACTTTTTGGGTTTCAGTGACAACTTTTGATTGTCACTGAAGCTCAAATTTCTTGTAGTGATCTATTCGTAGCACAAAATATGAGTTCTTGAGCAGAATTTTTCTGCAGTTAGTATCTGATTAATTCATTTCGGAGGGATGCCAAAATAAGGAGAGAAATAATGGCATGTTGAGTAGTTGGGAAGAAATTTTTTTGAGTGCCTGTTTTGCCTTGGCTATTAATTTGTGCTACCACCAAGTCCAGATTCCACATGGTGGTGGAGAATGTTTTGCTGTCTTATTAGGTTAATTGACTCTCTTTATTCTGGTGTTGTTTGTTGGTTTCTACTCGATATGTTTCTAGTTTAAAATCAAGACTATATGGACTCGTTCTCTTCAAATTATTTTAATTTGTAATAGAATTTGATTATAAAAAAATTGGTTTTTATGATATTTTCATTTACTTTTGAGTTCAAACTATCGATTTTTTTAATAAAAAAAATAAAATTCATATTCAACTAAGAGTAGTTTTTATTGATTTTGATTATTTTTGAAAATCACTTTCCATTACCAGATTTTGCAAAATCTAAAACAAATGAGAACAACAAGGCCTTCGTTTCCAATTCATTTCAATATTGTGATTGGGAGTAATGATAATACTAAAATTGAATTCTATGGCTTCTCCCGAGATCAAATTTTTTGGACAGTGATTGAACAGACAAATGGGGCATCATAGATGTACAGTACTACCGCTTGGTTACACAAATCAAAATTGAATTTTTTTTCTTTTGTCAGAAAAGCATCTGTCATAAATTAATTCGTAATTATTTTGCTTGAGAATTGAGTTGATTATGTTGTTTCATAAAATTTTTCACTTTTTTCATAGGAGAATTCGTAACTATTTTGCTTGAGAATTAAGTTGATTATGTTCTTTCATTAGAATTTTTCACTGTTTTTTTTCATAAGAGACTAACATCTTCCTGAAGTTCTGAAATGAAATAAATGTTCAACAACTCTTGAGCAAAATTACTGTTGAATGCCTGACACTTCACCAAATTAAATTCGAAGAACAAATATACCATTGCGAATCTATGAAATGCAGCTTTATTTATCAAAACTTAAATGAATGGGTCATACTAGTTTTATTACTCGCAAAAATATTTTTGCTGTTTCTTAAGAATATTGATTATCTTTAGGTGCTTGCAATAGCAAAAAGGACTATAATCTTTGTTGCTCGGTAGAAGTCCGATTAATGGCAATCAACTATCTTATTTTGTACATTCGGTGCAGTTAAGAAGTTTCAGTCTCTTCAAGGGCTTTTGACGTTGTTGCAGTTGTATATTTGTACTTCCTTTCCCGTCTTCTGTTGCAGTGATCTAGAGATAAATTTCTAGTTTAAGGAACCGATTTATTAACAATAGATATCGTGTTTGGAGAAATCTTAAACACCAAGTAATTGAAATTAAAAACTTCTCCAGATTTTGACGCATGCAACAGAATTTTTTTTGAGGTTTTGTAGGGATAAAATTGTCTTATTAAACCCGACTTGATTTGGTGGTTGAACCGCCAGCCTGGTATTCTTGCCACTAAATCCGGTTGCGTTCTTAACATACATCCAAACCGATTTGACTTGTCGGTGTGACTGAGAACCCAATTGATTCAGTGAATCCTTTTTCGGGCCTATGTAATTCTTTTTTTTTTTTTTACAAAGATTTAGTTTAAGTTTATTCTACAAATGCAAGACTCGATGGTCACATTATTTGTGACTAGTATTCAAAATCATCGTATTATTCACCTCTATGTTGAGTCTGATTAATTCATTCACTGTAATATTACTATGTTGAGTCTGATTAATCCATTCACTGTCATATTACACTGTTAAACAGTTGCTCTCTTGGTACTCACTCTTTTGCTCCACTCATCTTTTATTGTAGAATGCTGATCTCATTTTGCAGTGAGTGCATCATCAAACATACATAGAGGGAGGCGAACTGATGCGCAGACCAACTTGTAAAGATGGGTAGAACCTTTTGTCTATGTTTTCATTTTTCAATTCCTACCCTCCCCAATTGATTTTTTTTAATTAATGATGATTGTAGAGGGATTAGCTTCGCTAGAGCTACTATAATTGACTTTTAAAGTCTTGTTTCTTACTTAAATTATTATCTATGTCATCCGATTATTACCCAAAAAAAAAAAATCTTTATGAGAGTTTACCATCAATGGGTTTTTTGGCCCATCTCTAGGTATGACTGGCTGCAAAAAGGTGGAAGTAATTCTAAATTTTTTTTTTGGCTCAATACTAGCTAAAAATAAAGGTGAAATTATTCTTCAAAGTAAACTTATTCTTACACAAACAAACACACACACACACACACAAAACACAAAATAGTGAAATCAATATATTACAACTTCTTATTTGTGAAATTGAAACCATAATTTTTGGATTTTGGAACATGAATCATGATCACCGGACCAAAATGTCATCGCTAGATGAACAAGTAGACTAGATTTATTAAAAAAAAAAAAAAACTCTGTGTTAGTGTGTTGCCGATTTTGCAACCATTTCTCGAGAGGCTGTATTTTTATATAGATTCTTCTATCGGCCAGCTGAATAAATATTCTGTGACTTACTGTGGATTCTATAGTGTATATTATGTCAACTTATGACACCTAGAAAATTAGAACAAGAGTACTCTGACCACAAGAACCAGGCAAAAGGCCGTTAACTTCCAATCTGCGATGCATAAATTTAAGGGTGTGTTTGGGATTGGAGTTTTTTTTATCCATTTTGTAAAAAACTTGTTTTTTTTTTCTACTTTAACTACAGGAACCCTTTTAACATATACACCCAAAAACACTACACCAAAAAACTTTTTTCCTTCATTCCTTTCCAAATTTCTTACACAAAAAATACACACCAAAAGAATTTTTTCCCTCCTTCCTCTTCACCCCCCCAATAACTATCGGTGCAAACAGGACACTTCTTTAGGCCAGGTCATCATCTCCCACACCTGACTTCTTTTTTTTTTTTTTTTTCCCTCTCCTCCTCTCCTTCTTCCCCACTCTCTCCTCCCTCACCTCACCCTCCTCCCCCCTTACTCACCCCTCAGCCTCAGGTGACCGGATCTTGTCAGGGAGGGAGGTGGGGTGGTGGGAAGGGGAGAGGAAGGAGGTAGGAGAGGAGGAGGAGAGGAGGAGGGAGGGGAGGAGGGAGGAGGAGTCATGTCAGGAGAAATAAGGACATTGGGTTGGGGGAGAAGAAGAAGAAAGAAAGAAAAAGAAAAAGAAAAAAAAACAAAAATAATAAGTTTTTACATATTCCAAAAACATCCCAAAAGTTTTTCTACAACTTCTATAGTAAATTACAGTAAAATTTTTGACAAACACCCAAAAAACTCACTTGCCAAACGGGCCCTAAGTTTGGATGGAAAACTAACGGAGGGAAACGAAAGATCAAACATAATATAATTTTGAGGTACTTATTCTCAAGATGATGACCTATCTATCTTTAGCGACCAAAAACGAAAGATCAAACATAATATAATTTTGAGGTACTTATTCTCAAGATGATGACCTATCTATCTTTAGCGACCAAAAATTACCCATCTTTATTGATCATTCCTCCTTTGCATAAGGTAAACGCAACAGCTTCAGCTTATTTTATGGTGTGATTCAGCTGCTGGCATTGATGATTTTGAATTATTTGACATTTATTTTTCACAACGTGTTGCTTAAAAATTGGTTAAAGTGTTATGGGCTGCTTCTTTGAAGGTACACAACCTTTTTCCACCACAAGAAATTTGGTCTTTTGCGACAACATTCTCAGTGACAATGGAAAAATTTATCACAGTTGACATATTTCAGTAATGACTTTTGATAGTGTCACAAATGACTTAACATAGACTCGTCATTAGTGACAATATGGGATTAGTCATCACAATATGGGTGGCGCATAATAGGCCAATTTGGCGGGAAATCAACTTTGTGATGATTTGAAAAAATGTTGTCACTAAAATGGGTTATACAATGACAACTTCCAATGTCGTCACTATTAGATTACTGGTTTAGAGTTAATGACAACAATTAGACGTCGTTGTCTAAAGTGTTTGTTCAAGAGTCACTTTCATTAATTCAACTATGCCACCCTAACTTTTTCAATTTAGCCCCATTCATGATAAATAAATTTTATTAATTCTACTATGGCACTCCTTCTTTTACAATTTAACCCTCTATGTGATAAACTAATTTTATTAACTCTCCTATGACACCCTATCTTTTGTAATTTAACCTCATATGTGATAAACCAATTTCATTAATTCTACTATGGCACCCTATCCTTTGCAATTTAAACCACATTTTTCATTAGCAAAAGCTGGAAGGTATTGTTATTAAATATGTATACATATTTTATAATTTTTCCAAACTTACTAATAATTTTGTTATGGAGCACAAAAAATATCATAGATTCGCTATCTAGTTCTCTTGACAATACGTTGAAAATTAGTGATTAGTATAGTGTGCAAATGACGATAAAGAACAATAAAATTTAGTATGAAATTAAGTATAATCCTCACAATTGTATGGCTGAAAGTTTATTATTAGTTATTATAGTCATGTTGTTCATGATTTATGGATTCGTACTAGTACCAAATAGATTTAGTCTTTCATGCATGTATTAGCAAACCATTTTGATTAATTGATCAATTAAACTGATTGTCAGTTACTATTATGATTTAATATGTAAATCCATGCATAGCATGAGTCAAAAGGCTACTAATGATAGATTTTAAACAAGAGTTCACCTACAAAAGAGGGAAAAAACTAAAAATCATGAACATGTTATTAGAATCTCTAAAATTAAGGAGGTGAACAATCATTTAATTTGTATTTATGAGATAAGTAGTATGCCATTTAGATTACAATTTCTCTTTAAGAAATTAGTGGTTGAAAGTTGTTTTAAAACCACAGCGTTTGTCATCTTCATAATTCTATTCTTTTACGAGTTCACGATTCAAAATAATACCTGATTTATAGCAATAGAATGGATTGATAGCATATGACGATGCTGCACATCGGATATTTTCTTTTTGTTTGGTATTTTCCTTTTCTGTTTTTCTTTCCTAATTTGACGTGGAAAATTTTCCTTATAGTTATAACTAAAGAACCTTTTTGCCAATTTTATTTGGAAAATGCTTTTTATTTTTAGAAACTTTAGTCTGTCATTAATCTTCCTTAATCTTAATTGAAAATTCTCTTAATCCATTAGGGTTTTTCTCCAAATTGTTGCATTATAAAAGTTGGCGTTTCCCTGTACACAACCTTTTTCCCCAGTACTACCATGGCGACCCCAGTTGGCACGGAAAATGAAACGAAGGAATTTCTGGTGAATATTCACTTTTCAGAGGACATAATTATTGAGATACTACGCAGATTACCAGTGAGGATTCTCATGCAATTTAAGTTGGTTTGCAAGCCATGGAATTCTTTAATATCAGATCCAAAGTTCAAACTCTCCACCAAAAGAAGACAGCGGGCCATTATGTGCACCACGCAGGTCACAGAGAAGGGTTTTGGGACTTGTTTCGACGAAAAACGTAAAAAGCTTTATTCCTTGGATAGTGAACTTTTCGTCCAGCAACTTCCTTGCCCGGTTGAAAACGTTCCATCTGATAGTTACACTCTGCAATTTCTCGGTTCTTGCAATGGTTTGTTGCTCTTCTGTACTTCTGGCTGCATATATCTGTGGAATCCATCCACAAGATGTTGCAGACAATTGCCCCAACTGAACGGTCTGATGAAGAGTTCCTCTGGTCATCTTTTTGGCATAGCCTCTGGACTTTGCTTCGACGAGTCCTCCAATGATTACAAAGCAGTGATCATTGATACAAGTACTTATGCTGAGGATCGTGCTTTAAGGGTAAATAGTTTTGTTTATGTTGCTAGTTTAAGAAGGCAAATCGAATGGACTGATATTAACTTGCCCTACAAGTTAATTAATCAAAGAACTACATTAGCGTCAGGGGCTTTAGTGAATGGCCATTTACATTGGCTAGTTGAAGAGGAGAGTGACAATGAGATTGTCGTCGTTTATTTTGATGAAACGACAAACAAGTTTTACAATTTTCCGATGCCTGAAACTACACCACATGAGGGAGGATCTACAACCGTTTGTTTACGGCTAATTGTCTTTGACGGATGTCTTTGCATGTGTGTTCCAGTATCTAAATTTAGATCCATTGACATTTTGGTTATGAGAGAATATGGTGTGAAGGAGTCTTGGACTACCTTATTTCGTATACAAGGTATACAAGGTTGCTTTGTCCCCCTTTTTGCTACAGTGTCTGATGATGATATTTTGGTCTCAAATGCGTGGGAAATAGACATTTACAACTGTAAAGACAATTCATTGAAGGAAATTAAGTTCTTCCCACATCACCACCTCATTGTTGGCTATCCTCTGGTGTATGAGGAGACTCTAGAATCAATTGATTTGGTGCAGCAGGCTGGAGGGCCTACTACATCAAAAAAATGACACTCTTGGAGATGGTATGTTCTTTTATCTTTTGTATGCCTTTACTAGATCTGGATGCTACAATAATTAACAGTAAAATTTGGGTCCAGGATTAGAATCACATGCAGAATATTGTTGGTCTTAAAGTTCAACAGAATTGAGTTCAAAATTAGTGTTAGTTTTTTTTTTTAATTTCCAAGAATCTATTCGTAGCACAAAATTTGAGTTCTTGAACCGAATTTTTCAGCAGTTAGTATCTGATTAATTCTTTTCGGAGGGATGCCAAAATAAGGTGAGAAATAATGGCATGTTTAGTAGTTGGGAAGAAATTTTTTTGAGTGCCTGTTTTGCCTTGGTTATTAATTTGTGCTACCACCAAGTCCAGATTCCACATGGTGGTGGAGAATGTTTTGCTGCCTTATTAGGTTAATTGACTCTCTTCATTCTGGCGTTGTTTGTTGGTTTCTACTCGATATGTTTCTAGTTTAAAATCAAGACTATATGGACTCGTTCTCTGCTAATTATTTTAATTTGTTATAGAATTTGATTATAAAAAAATTAGTTTTTATGATATTTTCATTTACTTTTGTGTTCAAACTATCGATTTTTTTAATTAAAAAAAATTAAAATTCATATTCAACTAAGAGTAGTTTTTATTGATTTTGATTATTTTTAAAAATCACTTTCCATTACCAGATTTTGCAAAATCTAAAACAAATGAGAACAACAAGGCCTTCGTTTCCAATTCATTTCAATATTGTGATTGGGAGTAATAATAATACTAAAATTGAATTCTATGGCTTCTCCCGAGATCAAATTTTTTGGACAGTGATTGAACAGACAAATGGGGCATCATAGATGTACAGTACTACCGCTTGGTTACACAAATCAAAATTGAATTTTTTTTCTTTTGTCAGAAAAGCATCTGTCATAAATTAATTCGTAATTATTTTGCTTGAGAATTGAGTTGATTATGTTGTTTCATAAAATTTTTCACTTTTTTCATAGGAGAATTCGTAACTATTTTGCTTGAGAATTAAGTTGATTATGTTCTTTCATTAGAATTTTTCACTGTTTTTTTTCATAAGAGACTAACATCTTCCTGAAGTTCTGAAATGAAATAAATGTTCAACAACTCTTGAGCAAAATTACTGTTGAATGCCCGACACTTATACCAAATTAAATTCGAAGAACAAATATACCATTGCGAATCTATGAAATGCAGCTTTATTTATCAAAACTTAAATGAATGGTTCATACTAGTTTTATTACTCGTAAAAATATTTTGGCTGTTTCGGAGAATATTGATTATCTTTAGGTGCTAGCAATAGCAAAAAGAACTATAATCTTTGTTGCTCGGAAGAAGTCCGATAAATGGCAATCAACTATCTTAGTTTTGAAAGTACAAAAGCTTTAAACATTCGGTGCAGTTAAGAAGTTTCAGTCTCTTCAAGGGCTTTTGACGTTGTTGCAGTTGTATTTTTGTACTTCCTTTCCCGTCTTCTGTTGCAGTGATCTAGAGATAAATTTCTAGTTTAAGGAACCGATTTATTAACAATAGATATCGTGTTTGGAGAAATCTTAAACACCAAGTAATTGAAATTAAAAACTTCTCCAGATTTTGACGCATGCAACAGAATTTTTTTTGAGGTTTTGTAGGGATAAAATTGTCTTATTAAACCCGACTTGATTTGGTGGTTGAACCGCCAGCCTGGTATTCTTGCCACTAAATCCGGTTGCGTTCTTAACATACATCCAAACCGATTTGACTTGTCGGTGTGACTGAGAACCCAATTGATTCAGTGAATCATTTTTTGAACCTATATAATTCTTTTTTTTGTTTTACAAAGACTTAGTTTAAGTTTATTCTACAAATGCAAGACTCGATGGTCACCTTATTTGTGACTAGTATTCAAAATCATCATTATTCACCTCTATGTTGAGTCGATTAATTCATTCACCTGTAATATTACTATGTTGAGTGATTAATCCATTCAACGTCATATTACACTTTGTTAAAGCAGTTGCTCTCTTGGTACTCACTCTTTTGCTCCACTCATCTTTTATTGTAGAATGCTGATCTCATTTTGCAGTGAGTGCATCATCAAACATACATAGAGGGAAGCTGATCGCAGACCAACTTGTAAAGATGGGTAGAACCTTTTGTCTATGTTTTCATTTTTCAATTCCTACCCTCCCCAATTGATTTTTTTTAATTAATGATGACTGTAGAGGGATTAGCTTCGCTAGAGCCACTATAATTGACTTTTAAAGTCTTGTTTCTTACTTAAATTATTATCTATGTCATCCGATTATTACCCAAAAAAAAAAATCTTTATGAGAGTTTACCATCAATGGGTTTTTTGGCCCATCTCTAGGTATGACTGGCTGCAAAAAGGTGGAAGTAATTCTAAATTTTTTTTTGGCTCAATACTAGCTAAAAATAAAGGTGAAATTATTCTTCAAAGTAAACTTATTCTTACACAAACAAACACACACACACACACACAAAAAACACAAAATAGTGAAATCAATATATTACAACTTCTGATTTGTGAAATTGAAACCATAATTTTTGGATTTTGGAACATGAATCATGATCACCGGACCAAAATGTCATCGCTAGATGAACAAGTAGACTAGATTTATTTCAAAAAAAAAAAACTCTGTGTTAGTGTGTTGCCGATTTTGCAACCATTTCTCAAGAGGCTGTATTTTTATATAGATTCTTCTATCAGCTAGCTGAATAAATATTCTGTGACTTACTGTGGATTCTATAGTGTATATTATGTCAACTTATGACACCTAGAAAATTAGAACAAGAGTACTCTAACCACAAGAACCAGGCAAAAGGCCGTTAACTTCCAATCTGCGATGCATAAATTTAAGGGTTTGTTTAGGATAGGAGTTTTTTTTTATCCAATTTGTATAAAACTTGTTTTTTTTTCCTACTTTAACTACAGGAACCCTTTTAACATATACACCCAAAAACACTACACCAAAAAACTTTTTTCCTTCATTCCTTTCCAAATTTCTTACACAAAAAATACACACCAAAAAATTTTTTTCCTCCTTCCTCTTCACCCCCCAAACCAACTATCGGTACCAAACATACACTTACTGCCGGCACCGGTCATCATCTCCGACACCTGCGCCAGCACCGGCGACTTCTTTTTTTTTTTCTCCCCTCCTCCCTCTCCTTCCTCCCCCACTCTCTCCCCCGCCACCTCCGCCCCCACCCTCCCTCTCCCCCTCCTTGTCACCCTCCCCTCCTTGACCCCCCTGACTAGATCTTGTCAGGGGAGGTGGAGGGTGAGGGCAGAGGAGAGGAGAGGAGAGGAGGGAGGAGGAGGGAGGAGAGGAGGAGGAGAGAGGAAGAAAGAAAGGAAAAGAAAGAAGAAGCAACCGGTGAATGGGACAGTGGGTTGGGGAGAATAAGAAGAAAGAAAGAAAAGAAAAAGAAAAAACAAAAATAATAAGTTTTACATATTCAAAACATCCCAAAAGTTTTCTACAATTTCTCTGATGAAGTTACAGATGAAGTTTTTGATAAACCCCAAAACTCACTTGCCAAACGGGCCCTAAGTTTGGATGGAAAACTAACGGAGGAAACAAAGATCAAACATAATATAATTTTGAGGTACTTATTCTCAAGATGATGACCTATCTATCTTTAGCGACCAAAAAATAACCCATCTTTATTGATCATTCCTCCTTTGCATAAGGTAAACGCAACAGCTTCAGCTTATTTTATGGTGTGATTCATGTAGACACCAAATTTTGGCTATTTCTTTTGTTTTCCTACGTTTTTATCTGTTAATGTTTAGTTATTTATTTTTGAATTTTCTAACGCATTTTTCTCAATTTTGTAGGTTTTTCTAAAAAAAAAAAAAGTAGAAAAGTCAAAAACGCGGACCAGTTAAGCGGATAAGTCCGCGTAACCTGATCAGAAGCGAAAAAAAAATGACGCGCGGATTCTTCCAGAACTCGGATCATCCTTTTCCAGCTGTAATTTCCGATGCTTGAATGATAAAAAACCTATTTAAACTTTCCCCAACTCACCCCTAACCCTTAACAACTCATCTAACGTTCAAAATTAGTTCACCTCATCCCAAGAACATCAAAACCCTTAGTTCTAGGTTTGGTGGCTATAAATAGCCTTAGATTAGGGTTTAACAAAAAGGTTGGAAATCTGAGAGAAAAAGAGGCAATTAGGAGAGCTTTGGGAGAGAAAAAAACAGAGAAAAACGGCTGGGAATTAGAGAGGAAAAAGGAAAAGAAAGAAGAAAAGAAAATCTAGGGTTCCACACTTGAGGAGATTATTCTTGGAATTTCTGGCCTCTTCCTTCGGTTTTTATTCAAGCTTCCGATTCAGGTAACATCCTTCTACTTTGTTTACCATTTTTTGATCATAAAATTACTGGAAATTTGGGCCTTTTGGTGGAACCAAGGTCTTGAATGGTTTTTCTTTTAGTTTGGGATATTTGATGATGATTATCAGCTGTTATATGAGCATGTTGTGTTTATAAAGCCTTGGTAAGGCTAGTAGATTTGTTTTTACGTTTAAAATCAGACGTTTGATGCTTCTGTGATGATGCTGTTGTGATTCCTGAGAAATTTCTGGAAAAATGTTCTTCACGTTTTGAAGATGTGAAGAAACGCGGACTACTTGCGCGGATGACTTCGCGTAACGGTCCGCGTTTCCTCTTGAATGTTTGAAGTTGTGAAGAAACGCGGACCTCTTGCGTGGACTACTTCGCGTAACGCTCCGCGTTTCTGTTTGAATACTTGAAGATGTGAAGAAACGCTGGCTTGTTACGCAGGCCAGTCCGCGTAACAATCCTCGTTTCTACCCTGACAGTTCTTCCCTTCCCTTTTTTTATCCATTTGATGATGCTAATGTTTATGATTTGATCTTTGTGGGTTTAGCTTGTTTCGATATGATCTGTATGGTGATTTTATTCCTTGAAATGGAACCTGCTGTCTATGATGATCTCATTTGCTTTGTGGATTGAAAACTGGAAGCAATCTTCCGTATTTTGAAGATGGGAAGAGGAGCGGATAGTTCTGTGGATGAGTCAGCGTTTCAGCGTTTCCCCTCAGACTTTGATTTTGCACATGCTTGCGGTGTGTTGCGTGGCTCATCGCGTTGGTCCGCGTAACCTCTGTTTTTACGTTGATATTTCTTGCTCTTTTATTCCAGAATCTTACTCTATTTCCTAGTATTACCTGTTTGCTTGCAGAATCTGTTTAGATACCCTTTCTTTGAATTTTTTTTTTTTGGTTTTCCTTTAAATTGGTACCTTGATCCCTTTTGTTGACATTGAGTCTTAGATAATCATTCCCATCATCTAAGGATTCAATTAAGGCCTCACATCAAGGGATGGTAACTTCTTTCTCCTATTATGTGCTTATTATGTGTTTTGCATGATCTTGCATGTTTTAAATTAAGTTTTCCTTTGCTTTTTATTCATGTCTAGTCTTTATTTATGTCATTTAATTTTTGAGTAAATCATTTGGAGGGTGCCAAGTTGTAATAGATAGGTTTAATTTGGCAAAAAAGTGTATATTCATTCTAGAAAATGTAATAGTTAGATTATTATTCCGAATTTTTCCCCCTTAGAATGTATTTAGGTTTCCCCCAATGTAATAATTAGTTTTTATATGCTTATTTTGCATGCTTGCATGATTATGTGTTTATTTGCTTTCCTAGGGCCTTGCATTTAGATATTATGCCTACGTGTTATGTGCTTATGTGTTTTATGTGTTTATTTGCTTTATTATCATGTCTACATGATTATTGTGTAAATATATTGGCGTCACCACACTAGTCCAGCTAGTTGTGGTCTTTCCTTCGATTTCTCACTAATCCAATGTTAGTGAGAACCTTTTGAGGGCTAGTCAATCCTAGACCCTTAAAGCATCATTCATGCATTAGATACAAATTTCACACACTTTTCACTTTTAGAGTTTCTTTCCCATTTTGCATGTCACTATTATCCCATCCATTATGTGAAACATCTCATTTAGTTTTCTTTTTTATTAGATTAGTGCATTTAAGGCATTACCCTTTGAATTAGGGAAAGAGTGAGTATGGCTTCCCTCCTTAAGCTTTTATTTCCTTCTATGAAAGGAAGATTCAAAGTTTAGTCCCATACCCATTATGTTGCATTATTCCTCTTTAGGACATACATGTGCATTATTTTAAATGCTATCAAATCATTCTTTAAAATCAACTTTCTTCTTCATATTTTAGCAATTCAAAGTCAAAACCATTTTCTTAAAATTACATCTTTTTGGAAATTTAAGTTCCTCTTTGCACTTAAATTGACCTTTTCAAAGACCAATTTCTTTTCTCTTCATACTTTATAAAATTGCATTTTGAAAACCCTATCTTTAGTTTGTTGAGTCTCATCATTTGCATTTTTTTGTGACCTCCTCAGGGATCAAAGTTGGATGACACAACTAATGTGATCAATTCCAATCACACCTCAAGGAGACATTTGCCCTCTGATCCAACATTAGGTCTAGGTTTTGCATCCATATAGACAACATTCAAATGTGATAAATTTTAAAGTTAGAAAATAGGAAATTTTCAACTAAATCTTGCAACTAGCTTTGGCTAGGTTAGAAGGGTGCATTAGAGACGAGTAACATCGAATCTTTGCCTTCCCTTCTTTCAAGTGACCGAACCTTTTTCTCTAGTTTTCAAAGACGAGTCTAAAAGGGTTTTCTTTGTTTATTTTCATTAATTAAATCTTTTGGGTGACTTGGTACACCTAAACTCCATACAATTGGCGACTCAAACTTTCTAAAACCCTTTTCTAAACTTTTTGTTTTGGGTCCAAACCGTCGCATTTTTATAGTCCCATGACCCCTTTCCCTTTCATTTTCAAAAACAAATAAAAATCCAAAATCCTTTCCCTCTTTTCCATTCAATCAAAAAATGGGGCGCGACAATTCAGCTGCTGGCATTGATGATTTTGAGCTATTGGACATTTATTTTTCACAAGGAGTTGCTTAAAAATTGGTTAAAGTGTTATGGGCTGCTTCTTTGAAGGTACACAACCTTTTTCCACCACAAGAAATTTGGTCTTTTGCGACAACATTCTCAGTGACAATGGAAAAATTTATCACAGTTGACATATTTCAGCAATGACTTTTGATAGCGTCACAAATGACTTAACATAGACTCGTCATTAGTGACAATATGGGATTAGTCATCACAATATGGGTGGCGCATAATAGGCCAATTTGGCGGGAAATCAACTTTGTGATTACTTGAAAAAATGTTGTCACTAAAATGGGTTATACAATGACAACTTCCAATGTCGTCACTATTAGATTACTGGTTTAGAGTTAATGACAACAATTAGACGTCGTTGTCTAAAGTGTTTGTTCAAGAGTCACTTTCATTAATTCAACTATGCCACCCTAACTTTTTCAATTTAGCCCCATTCATGATAAATAAATTTTATTAATTCTACTATGGCACTCCTTCTTTTACAATTTAACCCTCTATGTGATAAACTAATTTTATTAACTCTCCTATGACACCCTATCTTTTGTAATTTAACCTCATATGTGATAAACCAATTTCATTAATTCTACTATGGCACCCTATCCTTTGCAATTTAAACCACATTTTTCATTAACAAAAGCTGGAAGGTATTGTTATTAAATATGTATACATATTTTATAATTTTTCCAAACTTATTAATAATGTGTTATGGAGCACAAAAAATATCATAGATTCCCTATCTAGTTCTCTTGACAATACTTTGAAAATTAGTGATTAGTATAGTGTGAAAATGACGATAAAGAACAATAAAATTTAGTATGAAATTAAGTATAATCCTCACAATTGTATGGCTGAAAGTTTATTATTAGTTATTATAGTCATGTTGTTCATGATTTATGGATTCGTACTAGTACCAAATAGATTTAGTCTTTCATGCATGTATTAGCAAACCATTTTGATTAATTGATCAATTAAACTGATTGTCAGTTACTATTATGATTTAATATGTAAATCCATGCATAGCATGAGTCAAAAGGCTAGTAATGAAAGATTTTAAAAAAGAGTACACCTACAAAAGAGGGAAAAAACTAAAAATCATGAACATGTTATTAGTATTTCTAAAATTAAGGAGGTGAACCATCATTTAATTTGTATTTATAGTATAAGTAGCATGCCATTTGGATTACAATTTCTCTTTAAGAAATTAGTGATTGAGAAGTGTTTCAAAACCATAGCGTTTATCATCTTCATAATTCTATTCTTTTACGAGTTCACGATTCAAAATAAATACCTGAATTATAGCAATAGAATGGATTGATAGCATATGACGATGCTGCACATCGGATATTTTCTTTTTGTTTGGTATTTTCCTTTTCTGTTTTTCTTTCCTAATCTGACGTGGAAAATTTTCCTTCTAATTATAACTAAAGAACCTTTTTGCCAATTTTATTTGGAAAATGCTTTTTATTTTTAGAAACTTTAGTCTGTCATTAATCTTCCTTAATCTTAATTGAAAATTCTCTTAATCCATTAGGGTTTTTCTCCAAATTGTTGCATTATAAAAGTTGGCGTTTCCCTGTACACAACCTTTTTCCCCAGTACTACCATGTCGACCCCAGTTGACACGGAAAATGAAACGAAGGAATTTCTGGTGAATATTCACTTTTCAGAGGACATAATTATTGAGATACTACGCAGATTACCAGTGAGGATTCTCATGCAATTTAAGTTGGTTTGCAAGCCATGGAATTCTTTAATATCAGATCCAAAGTTCAAACTCTCCACCAAAAGAAGACAGCGGGCCATTATGTGCACCACGCAGGTCACAGAGAAGGGTTTTGGGACTTCTTTCGACGAAAAACGTAAAAAGCTTTATTCCTTGGATAGTGAACTTTTCGTCCAGCAACTTCCTTGCCTGGTTGAAAACGTTCCATCTGATAGTTACACTCTGCAATTTCTCGGTTCTTGCAATGGTTTGTTGCTCTTCTGTACTTCTGGCTGCATATATCTGTGGAATCCATCCACAAGAAGCTGCAGACAATTGCCCCAACTGAACGGTCTGATGAAGAGTTCCTCTGGTCATCTTTTTGGCATAGCCTCTGGACTTTGCTTCGACGAGTCCTCAATGATTACAAAGCAGTGATCATTGATACAAGTACTTATCCTGAGGATCGTGCTTTAAGGGTAAATAGTTTTGTTTATGTTGCTAGTTTAAGAAGGCAAATCGAATGGACTGATATTAACTTGCCCTACAAGTTAATTAATCAAAGAACTACATTAGCGTCAGGGGCTTTAGTGAATGGCCATTTACATTGGCTAGTTGAAGAGGAGAGTGACAATGAGATTGTCGTCGTTTATTTTGATGAAACGACAAACAAGTTTTACAATTTTCCGATGCCTGAAACTACACCACATGAGGGAGGATCTACAACCGTTTGTTTACGGCTAATTGTCTTTGACGGATGTCTTTGCATGTGTGTTCCAGTATCTAAATTTAGATCCATTGACATTTTGGTTATGAGAGAATATGGTGTGAAGGAGTCTTGGACTACCTTATTTCGTATACAAGGTATACAAGGTTGCTTTGTCCCCCTTTTTGCTACAGTGTCTGATGATGATATTTTGGTCTCAAATGCGTGGGAAATAGACATTTACAACTGTAAAGACAATTCATTGAAGGAAATTAAGTTCTTCCCACATCACCACCTCATTGTTGGCTATCCTCTGGTGTATGAGGAGACTCTAGAATCAATTGATTTGGTGCAGCAGGCTGGAGGGCCTACTACATCAAAAAAATGACACTCTTGGAGATGGTATGTTCTTTTATCTTTTGTATGCCTTTACTAGATCTGGATGCTACTATAATTAACAGTAAAATTTGGGTCCAGGATTAGAATCACATGCAGAATATTGTTGGTATTAAAGTTCAACAGAATTGAGTTCAAAATTAGTATTAGTTTTTTTTTTTTTAATTTCCAAGAATCTATTCGTAGCACAAAATATGAGTTCTTGAGCAGAATTTTTCTGCAGTTAGTATCTGATTAATTCTTTTCGGAGGGATGCCAAAATAAGGTGAGAAATAATGGCATGTTTAGTAGTTGGGAAGAAATTTTTCTGAGTGCCTGTTTTGCCTTGGCTATTAATTTGTGCTACCACCAAGTCCAGATTCCACATGGTGGTGGAGAATGTTTTGCTGTCTTATTAGGTTAATTGACTCTCTTTATTCTGGCGTTGTTTGTTGGTTTCTACTCGATATGTTTCTAGTTTAAAATCAAGACTATATGGACTCGTTCTCTGCTATTTATTTTAATTTGTAATAGAATTTGATTATAAAAAAATTGGTTTTTATGATATTTTCATTTACTTTTGAGTTCAAACTATCGATTTTTTTAATAAAAAAAAATTTAAAATTCATATTCAACTAAGAGTAGTTTTTATTGATTTTGATTATTTTTAAAAATCACTTTCCAGATTTTGCAAAATCTAAAACAAATGAGAACAACAAGGCCTTCGTTTCCAATTCATTTCAATATTGTGATTGGGAGTAATAATAACTAAAATTGAATTCTATGGCTTCTCCCGAGATCAAATTTTTTGGACAGTGATTGAACAGACAAATGGGGCATCATAGATGTACAGTACTACCGCTTGGTTACACAAATCAAAATTGAATTTTTTTTCTTTTGTCAGAAAAGCACCTGTCATAAATTAATTCATAATTATTTTGCTTGAGAATTATGTTGTTTCATAAAATTTTTCTCTTTTTTCATAGGAGAATTCGTAACTATTTTGCTTGAGAATTAAGTTGATTATGTTCTTTCATTAGAATTTTTCACTGTTTTTTTTCTCATAAGAGACTAACATCTTCCTGAAGTTCTGAAATGAAATAAATGTTCAACAACTCTTGAGCAAAATTACTGTTGAATGCCCGACACTTATACCAAATTAAATTCGAAGAACAAATATACCATTGCGAATCTATGAAATGCAGCTTTATTTATCAAAACTTAAATGAATGGTTCATACTAGTTTTATTACTCGTAAAAATATTTTGGCTGTTTCTGAGAATATTGATTATCTTTAGGTGCTAGCAATAGCAAAAAGAACTATAATCTTTGTTGCTCGGAAGAAGTCCGATAAATGGCAATCAACTATCTTATTTTTGAAAGTACAAAAGCTTTAAACATTCGGTGCAGTTAAGAAGTTTCAGTCTCTTCAAGGGCTTTTGACGTTGTTGCAGTTGTATTTTGTACTTCCCGTCTTCTGTTGCAGTGATCTAGAGATAAATTTCTAGTTTAAGGAACCGATTTATTAACAATAGATATCGTGTTTGGAGAAATCTTAAACACCAAGTAATTGAAATTAAAAACTTCTCCAGATTTTGACGCATGCAACAGAATTTTTTTTGAGGTTTTGTAGGGATAAAATTGTCTTATTAAACCCGACTTGATTTGGTGGTTGAACCGTCAGCCTGGTATTCTTGCCACTAAATCCGGTTGCATTCTTAACATACATCCAAACCGATTTGACTTATCGGTGTGACTGAGAACCCAATTGATTCAGTGAATCATTTTTCGGGCCTATATAATTCTTTTTTTTTTGTTTTACAAAGACTTAGTTTAAGTTTATTCTACAAATGCAAGACTCGATGGTCACCTTATTTGTGACTAGTATTCAAAATCATCGTATTATTCACCTCTATGTTGAGTCTGATTAATTCATTCACTGTAATATTACTATGTTGAGTCTGATTAATCCATTCACTGTCATATTACACTGTTAAACAGTTGCTCTCTTGGTACTCACTCTTTTGCTCCACTCATCTTTTATTGTAGAATGCTGATCTCATTTTGCAGTGAGTGCATCATCAAACATACATAGAGGGAGGCGAACTGATGCGCAGACCAACTTGTGAAGATGGGTAGAACCTTTTGTCTATGTTTTCATTTTGAAATTCCTACCCTCCCCAATTGATTTTTTTTAATTAATGATGATTGTAGAGGGATTAGCTTCGCTAGAGCTACTATAATTGACTTTTAAAGTCTTGTTTCTTACTTAAATTATTATCTCTGTCATCCGATTATTACCCAAAAAAAAAATCTTTATGAGAGTTTTCCATCAATGGGTTATTTGGCCCATCTCTAGGTATGACTGGCTGCAAAAAGGTGGAAGTAATTCTAAATTTTTTTTTGGCTGAATACTAGCTAAAAATAAAGGTGAAATTATTCTTCAAAGTAAACTTATTCTTACACAAACAAACACACACACACACACACACACACAAAACACAAAATAGTGAAATCAATATATTACAACTTCTGATTTGTGAAATTGAAACCATAATTTTTGGATTTTGGAACATGAATCATGATCACCGAACCAAAATGTCATCGCTAGATGAACAAGTAGACTAGATTTATTAAAAAAAAAAAAACTCTGTGTTAGTGTGTTTCCGATTTTGCAACCATTTCTCAAGAGGCTGTATTTTTATATAGATTCTTCTATCAGCCAGCTGAATAAATATTCTGTGACTTACTGTGGATTCTATAGTGTATATTATGTCAACTTATGACACCTAGAAAAATAGAACATGAGTACTCTGACCACAAGAACCAGGCAAAAGGCCGTTAACTTCCAATCTGCGATGTATAAATTTAAGGGTGTGTTTGGGATAGGAGTTTTTTGCCCAATTTGTATAAAATTTGTTTTTTTCTTACTTTAACTACAGGAACCCTTTTAACATATACACCCAAAAACACTACACAAAAAACTTTTTTCCTTCATTCCTTTCCAAATTTTTTACACAAAAAATACACATCAAAAAATTTTTTTTCCTCCTTCCTCTTCACCCCCCAAACCAACTATCGATACCAAACATACACTTACTACTGGCACCGGTCATCATCTCCGACACCTGCGCCAGCACCGGTGACTTCTTTTTTTTTTTTTTTCCCTCTCCTCCCTCTCCTTCCTCCCCACTCTCCTCAGCCCCACCCTCCCTCTCCCTCCCCTCCTTGTCCCTCTCCCCCCTCCCGACCAGATCTTGTCCAGGGGAGGTGGGGAGGGAGGGGGAGGGAGAGGGAGGAGGAGAGGAGAGGAGAGGAGGAGGGAGGAGGAGAGGAGGAGAGGAGGAGGAAAGAAAAGAAAGAAGAAGTGGGTCATGGTCTTGGTCAAGTAAGGACATTTGGTTGGGGGAGAAGAAGAAGAAAGAAAGAAAAAGAAAAAGAATAAAAATGAAAAATAATAAGTTTTTACATATTCCAAAAACATCCCAAAAGTTTTTCTACAATTTCTACAGTAAGTTACAGTAAGGTTTTGACAAACACCCAAAAAACTCACTTGCCAAACGGGCCCTAAGTTTGGATGGAAAACTAACGGAGGGAAACGAAAGATCAAACATAATATAATTTTGAAGTACTTATTCTCAAGATGATGACCTATCTATCTTTAGCGACCAAAAATAACCCATCTTTATTGATCATTCCTCCTTTGCATAAGGTAAACGCAACAGCTTCAGCTTATTTGATGGTGTGATTCAGCTGCTGGCATTGATGATTTTGAATTATTTGACATTTATTTTTCACAACGTGTTGCTTAAAAATTGGTTAAAGTGTTTTGGGCTGCTTCTTTGAAGGTACACAACCTTTTTCCACCACAGGAAATTTGGTCTTTTGCGACAACATTCTCAGTGACAACGGAAAAATTTATCACAGTTGACACATTTCAGTAATGACTTTTGATAGCATCACAAATGACTTAACATAGACTCGTCATTAGTGACAATATAGGATTAGTCATCACAATGTGGGTGGCGCATAATAGGCCAATTTGGCGGGAAATCAACTTTGTGATGACTTGAAAGAATGTTGTCACTAAAATGGGTTATACAATGACAACTTCCAATGTCGTCACTATTAGATTACTGGTTTAGAGTTAATGACAACAATTAGTCGTCATTGTCTAAAGTGTTTGTTCCTGAGTTACTTTCATTAATTCTACTATGCCACCCTAACTTTTTCAATTTAGCCCCATTTATGATAAATAAATTTTATTAATTCTACTATGGCACTCCTTCTTTTACAATTTAACCCTATATGTGATAAACTAATTTTATTAACTCTCCTATGACACCCTATCTTTTGTAATTTAACCTCATATGTGATAAACCAATTTCATTAATTCTACTATGGCACCATATCCTTTGCAATTTAAACCACATTTTTCATCAGCAAAAGCTGGAAGGTATTGTTATTAAATATGTATACATATTTTATAATTTTTCCAAACTTATTAATAATTTGTTATGGAGCACAAAAAATATCATAGATTCCCTATCTAGTTCTCTTGACAATACGTTGAAAATTAGTGATTATAAATGCAAAAAATTTAATAGATTCCCTATTTAGTCATCATGACAACATGTACAAAATTGGCAGTTAGCATAATCTAATAATAGAGGCAATGAACAATAGAATTTAACATGAAATTAAGTCTAATCCTCACATTGGCATGAGGAAAAGTTGTTATTATTATAATTGTCACATTTAGTATTCGTGAGCTAGTACTTTTATGAAATAGATTTAGTATTTTATACATGTGTTAGCAAACTATTTTAATTGTTTGATCAACTAATTAAATGGGTTGTAAGCCCTCATCAAACTGTAACACCCACATAATAGATAGGACCACAAAATGAGTACCAAAAAGATTTTGATTAAGAGAATGTTTATGTTTTTAATCATAAACATATTCTGTAATAGATTTTGTATTTTTTTAAACAATTTTACTGTACAATAAATAAAAGGCTTGCATACTTGTTAAAAAAAGCTAAAAGAATATTTGTCCAAATACACAAAATTTTTGCATTCTAAAATTTCAATTCAACTTGAGAGCAAAAGAAATAAGAAATTTTAAAATAATAGAAAAAAGTAATTACATGAATATGAGAAAAGGGAAAATAGAGAAATAGGTGAAAAGGCAAAGAAAGCGTGAATTGCTTTATTCTAAAAAGAATGAAGGCGTGATTCTTGTAGGTGTAAAACTAATAGCGGGAAACTGAAAATTTGAAGAGGCGCGTGGGTTGATGGGATTTTAATGAAACGATGTCGTTTCATGAGCCAGTCTCTCTATACTCCTGAACACTTAACCAAAACGAAGCTTCATTTCTTCTTCTTCCTATCTTCCTCGTTCAGCCGCACCAAATCTAGCAACAAAAATGCCAGAGTTTCTCAATGTCAACCATGAATTAGTGTAGGAAATGCTTTGAACGTCGAGAGATTTAGCTATTTTGCTGTATAAAAATCTCTAATTCAGCTGCTGAACTGACCTAGGGCAAGAAATCAAAAATTGGGCCATGAAAATTTGGGTGAAAGGCAGAGGTTGGAGTTGAAGCTTGGGCGAAACAAGAGGCTAGGGATTGAAGGCATAGTTTGAGTTAATTTCAGTATTTTGTGTTTGATTTTGAATGCATTGTGCAGATATTGTTAGCTGGGGCTTGTTTAATGATTCATGGCCAGTGGGTTTTCTTGAACCCCTAGCAAAATTTCT